>CAXIPT010000017.1:279141-332242 GCA_964030475.1 Tethya wilhelma
TTGCCTTAATTGGTGTAGCAACTAAAGTAAAGTGTTTATGTTTGTGTTTGTGTGTGGTGATCGAAACCTGTTCTGTTTATCGATGCTTGTATTTATCTGATTGAAGATAGCAGAGGAATTTGAAATGTTTTCTTTGGATGCTTCCACACACACACAGCATACGTATGCCCTAGTTTGAACTTACTGTAGAGATGGTAGATGTATATTGTGGCATGTATTGTGTGTGTGTGTGTGTGTTTGTGTGTACAGGTCAGTTGCAACTTAAAATTGCATTTAAAGCTGGGAAAAGCATCATGATGTTTTTTTTATTGTATCTACACTCACACACACACACACACACACACACACACACACACACACACACACACACACACACACACACACACACACACACACTCACACAGGGTTCACTCAAGCAGTGGCCGAAAACAAGGACATTTCCCTACGACTTCCAAAAACAAATCCACCTCGATGACGTATACTTTGAACCCACAGAGGCAAGTAAACAACCAGTGTGTGTAAAACTCAAATTTCTGGGAAACTGCCTTTGATCATACATTATGCATGAGCTATTGTACGTAACTATAGGTTACTCACCCTATTGTTACATACACACATACATACGCACATACGTATGTGTTATACATACGTACATGATGTGTTTCCTACAAGTTAAAGTTGTGAAAATGTCAGTGTTTATTTTGAAGTGTGTAAGACGTAAGCAATCGACTCTCATTGCGTCATACATAGCTATAGCTGCCACGTGTTAAATACACCTGTTATTGAAAACAGCTGCAGTGTGTGTATAAGAAGCCTGCAAATGAAATTGAAACAACACTCCTTTTTCCAAGAGTCTACAACTCCCTTAGCTACCTCCCATAGGGTCAACAACCTCAGGGTGTAAACAGGATTGTGGTTGTGGCTTTAATCTGATGACCTTGCTGCAACTAATGATTTAAATTTTGAAAGTTCAAGTCCTTCTACTACATGTTTCTATGGCAACCACAAATCTCTTGGAAAAAAGATTATCCTTGCTTTATTGACGCTTTTTTTGTGAAGTTTTGTAGTTAAGTGCAGTAGCTAATCCTCTGAATGAAGTATATAGAGGTAGCTAGTTTTATAGTGGCAGTTAATTTCCAGAGAAGCTAGTAGCGTAGTAGAGAACTGTGTGTGTGTGTGTGTGTGTGTGTGTGTGATCATTGTGTTGGCTTGTAAAAGGATTCTTGGTTGTGAATGGTGGGTCCAGGTCTTCAGGGGAAGTCAGTGACGTGTGTGTGTGTGTGTGTGTGTATGTATGTGGGTGTAACACTAGACGATCTGTTTACCTATGTTGTACTGTAAAGCTTCAAGTTTTTTGTGTGACATTGCAGTTGTCGAAAGTTGCAGCTTTCAGTTTCACAACAGAGAGTATCTAAAGTGCATTCTACTGCTCTTGTGTCAACCAGCGCTGTAGCTCAGTTGTAAGATCAGTGGATTATAGACATTAAGAAAAAAAATTGGTCTAGGATCGAGTCCAGGCAGTGACATGTTTCCCAAAGTTTTTATTCAGACATTGGGGGAAAAAAAAAAAAAAAAAAAAAAAAAATCATGATGCCTTTCACACATTTGACATGCGACATATTGGCCATGGATAATTAAGATCATGAACAGACATTTAAAAATGAATGAAATTAATGAGTTAAATCTGTATTAATTTCACCATTCACACATTCCCACTCGCTGATCATTAGATAATTCAAGCGTTCTTGGAGTCGGAGCGCCAGTACGTGGCAGGTCTGACTCTACTTCACGTCCATTATGAACAACCAATGAAAATGTTGTCGTCATTAAAACCAGATGTACTCAGTGCTCAGCAACTTAACCTAATCTTTCTAAACACGTAAGTCAATACCCTCACACCATCACACTGTTACCCCTCACATTATCACACTGTCACCCCTCACTCCCTCACACTGTCACCCCTCACTCCCTCACACCATCACACATCCCAGGAGTGAGCTACTTCTCCTTCACAAGTGTCTTCAAGAAGAGCTCTCTCAAATCACCCATCTCTCGGAATGTGCTCAAGTGGACAAACTTTTCGAAACCTTTGAAAGGACCTTTCCATCTTTCTCTCTCTACAGCTGCTTCATGGAAACCACGAGACCACAGGCGTTGCAGGTGTGTGTGTGTGTGTGTGTGTGTATGTGTGTGTGTGTGTACTTATACATTTGTGTGTTTGTATGTGTGTGTGTGTGTGTGTGTGTGACAGTGAGACCATTCACCTATCGTGACTCCCCGCCCACACACACTCGCTTGTTGTAAAATGGGGTGATTTCTCTCTCTCTCGTAAACATGTGCCGTGAGCCGTTTGTCTTTTGTCCTCTCTTCCATTTATGACGGCTGTGTCACAGCGCCTTCTTTGTGGTTGGACAATGGTGTTGTGTTTGGAGTTGTGTGTTCAGATGTCCAACTAACAATGACCTGGGATATATTCATGGCACGGGAGAAGCTTGTCGGTAGTAAATCAAGAGAATTAGAGAAAATAAGAATTAAAGAGAGAGAGAGAGAGACTAGCTGCTACGTAAGGTCAAATGTGGGACTGTAGAGGGATATACAGTAGAGAAAGGCAATATAGCTAGGTTATAACTCAAACATGAACATACTGTACACACATAACTCAAACAGTTGGTTATAACTGGGTTATAACTCGATATTAACTAGGTTATAACTCGATATTAACTAGGTTATAACTCGATATTAACTACAGTTATAACTCAAACATAAGCATATACTCTTTACACACACACACACACACATGTGCAGCGAGAGATAAAGGCCCTCAACACAAAGAACCAGTTTGTCCAGCTCTTGAGCCATTGTGAACAGAACTGCAACGGAGTGCAGCTGCACACTCTGCTACAGCTGCCCACCGAGAGGGTGAGTGAGTGAGGGAGTGTATGTTGTGCAAAGAAGAAGAAAGAAAATTAAAAAGCCAACCTAATTCTATTTGCCTGATGTACTTTTGTCTTTTGTTAAAAAGAGCAAAATATTTTGGAGAAAATTGAATCAAAGTTGGTTAAGGAGAACTTCATATTAAAGATTGTCTTTACAGAATTATGCTAAGAGAAAAATCTTAATTATTAAATTCTGAAATTGTCTTTTTTTTCCTTCTTCTCTAGTTGAGTCACTATCATGACATGCTGACAAGGTTCTTGGATGCCAGGGTCAGAGCTCTGCCTGAAGATGCTACCAAGAGGACTGAACAACTGCGAAGATATCTGAGAAGTTTGAGATATGTGAGTGTGTGTGTATTTGTCCAGCTCTTGAGCCATTGTGAACAGAACTGCAACGGAGTCCAGCTGCACACTCTGCTACAGCTGCCCACAGAGAGGGTGAGTGAGTGAGTGAGTGTATGTTGTGCAAAGAAGAAGAAGAAAGAAAGAAAGAAAAAAAGAAAACCTAATTCTATTTGCCTGATTTACTTTTGTCTTTTGTTGAAAAGATCACCAAAATATTTTGGGGAAAATTAAATCAAAGTTGGTTAGGAGAACTTCATGTTAAAGATTGTCTTTACAGAATTATGCTAAGAAAATAATCTTAATTATTAGATTTTGAAATTGTCTTTTTTTTCTTTCTTCTCTAGTTGAGTCATTATCATGACATGCTGACAAGGTTCTTGGATGCCAGGGTCAGAGCTCTGCCAGAAGATGCTACCAAGAGGACTGAACAACTGCGAAGATATCTCAGAAGTTTGAGATATGTGAGTGTGTGTGAGTGAGAGAGAGAGAGAGAGAGAGAGAGAGAGAGAGAGAGAGAGAGAGAGAGAGAGAGTTACATAAAATGTGACCACATGTGGGTGTTTATTTATAGAATGCCTCTATCTTTAAGCCTAAGCTATGTAAATATATTTTTAGATAATCTTGTTTGTGTTCTTGTGTGCAACTGTAAACCTACACATATGTTTATCTCTTGACAACCCCTCTCTCTTTGAAGAAAGAAGCATGTTTTGTTCACTAATGTTAAAAAAACAGCTGTCCTATGGTACACAACCTGTGTGTGCTGCACTTGTTTGTCAAACATTGCACAAACATTTTGAACTTGTCAACAAACATTGTCTTGTACAAGTTTTTGAGGAAAGCAGGCTTCAATTTGTTCAAATTATGTTAATCTCTACCCCCCACAGGCTTTTAATTCCCCCCCTCCTCTGACTTGCATCCCCAGAAAAAGTTTCTTTGCGGTTGTTTTTACTAGTTCTATGGCCGTCGAAAGCATCATGGCTTCTTCAGTTAAAGCTATAGCACTAGAAGCAGTGTGTGTGTGTGTGTGTGTGTGGCTACCTTTGTGCCAGGCTGCTCCAGTAGTATGGGTGTTTTGAAGTTGGTAAGATGATACGACTAACTTGTAGGTTTGCTGGAAACTCTACTACCAGTTGTATGTCCAGGGGGGTCTCTCTTAATTGGGTAATTGGTGTTGCTAGGCAATTATATGATCACCTGCAAGGTAGAGCGGTTGTTTTGTTTTGGGGGAGATTATCTTACTTCCTATAGCAGCATAGTTTTAGCTGCATCTCTTTACTATAAGGGAACTTTTGTCATGCTCGCAAATTGTCAGTTATATGCTATCAGGCCATCACACCCTCACATCCTCACACCCTCATACCCTCACACCCTCACATCCTCACACCCTCACACCCTCACACCCTCACACCTCACACACCTTCACAGGACCTCCAAGAGGAGAAGTCGGAATGGGACCACACGATGAAGAAGATACAGCTCCTTCAAAAGATCGTCCCGGACAGCCCCATCCCTCTGGAGATCTTTGACTCCGATGTCCAACTCGTGAAGCAGGGACCTCTCATCCAGGTGGTGGAGAAGAAGGAGATAAAGAGGGTCTGTTTCTTGTTCAACAACTACTTTGCCGTGGGTGAGAGTGTGGCTACCCAGTTCAGGATACTTGAGGTACGTGTGTGTGTGCTAGCTTAATTATCATTATGTGCGGTGATAGGCAGCAAGATGAACTGGAAATGACAACACAATTTAGTCAGAATAGCTTTGGTACTATTACTCCTAAAATCTTACATTACCCCCCCCCCCCACACACACACACACAGCATGGTATGATCCCTCTACATGGTGCCCAGCTACACAAGTGTGTCGATGTGGAGGGACAGATTATCCAACCCGACCTGCAGAGTGGCCGCCAAGAAGACAGACTTGCCTTCAGGCTATCGTTTGTTAACAATGAGAGTCTCTTCTTCAGAGCAGCCAAACCCAGCGATTGGAAGGCATGGATCGAGATCTTGGAGAAGGTGAGCTAGCTACTGCTAACATGGATGGGGGAATGGCCAATTTTTAGGCTCTCTCTTTGAAGAATTTTAGCTTCTTTGGGGATTAGCTGACAAGGAGGGAAAGATGTATTGTGATTGTATTTATGCTTTTTAATATGCACCCTTGGGACTTGTGATCATATAGCATTGTGCTGTGTTTTTATAATTAAGCTTATCTTTTTGTGAAAGAAATCTTGCCCTGTTTGAAAAAGTAAGGTGGTTGGTCTAACAAGAAGCTCTCTTTTGCAAGTATCTTACCTTCTTGCTAACAAGAGATAAGAGAACCTTCATGGTAGTGGTAGCTCTGGAAAGAGAGAGAGAGAGAAACGTTCTAAGCTGGAAAGATTTGAGCAAAATGTTTGTATTTCCCAAAACTATTTCCTCTTTGCATCTTGGCTGAAGCTATTAGAAGCAGCTGCACAGTGTAAAGTGTTATGTAACCTAGAGGGTCGTGCATGTGTGTTGGCCATATATAGCACATACTAGGTAGGCACTCTGAATGGATCGATCTATCAAATTTGATAATAATTGTGATTATAATACAAATGAGCTGCTTTATTTGGTACTCAATTATTGTAAATTACACTCACGCACACACACACACATGTTGACTCAATGAGCTGTTAGTTCTTTTTGTGTGACGAAAATTAAGTTTGCTCTAGTTTTGCAGTTTTTGGATTCATTTTCTGTTCTAATCAACAGGCTTTTCCAGGTGTGTGCGCATGTATGTTTGGCACTAAACAAACATATAATCAGACCAGGTGCTTTGTGTTAGATTCTGAAGGAAATATATCACCTTTTCACCTCATCTCTGTAACAAGTCAGGCAATTTCTTTAGCTTTAATTGGCCAAGAGTAAGTTGTTTCAACATGAATTATCTACACTTCGCAAATTGTTGAGTGTTGCTATGGAAATGTCCATGAAAGCCTTCATGCCAGTATGATGTCAGGACCTACTTTGTAAGGCTTAGTTCGAAATTTAAAAAGTCAATTTTCTTAATTCTCAAAAGTTGTAGAGCTCTACAGCTGTTTAAAGTATGCTTTGTAGCAGCTATTTATTGCTGCAATGGTTCTTGCATACCTCAAGCAGCATGCACTGAGGGATCAAGATGTAACATGCTACCAGCTAGTTTCCATGGAGATATAAGATATACTGATAGAGAGTATCCATTACACTTTAGCTTCATCTAGGACATGTATAGCCTCACAAGCTTACTTTGATTCTTAGCCACTTCCAAGTTAAGTTTTGACCAAAAATAGTAACATGTTTGTACTGTCCATACCACCCAATACCAACCCATCTGACCTTAGCAACCTCATAGTAACCATGATACCCTTACTCCAGTACCATACCCTGATAGTAAGAGCCTGTGTCTGTCTTGTATACACCACAAGGTGTAAGTAGTAAAAGTTTGAGAGTAGAGGTGTCCTTTCTTGGTCACCTCAGAGCCTTTGGTGTGTGCTCTTTGTGGTAGCCACACCATAAGGAGATGAGGTTTGATTAGCTAGCTGAGGGTGTCAGCCATTGTACTCTGACTTGATAGCAGGCATGTGACAGGAAGTTAATGAGTGAGTGAGTGACTATCAGTGTTGACTCAGTGCTTCTTTTCTTCTCAGCTCCTTTGTAGAAGCCATTGTTGACAGTAAACATGTGGTTGGTCCAGTCAGCTGGTGAGAGAGAGAAAGAGGTGTACCCTGTGCAATGTTTGTCCTCATCTCTTCCTTTCTCTCTCTCTTGTGGCATATCCACAATCCACCATCAGTACTCTCTCATCAGCTGACTGGCCATTATAAGACTTCTGTCTTGTGTGGAGTTTAATGGCTAAAAATAAACTTCCAATAATAGCTATTGTGTGTGATGCAGAAATTACTTCCATTTTAAATCAATTTATCTCTCCTTCTTGTATGTGTGTGTGTGTCCTCAGGCAATATCAGAGTCCCAGCTCAGTCAGGGACAGCTTGAATCAGAAGATGGAGGACCTCTAGATCTCTTTGAGGCTGACTTCCAACCTAAGGTATGTCGTGTACATACGTAGCTAAGTATGTTCCTATCAAACTAGTTCAGTAAGTTTGTCTTCTACTCTTGAACTAAAATGATTTTTAATACATAACCTGGTAACATTGAATATACACACACACTACAGATTGCAGCTGCCTCTCTAGAGAAGCTCTTCCAGCAGCTGACCAGCCCTCAGATGTTCAAAGAGGACTTCATCGAGGTCTTCCTCATGACCCACAGTTGTTTCACCACCTCCAAGGACGTCCTGACAGCTCTTCTCAACTGTATCAAGAGTCCAGATGATTCTATGTCAGACACTAGCAGTCAGACCTCTGGAAGTGTGGCCTTTCCTTTCAACATGGATGGTAGGTTTCTTTGTCAGCTTGGATTGTTTGTAGAATGAGGTGTTCATCTCTCTCTCTCTCTCTCTCTCTCTCTCTCTCTCTCTCTCTCAGATATCTCAGAGTCCTCTCTCTCAGCCTCTCCCTCTCTAAACACCATCAACACTGACTCAGAAGATGGAGGTACGAAGGAAAAAAATCCATTCTCTTAGCTTTATACTCTTGTTTAATATTTCTTTTCTCTATTTATCCAACAGGATCTCCCTCTCCAAGTCCAACAGTTGCTCGTCGTTCCACCACAGGTGCGGGTTACTCCCCCGCCTCCCCCTCCCCTGCTGTGGGTGCACTCTGTAGGACCACTGGCATGTTGGAACCAAACGCTAGAAAGGTACAAATGAGATCTGCTGACAATGCATGCAGCTTCAAGATTTTATAATTCAAATGTGATATGATCATGAAATTTCTTACTTTTTTCATAAAAGTTTATAGTAACTCTTTTGGTATAAGTTTGAGATTAAGATTTTGAGAATTTCGTTCTAAAATTAATATTAAGAGATATTATAAAGTACTTTGTTATGTCATAAGCTATAGTATAGCGTACCGTATACCGCTTAATTTTCGAGGTTACTTAATTTTCGCGGATTGCGCTATTGCAAATTTTCGTTGAATAAGTTTCGCGGATTGATATCATTCGTCTGCGCATGCATATGAGCACGCAATTTTTCGTTGAACAATTTTCGCGGATAACGTTCGATCCGCGAAAACCGCGAAAGTTAAGTACCACGAAAATTAAGCGGTATACGGTATAAGATAGATTCATTCATAGCACATTTCCATGTTTCCATTCTCCCATTCCCCATGCAGGCTATTCATTCCGGTACCAGTATGATGAGCACCAGTGATTCGGACACTTCCCCACACACGTCTGCCCTCATTGTGGATCAACCAATCAGTGAACAGACGAAGGCAACCAATGGATGGATAGCCCAAGACCTTGACAAACTGAAGAAGACATCGAACAGAAAAGGTATGTGTGCGTGCATGGGTATCAGTGAGCAAATGTTAGAAAGACATTTTCAATTTGATGACAATTATAACTTTTGATGACATCATTGCGTAGATTACTGAGTCTAACTCAAAATTAACTCGAGCACACAAATACACACACACACACACACACACACACCCTCACACCCTCACAGCTCGTGTCTTCTTGTCTGAGACTCAAGAAGAAGATGATGAAATGGATGGTGGCGACCATTACACTAAACTCTTCCCTCGTCAGCGAGTCCATCTCGATGCTGTGGAGAGTGAGGGTAGTGACGGGGAGGAGGGAGAGGGTGGTGGAGGGGTGACACCACGGCAGTCCTCCCTCACAGGATCATTGGAAATCGTACAAAGTGAGTGTGTGAGTGTGTGAGTGTGTGAGGATGTGAATGTGTGAGGTGTGAGTGTGTGAGGGTGTGAGTGTGCAGACTGTACTTTCCACTTTGATGATGTCATACACTGGAGGCCGGACAACACATGCCAAAGTGCTTGCAGTTCGTGTGAAGGGTCACGGTTGATCGAGTGAATCCATGTATATATTCATGTACTACAATTATTTTACAACTATGGACTAACTAGCAGAGCTTCACAACATTGTTGCATGTACAAGTTGTTTCAAAGTTTGTAAACATTAAATTATAACTACTAGCTAATGGTGAGATCTACAAGTCCTTGGATTCACTACAAGCTAGCTAAGTTGTTTCTGGAAACTTCGTAAGGTCACACTGACATAACCAAGAGCTTCTAGAATCCATTCAGTAACCTAAGACATCTTCAACAAAAAAACAGAGCCACTCAGGTTTCAGGTGGCAAGCTATAGGCTTGAGAACTAGTTCAGTAGGTCTTATATCTTGCCAACTAATCTCAAATCCATTGGCCACCCTTTGCCTTCTCAGGCACACCTACGACATCTTCAACAAAAGACAAAGCCACTAAGGTGGCTATAGGCCTGAGAACCAGTGGGTGGTAGACTGCATGAAATGACAGACTTGTCTCAAGGGAATTCCTGGCTGGTGTTTCATCATTAGGGGATCAGAGACAATAGAATGGCCAGCCATACATAATACCAGTCAGCAGTTCCACCTGGAGGTCACATGGACCTCACTATTGACTGCTGGTTGAAATTCTTTTCCTGAGGTATGATGTAATGGTGTACCCAAGCCTTATCCCTCTCTGCCAGGAAATGAGCTCATAGTTTTATTTTAGCTGTATACCTAACCTTGCTACCAGCTAAGGGTCACCATGTGTGCACATGCATATATGTATGTTCAGGACTTATTAGGGAACAATGCATTGTGTGTGTGTGAGGGTTAAAGTGTCAGACTATGAGATAAAAAAAGCGAGATTTCCATAAAGTTTATGTCTTGGTCTGAAGCAGTTGTGTAGCTGGTAATGGTCATCACAAACAAAAGATAGAAATTTACTGTCTAGCTAGCGTTTTATACATGTAGCTATGCATACCAGTAGCTTTATGACTGTGTTTCTTGATTACATCATTATGATGTCATTTCACCTACAGAGCCTCGTGTGCCAAGAGTGGCAGTTCAACGAAGCTTGAGTGAATCGGAATTCAACGAAGCCACCCTATTGGACGACGATGACATCATACCCATTACCCCCGGCAACAAGACGGAACACCGTCAATCGACTAAAATGAACAAGGATTTAGACGAGCTATCCAACATGATGCAAATGCTCACAGAATCACTCAATGTGGACTTTGACCCCTCCTCTTCCACCCATTCCTCCCCCTCTCATCTCTCGGCTAACATCAGACGAGGGTCAAAGGTCAGCTCGCGCCCTGAGGGTAGCAACAAGGACAGCGGAGTGTTTGAGGAGGCGGAGACTGGTGAGGGCTACGTGTGTGAGGGTGGTGTGAAGGGGCGGTCCCATACGATATCGGAACGCGTCCCTCGCAGTCTCGTCGTGTCTTCCACTCTCTCATTATCGGAACCGGACCTAAGTGAGATCGGATTGGACGAGGAGAACGATACCTCTGCCCCGCCCTCTCTTCCCCCAAGGGATTTCGACATGCCAACCACACCCACAAGAAAATATTTCGATAATCGTAGCAGTGAGGGGCGTGGTCTTATGAGACGTGGTTCGGATCGAAGTCTATTATCAGCTAGTTTGAACCTTGGACCTTCACCCGAATCTCCATTTCACCATGGCAATGCCATGACGGCTAGCCCACCTCACTGCACGCAACCAAACACAACTTTAGAACGAAAAGAAAAATCAGAGCGTTCCTCGATCTTTGGCAAGAGATCGTCCAAGAAGATGAACAATGGAGGAAGAAAGAAAGCAGACACATTCTCAGGAGGGAGATATGGCAGTGGCAGTTCCCTGCACATGCCCACCAAGAGCTCAACCAGTGGTAGTCCAACTTCCACTGGTGCCTCCACTCCTGAGATGGGTAAAAGTCCCAAGAAAAGCAAGTGGAAGAAGATTGTCACGAGAAAGTTCATGCGCTCGCCTAGCATGGAAGGGAAAGAGTTACAAGGTCTCAAAGGTCGAAGGTCACAGAGTATCCCTAACATCAAGAAGGCAGCTGTGCATGACGTGAGGAAAGGGTCTCTGGAAACGGTGGATGGTAGTGCCGTGAGTCCAGGAGGGAGGCAGAGGAAGACTAGCAGCTGTGCCGGACAGAACTCTGTCAACTTGGTGGCAAAGATATTCTCTGTGCTCAACTGTTGGCAGACTAACTTCTTTGAAGTAAGTTAAAGAATTGCAATGCATGAAAATTTAATTTCAAACATCTGCTTCCTATTATAAATGTATTGAAGGTATTCACACGATTCATTTTTCTCTTTCTCTCTCTCTCTCTCTATATATAATAGGACTTTCTTCAAGATGCTGAGCTGAAGGAGTATCTGACTGATTTTCTTCAAGGTCTCTCCTCAAAGTCAGCTGGCTCTTCAACAGAATCTCTGGAGTGCACACTGGCTTGTAAACTTCTTGAGTAAGTTACTGCCACTTGAAGCTTAACCTTGGGGTGGATGTTGATATTGAGTTGTTATATTGGTTGCCATAGCGATCTAGAGGTGCAGGAAGTGAGTTGCAACATCCCCCCACCTAAAGCTCCCTTCCCAGACCTCCTGCTGAGAGTGGTGAGAATACCAGTAAGTCAGTTAGTTACCATGGAAACATGGATTGTTTTGTTGTCTAAGTCCTCCAGCTACACACATTCTCTCTCTCTCTTACTCTCTCTCTCTCTCTTACTCTCTTACTCTCTTACTTACTTACTTACTTACACACACACANGCACACACAGTCGGAGGAATTAAGATCCTATGAATGGGATCATCCAGACAAGCTGAGAGTTGGTTGTGAGATAGATCTCAGTCGCAGCGTCTCCAAGGAGTCATCCTTCTTGAGGACAGTTGCCGAGCAACTCACCTTGATGGAGTTTGCTGTGTATGCAGTTGTACAGAGAAGGTGAATTATAGTTTCTTTGTTTATTCATATCTCAGCCTAGGAAGGTCATACAAAAGTAGGACTTGCACCATTGCAATCAGCTCAAAAAGATCTTTCAAATGATCTAGTTTAATCCTATGTTTGTATTTTGCTGAAATCCTTCAAAACCATGAACTATAGCCCATGGTCGAGTGCGATTTTTTCTCAAAAATGACCATTTTTAAACTTTCCAAATAAAATACACCATTTTAGAGATCTCTTTGAGCAGATCGCAATGGTGCAAGTCCCATCGTTATACGACCTTCCTAGGCTGAGCTATTGCTAGTTCTTTTCGTACACCTAGATGTACACAGGTAAGGATTTTCCCAAATAAATTCTTGGCAGATTATCAAGAATATCTCAGCCTAGGAAGGTCGTACAAAAGTAGGACATGCACCATTGTGATCAGCTCAAAGAGATCTTTCAAATGATGTAGTTTAATCCTATGTTTGTATTTTGCTGAAATCCTTCAAAACCATGAACTATAGCCCATGGTTGAGTGCGATTTTTTCTCAAAAATGACCATTTTCAAACTTTCCAAATAAAATACACCATTTTAAAGATCTCTTTGAGCCGATTGCAATGGTGCAAGTCCCATCATTATACGGCCTTCCTAGGCTGAGATATTGCTAGTTCTTTTTGTACACCTAGATGTACACAGGTAAAGGTGGGGTACAATTGATTTTCTTGCATTGTTTCCCTCCAGAGAACTGCTCAACTGTAACTGGAAGAAAGCTGACAAAGAGAAACTAGCGCCAAACCTCAGCAGATTGATCAAAAGAACTAATGAGGTAAACTATAGCTTAAGATAGAACGTTTTACTACTCGTAAATTTCATTGCAAACACTCACACACTCACACACTCACACACTCACACACTCACACACTCACAGATGACCTCTTGGGTGAGTACAGAGATCCTCTCTCGCGAGACTCCTGCCCTCAGGGCAAAAGTGATCGAACACTTTGTCCAGATTGCTACCTATTGCTTTGCACACAATGACATGCACTGCTCCCTCAATATCACCATTGCCCTCAGCTCAGCCTGTATCAAGTGCCTCAAACAGACCTGGAGTGAAGTGGATAAGAAGGTTAGATTTAATACTGTCCAGTTAGTTAGTTTCTGATTCAAGTAGAGTTCTTGAGCTTTGTGAAGAAAGTCACTAAAACAGAAAGGTACAAAATTTTGCCATTTCAATTGTCCATGAGCTCAAAAACTGCATTGACGTGTGTGTGTATGTATATGTTACCCAGACCTTCTCCTTGCGTTTGTGTGCTTGATTTTTACTTCATTTTTCTTTCTTTGTCTCTCCTCTCACCTCCAGTATCGCCATCGATTTGAGAAGCTAAAGGAACAGACAGACTACCAGGGAAGGTGTAAGAAGATGAGAGAGAAACTTGAAGAGTAAGAGCTTCAATTTGATGCTTGCATGTTTTGGTTAGAGCAAGTTAATTACTATGTTTGTTAACTATTATGTTGTTATGTTTTTCTGCTGTTTTTTTTTTTAATCAATTGCAGAATCACTAAAGAATCTAGAGAGAAAACAAAGTAAGAATAACAAATCATAAGCTAGCTGCCAATTCTTCCTGTATAGCAAAAATGACTGTACTATTACCATCTCTCTCTCTCTCTCTCTCTCTCTCTCTCTCTCTCTCTCTCTCTCTCTCTCTCTCNATCGTCTGTTTGTTGGTGCGTTAAAAGACTAGTGCATGTTCTTCTCCATTGAAGGTATCATCCATTGAGCACTCATGTTCTCCCCTGATGATTGCCATTGCTAATGGAGACACTAAGATGGTGGATGTTCTACTAAAGAATGGTGCCTCCCTTTCCTACAAGAACAAGGTTTAGTAAAAAGGTGTACAGATTGTTGAATTGGTTGTTACTGTGTATGTGTATACACCTCCAGGATGGTGTGACTGCTGTTCATGTTGCTTGTAACAAAGATAACCTCAAACTCGTCCAACGACTGGTGAACATTGATGGTGGAGTAACACAGCAAGCTACCAATCTACTGGAAATGATATGTTGCCTACAAGAAGTTCAGCAGTTCTGTGATCACTGTTCTAACAGATAGAGAAGATGAGAGAATAAAACTGATACCTAACAAGGTGAGCCTGAACCATCAGACCAACAATAAGACTTGTGCATGGATATATTGTAAATTACTCAAAACATTTTCTTAAAATAATGGCTTTTGAGATGTTCTCTCACTCTACTTATTTACATGTTCTATACAGGATGGTATTGTTCCCACTGACATTGAGCCAGATGACAGTAAGTTTCAATTCTGCTATATATTGGCTAAATATTAGAGACGAATGTAAATACGATGATACTAAGTCTATTTCTTTCTATTAATTTGTTTACCTATTGTCTACTAGTTATCCCTCCTGAGATCTTGAAGAGAGGTCCAAAAGCAGTTGATGCATATTTTAAGGCCTTAAGAAAAGGAAGGTCAAAGATTCCATGGTGCAATTTTCTCATCCTTGGCCAGGAGAGGGTTGGCAAGACCAGCCTCTATCACCTCCTGGTCAACAAGCCATTCAACCCAGATCAGGAGTCGACACGTGGGATTGATAATTCCATCGTAGACACTGTAGTGGACACACGTCACGTCGGGGTTGAAGACTGGGCCGAGAAAGACGGGAGCACAGTACAGCAACATGCAGATCAACAGTTTGCCGAAGGAGTGATTGGAGCTCTACGAACAGACCTCATTGCTTCTAGTGATGGTCCTACTCCAACAGTGACAGAGTCTGACCTGGAGGAAGAGCTATCCATGCTAATACCAGAAATCAAACAGATCTTCACAGCCAGGAACAACCCTCCCACACTCACTGGCACTCAACCCAGGGAGCTAGAAAACCAGTCTGAATCTGACCTGATGAAAGAGTTATTTAGGCTTGCATCAGAGATTGAACAAATCCTCACAGCCAGGATGAATTCTCCTACAGCAACAGATGCTCAGTTCTACCTGGACTCTGAGAAAGACATATTAGCACTAGCACCAACTGAGATTGAACAGATCCTCACAGTCTGGACAAATCATCCTACAGTCACAGAATCAGAAACAGATCAACCAATTACCATACAAGAAGACCCATCAACTTCTGACCAAACCAGCCAATCCACAACAACAGCAGTTGTCCCTAAAGTGAGCAGTCGACATGCAAAGTTAATCGATCAACAGCTCATGGCCGCTCTTTCAAAGGACTTTAATGAAGAAGACATTGTACTCATTCTCAATGTTCTGGATTTCGCCGGTCAAAAAGTGTACCGTCCAATGCACCACTGCTTCCTCTCAAGACGAGCAATGTACCTGGTGGTGTTCAGTATACAGAAGATCATTTCGTACCTTGAGCTAAGGTCTAAGCAAAGGGTTCGTTCAGATGTAGATTTATCCAACCCCTTCGAGGAGCTGAGGTATTGGCTCCAATCTATCCACGCCCACACTCTTCCTGCTGTCCCTGGCAAAGAGAAGACCCATCTGAAGAATGTCTGCATTGTGGGCACTCATCGTGATGTTATGAAAGATGGCAAGCTAGAGCGTATCAGTGACGAGAAGCTAAATGAGATCAATGAGATACTAATGAAGGAAATCTACAGTGACGACAGGTGTTCGTGTCACCTTCACATGATGGGGCCTAACAAGGACAGGATCTTCTTAGCAGTGGAAAATTCAATCGACGGTAAAGAGATGGAGGATCGTGAAGCAAGTGGAGCCAAAGCTCTTCAAGAGGAGATTCAAAATGCATCTCAAAACCTCTCGTTCCTACAAGAAGATTATCCAATCATCTGGTTCCAATTCAATAATGAACTAGTTAGGTTGAAGGAATCACTCAAGCAAAGTAAGTCCTCCCTAGTCATCAAAATAGACGAGGTGCTCAAGATAGCTATACAGTGTGGTATCACTGACCAAGATGGACAACAGTTGATTCTGGAGTTTTTTCACGAGACAGGAAAGATGGTCTGCCTCAGTAAGTTATGAAATAAAAATTATTAATTCAACTACACAATTCATTAATTTTTTTCTACAGAATTTCTTCCTCCTCTCTTCATCAGTGAAGAGGAGCATGCTGAGCTGAAAGAGCTTGTGTTACTCGATCCAAAATGGCTGATTAACGTCATGATGAATGTCGTTGAGTTGAAATTTCGGTCCTCAATTGAAGGCAAGCACATGAACCAACTCCATGAAACAGGTGTTGCAACAACCAATCTTCTAAAAGATGTCTGGTCTGAATACCTCCAAGAGCCGATAGAGGAGTCATTTCACCAGATGTGCCTCATGCTTCAGGCGGAAGCATTGATACACCCCATAGAAAGTGAGTTAATTTGACCACTATCACATAATATTGAATCCTCCTATACTCTATACAGCCACAGATGAGCAACCACAGTATCTTGTTCCTGGGAAACTGCCAGAGAAGATCCAGCAAGAGCCTGTCCAGTGTTTAAGGTGGACCACATTCTACTTCGACTTTCAGCAGTTTCTTCCCAGGGAGATCTACCACAGACTGGTGTGTCTACTGTTGGCTGTCACTCAGAGAAGGAAATCTTTTGATAAACCATACCTCTCCGAGAACATGTGCCAATTCAAGAACATCGACCAATGTCACTGGTGCATCACAATGGAGGAACAGGAACACAGACTGAAGATAGCTGTGCTGTAAGTTTTGTTTGTTTGTTTGTTTGTTTATGTTTGTATGTTATATCCCACAGTGCTAGTGATGCTGACCCAAGGACTCCTACTGACCACATTAGTGCCTTCCATACTAAGTACCTCAGGCAGATTTGCCTATACAGCAACCTGGAAGGACTGAGATATTATGGCGGCCCTCTACTGGCTCCCTGTGAATGTAAATCAACCAGTGTGATACGATACATCAACTATTTTGAAGGAGAGGACCAACCATCAGATATAAAATGTCCTGAGTGTTTCAAAATCTATGATATCAATCAACTACTCAATCAAGATCAGGTATAATAACAGTAACTGCAACAATCAGCATCATGCCGTAGTACAGTGTAAATGTATATTCATTGGAAAAAATGCTAAATTAATGTATAGTTTACTTAGTTCACTGTGATATGTACTGTATATAGGTCACTGATAAATCTCATGGAAGGACTGATTGTACCAAGGCACTAATCCTTAAGTTCAAAGGTGAGATATTTACGTTAATCAATATAAGATAATTAATGTTTAGGTTAATTATCCAATAATTCGATATTTAACATTAATTTTAATTCACTTTGATTGTCTTGATTCTTGCGTTGATACAGGAGCAAATGCCCCATCTAGCACAGAAGACTTTAGTCCCCTCCCTCCTCCTGACCTTCGTACCCTAAACATCATCAGGTGGAAGAATGCTCAAGGAGAGAACCAAAAGTGTCGAGTGATTGAAACCATCTGTCCAAAGTGGCAGGATCTGGGGATAAATCTGGGCATTAAACAAAGCAGTCTAAAGACCATCTCAATCAGCAACCAAAAAGACCCCAAACCATGTTGTGTTGAAGTTCTCACCAAGTGGCTAGAAGATGGCTCCCCTCACTATCCCATATCTTGGGAGGGGGTGTTTGAACTGCTAGATGATCTAGATGAAACACAACTGATCACTGAACTTAAAGCTGCTCTCAGATTTTTGTAAACATGCAGCTAATAAAACTTTATAATTATTATATTTCTGTCTCAGTCCCACTAATATGTAGTACATGATAAAAAAAAAGTTCTCAAACTGAAAGTTCAAAGCACATAATAATATATGTGCACGCATAAATTGAGCATGAGTCAGTGCCATAATTATTATAGGTGCAAGGCATCTAGATCTGTTGCAACACATATGTATGTGTAGCACATTATTATGGAATGTATGTGTGTACACATGTGACAACCACAATGGCCTGTGTATGGTGAGTCACTATATATATATAGTTACAATCGTGACACTAGCCTGATTCTTCAAACTCAATGCATATGCATGGTTTCTCACTTTCTCTCATGACATCGATTCTCCCACACATTCCAAAGAGTGATGCATGAAACTCAGAACCATCTACCTGTAGCTGCATGGCCATGATGGGCTATGATTTATACAGATATCAGTACGTATACTATAGCCTGCTAATGTATACAACAGCCCATGCCAATGCATGAGAGAATTTGAGCACTATAACTACATGTATAGCTACTTAATAATGCTCATGATTTTCCATGTACTAGATATTAAAGTATTACACAATCACAGCTATATATAATACAATAACTCCACTTGGCTTTTACCAAGATAGTTTAAATGTTAAGGAAGGTTCTAACTCCATTTACAAGGGCTTACACCCAATGGTTATCATGTCTCAATCAACAATGACAATCTATAGTTAGAAGAAAAACGGAAACCGTGCAGTGTGCCTAGCCGCAACAATGTGCCATCATACCAATGACTGTATGGTAAGACATAGTAATACAATGTGGTTTCATGTGAGCTACTATGGAATGGAGGAAATCATATAATGGTCCCTTTACCGGCAGACTCCAGGTCTCCAGTGGTTTCATGACGCCTCTGAGACAATGTGCGATAAGTTGAAGTTCACGTGTTAGTAACTTTACTGCAGTTGGAAATGTGCAACCCATTGTCATGACGACCTTTACCAGTGCATGTGGTAAACAGTTCTGCACTGTTAGACATTAGCAGTAGAGAATGAAACTAACTAGCTTTATAGTCTTAGTCTGTATAATATAATATTATACTGTACATCATCTAACTGCAGCATTAGATCCGCGCAAGTACAATGTGCGAGTGACGTGGGTGGGGCTCATATTTAATTTCCAACAACATTTTTTTATAAAATTTAATTTCCCAACAAATTTGATGCGTGGCAAGAACAGAAGCAGAAGCAGCAGAATTTGAGTTGAGTTCTTGTGTCTCCTTACTAGTATGGGAATTTTACTTGCTCGAGTGAAGTATGAATAAAGAACTACTGTCAGCTACTGAGGTACGTGGTGGTCATGAATTGATACACAAATTAGAAGAGGAAAAGCTACTATTACTTTAAGAAGAGTCCCAATACTGAGATAGCAAAACAGCTGTGTGTGTGTGTGTGTGTGTGTGTGTGTGCGTGTGCGTGTGCATGTGCGTGTGCGCGTGTGCGTGTGTGTGTGTGTGTTTGGTATTCAAAGATGTTTTTTCAGTATCAATCTTTGGTAGGCTCTGTTTAGTCTTGGTGCAAGCAAATAATTCTGTAACAATGGTAATAAGTTGTGTGTGACTTGAAGACATGTAGTGTTTGTTCTCTTTGTCCCAGGTGGCCATCACTCACCCCCTCCTCTCCATGGACTGGGAGGAGCTGCCCCAGTTGCCATGGGGAGTGTCCAGTGCCAAGGCAGTATGGTACAATGGGCGTGTCTACCTTGGAGGTGGTCTGGTGGAGGGGTGGTCAGAGAGGGAGTGGGCCACACTGTTGTCCCTCGACACTGTGGGGGGTCATTGGAGGAAGATAGAGACACCAACTTATCTCTATGGACTAGCCGTCTATGAGGGCCACCTGGTGTTAGTAGGAGGTGAGGAGTATCCTAGTGGTAGAGAGACTAACAAGGTGTGGCAGCTGCTGACCAATGAAGAAGATGACGGAGTGCAATGGAAGGAGGACGCCATTCCTCCAATGCCTACAGCAAGATATGCACCCTCTGCTGTCGGATACAAAGAACTCCTCCTAGTAGCTGGAGGTGGTGATGACCCCTATCTTGATACTGTAGAACTGTACACCTCACAGCAACAACAATGGCTGTCCACAACAGCTCTCCCCAAGCCATGTCGCTACATGACATCTACCATTGTGGGCAGCCATGCTTTCTTTGTTGGTGGCCATGGACAAGATAAAGAGGTCTACAGCTGTAACCTGGAGGACATCTTGGTCTCTCCTTCATCACTACACTGGGAAAGACTGGCAGACCTCCCACTAGAGGCCACATCCCTCACCACACACCAAGGAGTCCTCCTAGCAATAGGAGGGGTTGGATATTCATCTCTCAGCTCCACCCTGATGGCCTACTCCTTCAACACACAAAGATGGCAGCATTTCTTTGACCTTCCTTTAGCACTCTCCTATACTTGTACACTCACCACACCCACTGGAGATGTGGTCGCCATTGGAGGGAGCACAGCCCCAGGAAGATACTCTTCAAGAGCATTCAAACTTCATCTAAAAAGTAAGTGCTTCATATTGTATTTCTAACCAAATGTCTCCGACGTCTAGTCTAACTGCTATATGGCCTTACACAACTCTTATAAACTTCTTTGTCCACCATTAGTTGTTAATGAGTTGCAAAGTAGGCACTGTTCAAAATCTGTAATCATGTAATATTATGTTGTACGGTACATTAATTACTTTCACTGAAATAGAACTGCATGCTCTAATTTTTCTCTTGTTTCACAGATGAAGCTGCTCTTGGTCTCTCCAACATCATCCTCAAAGCTGTTCAGAGTGGTCTCCTTGCTTCAGTTGAAAGGGCTCTGACACTAGTGAAGGAGCACTCCCACTCCAATCCACTACTGGACTTCTTGGCTCACAGTTCTTCTCCCAATGTAAGTTTGCCTGTTTGTTGGTACATTAAATGACAAGTGTGTTTCTCTATTAAAGGTATCATCCATTGAGCACTCATGTTCTCCCCTGATGATTGCCACTGCTAATGGAGACACTAAGATGGTGGACGTTCTACTGGAGAATGGTGCCTCCCCTTCCTACAAGAACAAGGTTTAGTAAAAGATGTAGAAATTATTAAAATGCATGGTTGTTACTGTGTATGTATTACACCTCCAGGATGATGTGACTGCTGTTCATGTTGCCTGTAGCAAAGATAACCTCAAACTTGTCCAACGACTGGTGAACATCAATAATGAATCATTAATACAGGAAGCCACCAGTCTGTTGGAAATGACAGATAAGGTATATCTATATTGATGTTTCATGTGCACATGCTACACACATGCACGCACACACACACACACGCACACACACACACACACACACAGGAAGGAAGAACAATTCTCCATTATGCCTGTGATTCTAATTCTACAAGTGAAGCTTTGAAATGGCTGTTGAAAATGCCATTTGGCATGAAAATGTTGAACAACAAAACTAACGTGAGATTCTACTTTTTAAAATGTTTTTCATCTCTTATTGTGAGATTATCTCTCTTTAACGTATGGCTCCCTGTGTGCATTCCTCCCACTTTAACTCTCAGACTGGCCTCACTCCTCTGTTGACAGCCTGTAGCAATGGAAATGTGGCAGCTGTGGAAGCACTTGTTACTCAGGACCAGGTTGACACAGCTGTATGTGATGAGAATGGCCAGGGTGCTCTACATCTGGCAGCCAAGAATGACTCTTCAGCTCTTGTTGAGCTGCTCCTCGAAAAGGGATGTCCAAGTGATGCACAAGATTCTAAGGTGAATAACTTTGTTGATGTGTGCAAAGCAAAAAAGCTATCTTTGCTTTGTTTATTTATCATTGTTTACATGGTACTCAGTGACCTATCATGAAGGGGGTTTTTAATATTATTTTATTTTGTACACAGGGTAACACAGCTCTACATGTTGCCTACAAGAAGTCCAGCAGTTCTGTCATCACTGTTCTAACAGATAGAGAAGATGGAAGAATAAAACTGGTACCTAACAAGGTGAGACTGAACCAGCAGATCAACAGTGTCCATTGATGAGGTGCTCTCTATGAATATTGAGTGTTTCAGTGTTTTGATAGATGTTATCTCTATTGTGGCTATATATTGTTGCCTTGCTATGGAATGTAATTACTGGGCTGGTGAATATGGGGTGGGAGCAAGTTACATGTTAGCATGGATTTATGACATGCACTTGATATGTTTGGCTTGTTTTTTTAGCTTTTACGCTATTCATTACATGTTTTCATCTTCTATACAGGATGGATCAGTTCCCTCTGACATTGAGCCAGATGACAGTAAGTTTGCGATATAGCTAATATCAGATACATGCACCATACATACAATGATCTTTATACATTTTGTAGTTATCCCTCCTGAGATCTTGAAGAGAGGGGCAAAAGCAGTTGATGCATACTTTAAGGCCTTAAAAAAAGGAAGTTCCAAGATTCCGTGGTGCAATTTTCTCATCCTTGGCCAGGAGAGGGTTGGCAAGACCAGCCTCTATCACCTCCTGGTCAACAAGCCATTCAACCCAGATCAGGAGTCAACACGTGGGATTGATAATTCCATTGTGGACACTGTAGTGGACACACGTCACGTTGGGGTTGAAGACTGGGCCGAGAAAGATGAGAGCACAGTACAGCAACATGCAGACCAACAGTTTGCCGAAGGAGTGATTGGAGCTCTACGACCAGACCTCATTACTTCTAGTGATAGTCCCACTCCAACTGTGACAGAGTCTGACCTGGAGGAAGAGCTATCCAAGCTAATGCCAGAGATCCAACAGATCCTCACAGTCAGGAACCTTCTCACACTCACTGGCACTCAACCCAGGCAACTAGAAAACCAGTTTGAATCTGACCTGATGAAAGAGTTATTTAGGCTTGCATCAGAGATTGAACAAATCCTCACAGCCAGGATGAGCCCTCCTACAGCAACAGATGCTCAGTCCTACCTGGACTCTGAGAAAGAACTATTAATACTAGCACCATCAGAGATTGAAGAGATCCTCACAGTCTGGACAAATCATCCTACGGTCACTGGATCAGAAACAATTGGCGTACAAGAAGACTCAAAAACTTCCGACCAAAGCAGCCAACCAGAAACAAAGGTAGTTGTCCCTAAAGTGAGCAGTCGACATGCAAAACTAATCAATCAACAGCTCATGGCCGCTCTTTCAAAGGACATGAATGAAGAGGATATTGTACTTATTCTCAATGTTCTAGATTTTGCCGGTCAAAAGGAGTACCGTCCAATGCACCACTGCTTCCTCTCGAGACGAGCAATGTACCTGGCAGTGTTCAACATACAGCAAATCATTCACTTCCTGGAGAAGCTAAAGTCTCAGGAAGGTGTCCCTTCAGATATGCCAAACCCCTTTGAGGAGCTGAGGTATTGGCTCCACTCTATCCACGCCCACACTCTTCCTGCTGTCCCTGGCAAAGAGAAGACCCATCTGAAGAATGTTTGTATTGTGGGCACTCATCGTGATGTTATGAAAGATGGCAAGCTGGAGCGTATCAGTGATGAGAAGCTAAATGAGATCAATGACATACTAATGGAGGAAATCTACAGTGACGACAGGTGTTCGTGTCACCTTCACATGATGGGGCCTAACAAGGACAGGATCTTCTTAGCCGTGGAAAATTCAATCGGCGGTAAAGAGATGGAGGAACGTGAAGCAAGTGGAGCCAAGGCTCTTCAAGAGGAGATTCAAAAAGTATCTCAAAACCTCTCATTCCTACAAGAAGATTATCCTGTCATCTGGTTCCAGTTCAATAATGAACTGGTCAGATTGAAGGAATCACTCAAGCAAAGCAAGTCCTCCCTAGTTATCAAAATAGATGAGGTGCTTAAGATAGCCACACAGTGTGGTATCACTGACCAAGACGGACAACAGTTGATTCTGGAGTTCTTCCATGAGACAGGAAAGATGGTCTGCCTCAGTAAGTTTTGCAGTAAATTATTTTAATTGTGCAATTAACTTGTATTTTTCTCACACAGAATTTCTTCCTCCACTCTTCATCAGTGAAAAGGAGCATACTGAGCTGAAAGAGCTGGTGTTACTCGATCCAAAATGGCTGATTGACGTCATGATGAATGTCGTGGAGTTGAAGTTTAGGTCCACAATTGAAGGCAAGCACATGAACCAACTCCGTGAAACAGGTGTTGCAACAGCTGATCTTCTAAAGGACGTCTGGTCTGAATATCTCCGAGAGCCAATAGAGGAGTCATTTCATCAAATGTGCCTCATGCTTCAGGCAGAAGCATTGATACACCCAATCAAAAGTGAGTTAATTTGACCACTATTATTATAATATTGAATCCTTCTATACTCTATACAGCCACAGGCGAGCAACCACAGTATCTTGTTCCTGGGAAACTCCCAGAAAAGATCAAGCAAAAGCCTGTCCAGTGTTCAAGGTGGACCACATTCTACTTTGATTTCCAGCGGTTTCTTCCCAGGGAGATCTACCACAGACTGGTGTGTCTACTATTGGCCATCACTCAGAGAGAGGAAAACATAGATAAACCATACCTGTCCGAGAACATGTGCCAATTCAAGAATATCGACCAATGTCACTGGTGCATCACAATGGAAGAAAAGGAACACAGACTGAAGATAGCTGTACTGTAAGTCATACCTTAAATTTGTTTGTTTGTTTGTTGATGTTTGTATGTTATATCTCACAGTGCTAGTGATACTGACCCAAGGACTCCTACTGACCACATGGATGCCTTCCATACTAAGTACCTCAGAGAGATTTGCCTACACAGCAACCTGGAGGGACTGAGATATGTTGGTGGTCCTCTACTGGCTCCTTGCAAGTGTGGGCAGACAAATGTTGTAAGATACGTCAACTATTTTGAAGGGAAAGACAAACCATCAGATTCAAAATGTCCCGAGTGCTTCAAAGTCTACGATATCAATCGACTACTCGATCACGATCAGGTATAATAAAAGTATCTGCAACAATCACATAATTATATTATGTATGTATGTATGCTTTACTTATATACTTTGCTGTGATATGTATATAGGCCACTGATTCCAGTAAATCTCACGGAAGCACTGATCATACCCAGGTTCCTATCCTTAAGCCCAAAGGTGAGTTATTCGCGTTTCTCCACTATCATGCACTATGCATGTATGACATCATGTATTCAAATTTAAATTGTTCCAACAAATGAATAGCTAATTAGTATTATTCAATTCACTGTTTTCCTCTATCAACCCATGCATATAATGCAGGAACCAATGTTCCATCTAGCACAGAGGACTTCAGTTCCCTCCCTCCTCCTGACCTTCGTACCCTAAACATTATCAAGTGGAACAATGCTGCAGGAGAGAACCAAAAGTGTCGTGTCATTGAAACCATCTGTCCAAAGTGGCAGGATCTGGGGATAAACCTGGGCATGCAGCAAAGCAGTCTAAAGGCCATCTCAATGAGCAACCATGAGAAACCCAAACCATGTTGTGTTGAAGTGCTCACCAAGTGGCTAGAAGATGGCTCCCCTCACTATCCCATATCTTGGGAGGGGGTGTTTCAACTGCTAGATGATCTAGATGAAACACAACTGATCACTGAACTTAAAGTTGCTCTCAGATTTTTGTAAACAACTTTACTTTTCTTATATTTTTGTCTCAGTCTCACAATACCATGGTTTGTTGAATAATACATGATGAAAGTTTTTGCAACATCCTCAAACTGAAAGTTCAAAACGCGTATATGTGCATGCATAAATATTCATAATGCATGATGTTATTGTTAGTTTTAAGAAGAAAAACTTGACAATTCTCTTTCTATATACAAACTGATAGTCATAAACAATTTCAGCATGACAGCTATAGGCACAACTATAGGCACAATTAAGGCATCTGTACGATAAGGTCAATACTTCATTGTTCAGTGGTAGCTCGTTACTACAGTAATACAATGTGGTTTCATGTGAGTTATTATGGAATGAGGAAATCATACAATGGTGCCTTTACCGCCAGACCCCAAGTCACTAGTGGTTTCATGAGGCCACTGAGATAATGTGCGGTAAATTCATGTGGTCATGTGGTTACGTAATAATAGTTCTATTGCAGTTGGAAATGGTCAACATTGTCATGACGACCTTTACCAGTCAGTCCCTTTGTGCATGTGGATTAGAGCACTGCATGTGCATACAATTTAGACATTAGCAGTGGAGACTGAGTACAGAAATTGGAAGGGAGAAAAAAAACAGCTGAATCTACAGCTGACTACACTCACAAGTATCCTCTTACTTGCTCTGCTCATACACTTCAAGTTTTATCTATGACCAAAAATTCAAAATATTGTTCTGATGTACGCAGTACCGTAACGAAAATTTTGCGATTTACGGTATAGCAAGAATTTAAGATAAATCTTTATCAGATGCACCACTTTTAAACATTTAACTTTTGCATACGCATACCAGTATGAGCAGTATAACAATGTTGTGTAAATTGTAAACTTTGCATTATTTAGATTAACGTACCATTGGCTATATTGCAGACTCTAGTGTGTTTTTAAAGCTTTCTAACCATCTACATGCTAATGCATAATGCATCACTCTAGGGTCAAAGGTCAGAGTACCTATGATGTAATATGATGTAATGGGTGATGTCATCGTTGATGGTGATGATGCAGCAGTGTGAAGAGAGCCTAAGGATAAAATGGCCGACTGATGAGGAGGGAGAATGGAGGTGAACTCTGAGAGACTGGAGGAGCTGAGAGAGACGACACTGTGAGTGTATGAGGGTGTGAGGATGTGAGGTATATATATGTGTGTGTGTGTGTGTGTGTNTGTGTGTGTGTGTGTGTGTGTGTGTGTGTGTGTGTGTGTGTGTGTGTGTGTGTGTGTGTGAGGGGTGTGTGGGTACATGTATGTGAGTGTGTCAATAAAACATCCCAGTCTTCCTGTACCAACCTGAAGGTGGTTCCCTGACTTGCTACAGCTGAAGGAGAAGCTACCTGTTCCAGATCCTGTCACGAAACAAGAAGATTGCAAATAAACAACATACAGACGTCCGTATATTATATATCATGTTGGCCCATTGATATAATTTTACTGCAACTGGACGAAATGTTCAAATTCAATCAAGCTAAGGATTGGACTATACTAATATTTACAACCGTTACCTTGACAACAGCGGCTATTTCCTCAACGGTGAGTCTCTCCACACCCCTCACCACTCCACCCCTGCACACCCTCTCCCCACACACACTCACAGCGATATCGACAGACGAGGAGGGGGAGAGCAGCCTCACACCCTCACCAGACCACACCCCCATGCTCTCGGGGATCTCTCGGAGGGTGAGACCAGCTGCTCTAACGATGTAATCATCCAGGTTGGGTTGGATTTCCTCATCACCTGTAAAGAATTGAGAGATTATAAGATCTACATCTAGGTATCTACATATCTACATATCTTGGTCTTTTTCTTCCCACAAAAAAACAAATTTCATACGTAGATTTGCTGAATTGTACAAATTTCCATCTTTCTATTGCTGCATGCACTGTACAGTATAATTCCACCCTTTAAGTTTCAACAATAGACTTTGTATAAAATTAGTGAAAATTGTTTCTCACAAACATTAATTCTACCATAAAACACACCCACTCACTTCACTCACTCTCATTTCTTCTCTCAATAGCTTTCACAATTCTATCCACGTTGCACCTCGCAGTGGCATAGCTATATGGTGTGCTCCATTTAGAATACACATCCCTCTCAGCCACACCCCTTCTTCCCTCGTTCACAGAATGGTCCACAAAAGATGACGACTTCAACGGTTGATGGACCACTTTACGAGGGGATGCCCCTGTTGTAGATTGTCTTAATTGTGGCAATGGTGCTGGTGTCTGAACTGGAGTGGCTGGTTTTATGCTGGTTGTCGTGGCAACTATTCTACCAGCTTTGAGATCATCAAGATACTGTAGCACATCGCTGTGTGTGTGGCAAGAGACACAAATGAAACAACTTTTCAAAAATAATGTTGATTCTTTGCAGAACTTTATCACAAAGCATGCAGCTGTGGAAATAATTTAGACAATTTTATGACATTAATACCTTACCCTTTCAACAATCTGTTGTTAGGTCCAGTAGCTGGGATGACGGAGATGTCTGCTATCTTGTGCGTATCAACGTGGTATCTTACAGCTGGCGACAATGGCGTCTCTGCCAGAGCGACCGTGCTGTAGCTAGTGTTTGTTGGTTGACAGCTGACGGATGGTAGGAGGTAAGAGGAACACCTCTCGCTCGATTTTCCACCGCTGTGCAGCTCACCAGGGTAAGGAAAGCTGGAAAGCACTCTTTGTGCAGCAGCTGAGGAGATTAGAAGTGTCTTTTGGCGGCGAAACAAGAGTGACCTGCATACAGAGGCCATCTTGAAACTTTTGGCAATGACGTCATTAGTTTTGGCTCCTGAGTCCTGACGCATGACGTGACCGCGCCTATCGACACGCCCACAATAATTTGTGAAAGTAGCGGTGCACATGTTTTGCTTTCAAGTTCTCACAGGAATTTAATGGTGGAGCGTTTATCAATGGCTGCAATCTGTATTGCTTCACATCACTTGCTGTGCTGTGTGCACGGCAAAGGCATCAGCAGAGAGGTAAACAAATCACCTGTATATTTCCCCATGACATAGTGTGATAATTGGAGGTAATTTGTGAATTGTGTACAATAGGCATCTCTGTTGACAGAAGCCTTACGACTTGCAGACACAAATTCATTGTTTGTGCATACTCCAGTTGTCAGGAAGAGCACGTCTTGGTACCAACATTTATAGCTGCTGATACAACTGATCATTTTATACCAACGGGAAAGAAAGCTAGAGAGCAAGAGTGCTGGTTTCTTTGAGTTTGAGTCACAAAAAGGTACATCTAGTCAAGGTATAAAAATATGCATCTATTTTACTTTGCAATATATAGTTATTTTATGCTTCTAAATCTAATCAGTAGAGACAGTACTGTGATTGGTTCTTTTACGTCTATTGGTGACTGGTACAGTGAATTAGTAGAGACCCCCCACAGTGGTGATACCTCCAGCTGACACCAGAGGAGGCTGGGCCAATCAGAACACTCCTGTGAGACAACCACCTATCTCGAATTATGAGCGACAAGACAACCAGCAAGCAACGTGGTAAGAATTGTCATCGGCTATCTATGACTGCTCAGGTGGCATGTGCAATAGTAAACAGTTATTTTATGGAATACATGCTTCAACAATTGCTATAATGCTGACAAATTGACGCCATTCTAAAGCAAGAAATGTTTCAAAGTGTAATTACTATGATAGAGCTTGTCACACACACACAAAAGTGATTGGCAGTCGCCCATTTCTCAGCATTGCCGTCTATAGGTCAACATTCTACGATAAATTTCTCATAATTCAAGTTGTTTACATCTATGTTTGAAGCCCCTTTCAATTGCCTCTCAAGAAACCATTATCATTCCAAGCGTTTTTTAAAAGTTCTGCCTCAATACACTCCCTCTGTATGTGCACAATTGTTCTCACATGTTTTGTTGAATTTCATGGGCGGATATGCGAGATAAAGTGTCACAAAATTGACAGTGACATTTGAAGCATTTTACTAGTTCCAATACTTCTCCATAACCCCTGCTGTCAAGGAGGAGTCATGTGGCAGAGTGATGAGAGCTTTCAAATGATATGGTTTACTTGTGAAATTGGAAAATGGTAATTTTTGTCAAAATCGTACTAATTATGATGAAAATCCAAGAACCTAAAACCATCACACCATGATGGAACCCAAGAACCTACAACCATCATACCATGATGAAAACCCAAGAACCTAAAATCATCGTACATGATGAAAATTCAAGAACCTAAAATCAACATGTACATGATGAAAATCCAAGAACCTAAAATCATCATATAAAATGAAAATCCAAGAACCTAAAACCATCACACCATAATGGAACCCAAGAACCTACAACCATCATACCGTGATGAAAACCCAAGAACTTAAAATCATCATACATGATGAAAATTCAAGAACCTAAAATCATCATACATGATGAAAATCCAAGAATCTAAAACCATCACACCATGATGAAAATCTAAGAACCTAAAACCATCATACCCTGATGGAACCCAAGAACCTAAAACCATCATACTGTGATGGAACCCAAGAACCTAAAATCATCATACATGATGAAAATCCAAGAACCTAAAATCATCATACATCAAGAACCTAAAACCATCACACCATGATGGAACCCAAGAACCTAAAACCATCATACCGTGATGGAATCCAAGAACCTAAAACCATCATGATCATACCATGATGAAATCCAAGAACCTATACCCAAAATAAAATGTGTGACGTTTTGTGATGTTTTTTGTTGACAAACATGCAATACACATACGTACACAGAGTTAGTATCCAGACATGGTACCCAGATCCCGCTAGAAACAAAACAAAAAAATGTCACAAAAGGTCACAAAATTGTCAAAAAACATCACACATTTATTTTTAGTAACAAACGGTGCTTATATAGTGACACAGTTCCTTTAATGAATCGTGCTCATACAAAAACATGTTTACATGATATGTTATGGACAATACATGGTCCAACCCACTAGCCCAGATGTATAGCTTGGTAGCTACTGCCCTGAATTTGTTGAATACAGGTTTAGAGGAAGTCTAGAAACTTCTGTGAGTGTTCCTTAGTCTGTGTGCTTGCCACAGTTATTCTATCTAGTCAGTTTCTCTTGCTAAGTTTGTACACAGATACTGTCACACTATAAGAGATCTGCTCTGAGAAGTTGAGTCCACTACTTGACAGTTAATTAATACACAGATCGAATAAAGATGCCACAATATCTGAAAGTGAATTTCATCACAAGTTCATCACTGTTTGCTGCAATTTGCCCCCTGAATCCTGATGACCAACAAAGTTCACGTAAGCTTTAAATTAAAGGAACTGTGTCATGATATAAGGGCTATTTTGTTACTAAAAATAAAATGCACGACAATTTATGACCTTTTGTGACGTTTTTGTTTTGTTTCTAGCGCAATCTGGATATGACGTTCAGATACTAGCTGTATGTATGTATGTAGAAGTACACCTAGTAAGGTAATTAAGTTATATACAAAAAACTATTTCCTACCTTGATGTATTGATCATTTTCCCGGGAACAAGTGCCGGGAAAATGCCACTTCCTGCGGCCCCTCCACTGATTGGGTGTGGTCCGAGGGGGCCTCCCATACCTGTGGCCCCCGTAGGCACATACGCTGCAGTGTTGATGTGATGAGAGTCGATGTAATGAGGGGGCAGGGGGGTTGTGGTGGGAAATGCGAGGGGGTGGGCAGTCACGGGGGACAGGATGGCCCCCGCTGAATTTGAGGGGGGATGGTGATGATGAGGGGGCAGGCCTAGTCCAGGTGGTTGGTGGTGGGCGATGAAATTGTAACCAGTACCACCTTGCTGTAGTGACATGCGTGTGTGTGTGTGTGTGTGTGTGTATGTGTGTGTGTGTGTGTATGTGTGTGAAAATGAACTACTATATATTTTTGCTTTTAGAACAGAACTTCTCACAGTACCAAAAGTATTATAAATGTAATAACAGTTTCACTATACGTATTACCAAAGCCTTATTTCCCACTCTCCCTTCCCAACAGAAACTCTGTGGATTATGACGATATTGCTATTGCTCCCAAAGTGTTCTTTATTTAGAGGGTTACTTTGTACAAGTCATATTTTAAAGTGATTTGTAAAAAGCAACCCTCTTAAGTAAGTAAATTTACTGTTAATTTTTGCACTAGCTATACAGCTGGCTAGCTGTCACATGATCACTCACCAGTGTCATTAATTCCACATATCTGCTCAGTGACATGTTATCGGAGCTCTTCACGTGGTCGAATATCGAGGGGGACATCATTGCCATTGGGGGGGACATGGAGTGACCCCCGGAGGGACTTGATCCAATGGGAACAAATGAACCTTGACCCCCACCACTCTCGGTACTTTGTAGGTTGTGATGATCCGATGCTCGATCGGATGACGAGTTTGGTAAACTGGTTTGATTTGTTTTTGGTGGGGAATTCCCTCCATTATGTAATTGTGAAGTGCTGAGTCGGCGAATGGATGTCTTCACATCACATGACTTGTCACCAGAAGGCGCAGCTCCTGGTTTGACGGACTTTGATGAAGATGGATCCGATTTATCATCCTTCAAGGCGCCAGCCATGCTGAAAATGATAAAAAAGTAACCACATTACAAATACTATATAGCACAAAAATTTAGCGGATATTAATGTTGGCAGATTGACAGTTTTGGTACCGACTGCCGATTTTAAATCCACAGAACAGTCATTTTTGCGTAGCACATACGGAATACGTGTATTGCTGTGTGGGCTACCACCAAAATAAAACCTGCCAATCTTGAAATCTTAAACAATCTACCAAATTTTATTCCTGCCAATATTTTGTGCCACTATACTAAAGGTAGGTGCAAGCAGCGTAGCAGAGGAGGTACGATACGAGTGCGCCTTTGCTGAGCTGGCAAGTCCGTCAATTACATTCCGATCATGTGACCGCAATACTCCACAATGAGAGTTGATCACGTGCACCCCGTTTGCCAGCTCAGCAAAGGCGCACTCGTGTCGTACCTCCTCTGAGCCTAGCCTGGATGCAGGCACTCCTTACCTATCTTCAGCCGAGGGTGTGGTAGGGGTGGGGGCGTCGTCACTCTCTCCCTCGGAGGAAGATTTCTCGTCCATGCTCTCGGGAGACGTGGGAGAGAGTCTGGAGTCGAGATCCCTCGACCCTGGGAGACAAACAAACAAACAAACAAACAGAAAACAAAACATTAATGAAAAGCATAAACTTAATTACTTACGTTTCTTCACAATTGCAACATTCAAGTGTGAAGTAAAAAAGTATAAAGAAATAAAACTTAATAGCCATACACAAAATTTGAGGTTGTAACTATTATACCATTCCACTCAATCATGCCGGATACAATTATGTAATGTTTACTAAATATAGAAATTTGTTTGGTAAACACACTCCAACTGAGTTGCTATGGTTGCCACATTCTCTCTAGCAACAATAGCTCCTCACATTATGTATATCAGTATACAACCACATGACTCCTCCTTGACAGCAGGGGTTATGGAGAAGTATTGGAACTAGTAAAATGCTTCAAATGTCACTGTCAATTTTGTGACACTTTATCTCGCATNCATCCCACCATCAGTGGAGATGATGGAATGTGTGCTACTAATGAACAGTTGGAGCAAGCAATAGATGGACACATTGAAGACATCAAAGAAGTCATCAGCAAAGGACTTAGTCGGGATAATCCTGTGTCCTCTTGTGCTGACATGTTTCACAAGCATCCTTCTGGCCTCTACTGGATTCGACCTTCTTACACTACTGCTGCTACAGTAGCTACTCGACAGTGCTGTGACATGGAGAGGACATGTTGTAACAGCACAGGAGCCTGGATGAGAGTTGCAAACCTCGATATGACCGATCCGAGTCAGCAATGTCCGTCAGGATTTCAATACAAGTCTTCTCCAAAACGCTCGTGTGGCAGACCCCAATACGTTAAAGAGTGTTTATCATCCATCTTCCCGGTCCATGGTGTGGAGTACTCCAGAGTGTGTGGAAGAGTCATTGGCTACCAGTATGGCACCCCAGACGCATTTAATCCCCTTTCTCAAAGAATCAACTCAAACTATCTCGATGGTGTGAGTCTCACTCATGGCTCCTCCCCTAGGAAACACATCTGGTCCTTTGCAGCCGCTCAAGACGAAGCTCGCAGTAACTCCCAGGTCTGTCCTTGCACTCGTCCTGACCTGACTTATACTGGAGCCGTCCCACCATTTGTGGGAGAAGACTACTTCTGTGAGACTGGAAGCAGAAGTAAGAGTTGGAGAGCTAATGTTCTCTTCTTCTCCAAAGATCCCCTCTGGGATGGACAGGGATGTGGAGAAGTGAGCACGTGTTGTGATCATCCTCTCTATTTCTGCAAGCAACTTGAGCAGCCGACCAGTGAAGACATTGAGCTGAGGTTGTGTGGCTCTCGATTCTATACAGTGGAAGGTGTTACTCTTGAAATGAAGGCACCAAGGTGCATAACCCTTGGTGCGTACATAGGCAATATAATATTAGACTACACAATAAACTGCTATAATATATCAAATACCATCAAAACACTTATAAGATTCAGTATAATTATGTCTGTATAATGTAGTTGGATGAGTGTGTATCAATAAGCAGGTCTGCAGCTATGCTATGGGACTCGCTCAGGCTCGCCCCTCATGCTTGCCCCAAAATTTTAACAGGATGAATGGGTGTGGCCTCGAAGCTTAGCTCAGATAGGCTGAAAAGCCTCAGATTTCAGACTCTATAGGCTTTTGTTGCTTTGTAAAAGGACCTCAGGCCATTTCATATCAGTAGCTAAGCTTCTACTGTCTATGCTATGAAGCTCGCTCAGGCTCGTCCCCCAAAATTATGGGTGTGGCCTCGAAGCTTAGCGCTCAAAGAGGCTGAAAAGCTTCATATCTCAGGAACTACAGGCTTTTGTTAAATTCTTTGTGTAATTTTTTTTAGATAATCTCGATTATTTTACCTTGGTATGCCGCTTTTGAAGACTGGAGCTGCCGTTCTTGAGATATAGTTGGAACACACACACACACACACACACACACACACAGACAAAACGACTACCATAACCCCTGCTGCGCATGCGCACCAAGGGTTAATAATTGAGATTTATGTCCAGTGAGCTTGGCTGTTTGCTGAGCTTTGTCCTTTAATATTAGTTTATTCTTAGACTCAAGATAAAGTACTTACTTATCACTTGTAAGCATAATGTTGTAATTTATTTGTTGTAACACTAAATTGGACACTTGGAATTTATTTTAATACTTATGGAAATAATTATGATCATGTGAATGTGCCAGTATTATTTTGTCATGAGTTTTTCTTTTTTGTCTTGTCTAACAGTTTAACAATATCAGTTACAAACACCATCTTTGCTTGCCTTGTATATACCAGATGTGTTCCCACTGTGCTACGTCTATTGCTGCTAGTGGGCATAGCAACAACTGATGCAAAACTAATGTTTATTTTCCTCTTGTGTTGTATTGGGAGTTATAAAGATTATGCGCTAAAGTTGTTCCATTTCTGAAGAATCTCTGATCAAATATTCTCCATTAGCCAAGGCCTACTATAGTAAAGATAATAAGCAATAATGCACTAGTGCTGCTTGGAGTTTTCCCACTGCATATCCTCATACCATCTCACCCTTACACCCTCACACCCTCACACCCTCACACCCTAGGAGGCCCAGGAGGCTGACGAAGAGGACCGCCCCCAGCTGGAGTGGTGGAAGTGCAAAAAGTGGGCCCTCCACATTGTGTGCCAGTTGTACTCCAGGTATGGTTGCCCTGGCAACGTGGAGAAGGAGTATGCAGTCTTTGCTGACTACTATGTCAAGACATTTAATGGTATGATGTCATAATGATGTCACTATTATTTGGAGCTATAACTAGGCATGTTTGAGTTATCAACTACACATGTTTGAAAGTTATAACTAGTTGTAACTACACACGTTCAAGTTATAACTTCGTATGTCTAGTTACAACTCAAACATCTAGGCATGTTTGAGCTATAACTACTATGTCAAATTGTAACTACATATGTTTGAGTTATAACTAGACATGTTTTTAGTTATAACTATGTATGCAAAGTTATAACTACACATGTTTGAGTTATAACTACATATGTCAAATTATAACTACATGGCAAAGTTATAACTACACATGTTTGAGTTATAACTAGGCATGTTTGGGTTATAACTACATATGTCAAGTTATAACTACGTATGTTTGTTCTCTTCCTATTTTTCAGCTGGGATTATTAATGTGTTGCTACGGCAACTAGAATTCAAGAGACAAGGCGGTTACCTCACTTCGAGAGTTGTACAAGGAATATTTAAGTACTTCCTTGACGTGTAAGGCACATACTCTCTCTCTCTCTCTCTCTCTCTCTCTCTCTCTCTCTCTCTCTCTCTCTCTCTCTTTCTCTCTCTCTCTCTCACACACACACACACACATGCATCTACATCATTAGTGTGAGCCATGCTAACTCGTGGAAGATCATAAAACCCCATTTCCAAGTGATATTCACAGACATCATCTTCCCCATGATGTGCTACAACGATGAAGATGATGAGCTGTGGAGAGATGATCCTTACGAGTACATCAGACTAAAGTTTGGTACGTTGGTTGCAAAGGCGTGGGTGTGGGTGTGAGGGATGATAAGATTATAAATCTTTGTTGAAGAAAAGATTTGTAAATAGGCTGTTGTTTTAGCTTCACTAAGATAGATGTCAAATTTTTAGGCTGAGATATTGCTAGTTCTTTTGAATGACTTGACTTACATGTAGGTAAGGATATTCCTGAATATATTGAGAATATCTCAGCCTAGGAAGGTCGCACAAAAGTAGGACTTGCACCATTGCGATCAGCTCAAAGAGATCTTTAAAATGATCTGGTTTAATCCTATATTTATATTTTGTCCAAATCCTTCAAAACCATGAACTATAGCCCATGGTCAAGTGCGAGTTTTTCTCAAAAATGATCATTTTCAAACTTTTCAAATAAAGGACACCATTTTAAAGATCTCTTTGAGCTGATTACAATGGTGCAAGTCCCATTGTTATACGACCTTCCTAGGCTGAGATATTGCTACTTCTTTTCGTGCGCCTAGATGTACACAGGTAAGGATTTTCCCAAATAAATTCATCACAGATTATCAAGAATATCTCAGCCTAGGAAGGTCGTACAAAAGTAGGACTTGCACCATTACGATCAGCTCAAAGAGATCTTTCAAATGATGCTATATTTGTATTTTGTCGAAATCCTTCAAAACCATGAATTATAGCCCATGGTCAAGTGCGATTTTTTCTCAAAAACGGCCATTTTCAAACTTTCCAAATAAAATACACCATTTTAAAGATCTCTTTGAGCCAATCGCAATGGTGCAAGTCCCATCGTTGTACGACCTTCTTAGGCTGAGATATTACTAGTTCTTTTCGTGTGCCTAGATGTACACAGGTAAGGATTTTCCCAAGTAAATTCTTGACAGATTATTGAGAATATCTCAGCCTAGGAAGGTCGTACAAAAGTAAGACTTGCACCATTGCAATCAGCTCAAAGAAATCTTTCAAATGATGTAGTTTAATCCTATATTTGTATTTTGTCAAAACAAAACCATGAACTATAGCCCATGGTCGAGTGCGATTTATTCTCATTGTTGTACAACCTTCCTAGGCTGAGAGTGTGAGACTTTACTGATTCTCTCCAACTGCTAGATATCTTTGAAGACCTCATATCTCCTGTGGTGGCTGCTCAGCACTTTCTAGTCACTGCCTGTTCCAAACGCAAGAACATCTTAGACCCTGTCATGGCCGCCTGTGTGCAAGTGCTCAACACAGAGAGTGACTTGAGGAAGCAAGATGGAGCCTTACATGTTGTGGGGCAAGTGGCAGAGGTTTTGATGAAAGTAAGCAGATAGGTTGTTGAATGTGTGTGTGTGTGTAGTATACAGTGTAAAGTTTCATTTGTCCCAAATTTTGTATAAGTCAGTATATTGTTTTTTTGTATAAATGATCGAGTATAATCCTTATTTTCATGTGCACTTTTTGGAACTGTTACAATATAAGAAAAATTTGCACTACTTCGCACTCTCTACAGTGTACTATAGTGAAGTAGTTGTGAGCTGTCCCTGTAAAATGCTGTGTAGCTCTCTTTTGATCTTTGTCATACGCTTTTTCTCTCCACAGAAGCAGATGTATCGTGACCAGTTGGAGTCCATGTTAGTGACCCACGTCTTTCCCAAGTTTCAGAGCGAACATGGCTACATACGAGCTCGGGTAAATTAGCCACCGCCCCTATCAATTAGTTAATCATTGGTTTATTTACTTTGTCAGAATAACTTTTAATAATTTGTGTTTTAATTTTGATCTGTAGGCATGTTGGATGATGCATTTTTTCAGTGAAATTAAATTTCAAGATGAAGCCAATCTGCAGTTTGGACTACAACAGGTCAGTGGGTGTGGCTGGTGGGTGTGGCCGGCCACTGCTGGATATCCAGTCAATTGAGTTTTCATTTACTGTATTCATGTGCTCTCTCTCTCTCTCTCTCTCTCTCTCTCTCTCTCTCTCTCNCTCTCTCTCTCTCTCTCTCTCTCTCTCTCTCTCTCTATCTCTCTCTCCCTCCCTCCCTCCCTCAGGTATTCAACTGCCTCACTCAGGACAAGCAGCTGCCTGTTAAAGTGGAAGCAGCTGTAGCTCTTCAGTTTCTCATACGTCATCAACCAACAGCCGAGACGTTTGTTAAACCACATGTGAAACCCATCATACAGGTTTGACCAGTTGTCCATAACCAGTTAGACCAGTTTATGTTGATTTAATGATTGTGGGGACATTTTTGTGACTCCTTTCATAATTGCAAAATACTTCCTGTGGAAGTTAATAATTGCTTTCATTATTGCATATTGCTTCCTACATAATAATACTTTTTCATTATTGGATATTGCTTCCTGTAAAAGTTAATTATTGAGAATTATTGCTTCTTCATTATTGGATATTGCTTCCTGTAGAAGTTAATTATTATTAATGTTTTTTTCATTAGTAGATATTACTTCCTGTAGAAGTTAATTATTATTTATTGCTTCCTGTGGAGGCTAATTATTAATAATTATTGTTTTCTCATTATTAGATATTGATTCCTGTAGAAGTTAATTATTAATAATTTATTATTTTCTCATTATTAGATAATGCTTCCTGTATAATTATTAATAATTTTGCCCCTTTCATTATTGCTCATTATCTCTACTTCCTGTAGGAGTTATTGGTGGTTATTCGTGAGACAGAGAATGATGACCTCACTGCCGTGATGCAGGAGCTCATTGAGACCTACGACGATCAGATAGGGGAGGTGGCTGTAAGCATCTGTGGCAGTCTGGTGGGTAATTAGTGCTTAATTAATAGGGGCAAGGGGGCACTTAATTGTAATGACGTCATAATGATGTATTACTGCATGGCAACTTTCAATTAAGATTAAATTTTAGTTATGATATTAAAGTGATTATAAACTACATTGATTTATTCATGCTGTCAATTGTTGGTAATTCTGGATTTATAGGGGACTTCCCTTCATTGCAATGACATCATAGTGATGTAATGTGTATATTGTCTGCCCCCAGGTCGCAACCTTCAATGAGATATACGATGAAGGGACAGACGAGGACAGCTACAAGGCACTCACTGCCCTCGGCATCCTCACAGCTGTACAGGCTCTGGTGAAGGCTGTCTTCAACGAAGCACAGGTAATGCAGTTGTGAGACGAATATTGATGGAATGGTTTCCACTAGGTTTGAGATGGTTTCGTAACAGTCATTTCGTCTATGTATCAATTTACCTATGCTACCGAAAGTGACACAATTACGTAATGTAGAACATAAACCTGCTGAACTAGTTCTCAGACCTATAGCCACCTGAGTGGCTCTGTCTTTTGTTGAAGATGTCTTAGATATGTGCCTGAGCAGGCACTGGGATGGATGGATTGATTCCACTGGGTTAATTTGATAGTTGAAAATAGAACTGGTTCTCTAGCCTATAGCCACTTGAGTGGCTTTTGTTGAAGATGTCTTAGGTATTCAATGTGCCTGAGCAGGCACTGAGATCACAGATAGTTGATGGATAGGTCCCTGGGAAAGTTTCAGAGTGATTATATATGAATGTGTTGAAATAAATATTCACTTTCAGCATGAATCAATATTATGGTTTTAATTTACATAGTCATTTAATCCTCCCCCCCCCCCTCCCCCTTCAGCACACACACTGTTAAGAGTACTGTTTGCCAGTGTTCTCTATTAAGCACGTACATACACACAGACACTTATACAGTTAGCTATTGTACTGTGTTAAGCACGTACACACACACACACACACACACACACACACCTGATTATTGGTACCCCCTAAACCCAAAACACGTGTTTTTTTAACTTGTTTATTTACAATTATTGCCATAAACTGCTAACAAACAAGTCACATGATGTGTGAACATCGACCAATCACGACTCATCAAAATCTTGCAGCCCAGCAACCACCTCACTGCTCTGGCTGCTAACACCATACGATTACATAACAGGTAGATTCGATTTTCGTGAACATTCCTTGGACTGTGTAGCTGTGTCCAGCTACGCCTGGCCCCAGAAACTATTTCTGATTGATGACCTCATCGCTATTGTTTGTATTGCGCCTTGAAAACAAGAGATGTGTGTGTAATTATGTAACTAGTTCGACTTTATGTGTATAAGTCAGTCCAGTTTTTTGTGGAGTTTTCACGAAAAGTTCCGAATGAAATTTTTTCACTAAAAGCTAGCAAAGGAGCAAGAATTGGGAGATCTTCTTTTGTGCAAAAAGATTTTTAGCTCCATCTCTCTCTCTCTCTCCTTTCTACCAACCAAACTGCCTCTCAAGAGAAGCTATCAAAAATGGCCTCCAGCACCAACCCAAGCAGCCAGCAGATGGCGTTCTTCAAGCTCACCTTCACGGGCTCTGTCCATCGCGACTTCTTCTGTCCGATCTGCAAGGAACTCATGAAAAAACCTCGTCACATGTCATGCTGCAGGTCCAGGTGCTGTAAGGAGTGTATCGGGCGAATCCAACTCATCAGCAATCCTTGTCCAAAATGCAGCAAGCGAGGATTTTCTGTCCAGCAGGACGAGGTTGATGTGAAGCTGCAGGAGAAGATTGATGGGTTGATTGTCTACTGCCCGATGCAGAATTATGGCTGCAAGTGGAAAGGGAAGCTGGGTACTCTCGACCAGCACATGAAGGTGAGAAGATGAATGGGGAGAAATTTTTTTTAGTATATGTATGCATATATCTTTGCTGTGGTTACTTTACTGTAGCACAGATGTTGTCAGGCAATAGCTACTGTGAAACTTTCCCACTATACAGTAACTATTAATTTATCTTTAAAAGACAATATTGAATTTTTCTCATCTTCTCTCTCTCTCTCTCTCTCTCTCTCTCTCTCTTTCTCTCTCTCTCTCTCCCCCTCCCTTCTACAGTTGGGCAANCTCTCTCTCTCTCTCTCTCTCTCTCTCTCTCTCTCTCTCTCTCTCTCTCTCTCTCTCTCTCTCTCTCTCTCTCTCTCTCTCCCTCCCCCTCCCATTCTACAGTTGGGCAACTCCAGCACTAGTACTGACCTCTGTCAGGTCGTCTCCATCTCCTGCACCAATGGGTGTGGCAAGTTTGTCCCTCGTGGTGAACTCACCACCCACCTCCAGTCCTCCTGCCCGAAGAGGATCATGTCATGTGACTACTGCGGACACGAGGACACCTACGAGCAACTCTCGGCTGTCCACTACTCAATCTGTCACAAATTTCCCGTCTCGTGTTCGCTGGGGTGTAACATGGCAGGGGTCACCCGTTCCACGATCCAGGAACATCAAGAGAAAAGATGCCCCCAACGTGTGGTGTCTTGTGAGTATAAATCGGTCGGTTGCAACGTGGACTTCAAGTTTGCCGAAGGTCACAGTCACATGGAGGAGTATACAAAAAAACACTTGAGCTACGTTTGCAGCTACGCCGTAAAGTTGCAAGAGGAGAATTCAAAGTTACAGACAACGTGTGCCCGTTTGGTCGAAGATTGCTCCACCCTGCGTACAATGTACGACCAACTCTCAGCTAACTTCGGACAGCTTGCAGCTCAAGTGGACTCGTTGCGTCTTAGTATACCCTGCCCTCTCCCTCCTAGCAGATCGAACGTGGCCAGCGAGCCTCGCGGACTTGGCCCCGGGTTAGGAAGAGGAGGGGGCGAGCCGAAACGACCGGATCTTTTTCCAAAACGTGCGACAAAACCTGACGTTTCTCGCAAACCGTTTGTTCTCCCGAAACCACCCCCCAGAGGGTCATCTGCTACTGTTGAAAGGGGTCATAGCGGGAGGGTCGGGGCAGTTGGAGGGGGTACGAGAAAATTGAACCTCGCTCGAAAAACTTCCGTACCTCTACCTGCTCAATTCCCGATCCTCAAAGAGAAGAATATAGACGATTGTGACAGTGATGATTCTGACTACCTCTTCATGGATACCGTACCCTCGGCAAACAGGCCACACCCCCCATTGCAAGCTGCCAAATCGACTCCCAACATCTCCAGCAGCCCTGGCCCTCCTTTGCCCCCCAAACCTCCACAAGATCGTTCTTCTAAAGTTGAAGATGTTTCTCCGAAACTATCGGACGATTCTCGTCTCATTCTGGCACGATCTTACTCTCCACTCGATGTCTACCCGCAGGAGAACAAGCCAGGACGATCCGTGCCCAGTTTTGTCTCCCCTCCCCCACCTCTCTCTCGGTCTTCAACAGAGTCAGAGAGATATTGTACGTCTCATGCCAAGTTTGAGGATATCTCCAGTCCCTCTCCGTTAAGCAAGAGCCCGCCTGTCCAGTTTAACCTGCAGATGTCTTCCAGCAGTTCTGAGTCTGTCAGCGAGGGTGTTTTGGTTCAATGAAATAAAACTTTTTTTCTAAAATTAATCGTAACAGCACATTTTTGTATGGTGTCTTTTTAAGTGTATAAAATAATCCTGAAGCCTTTTTTTATTTCAGAATCAATTTTTTTAAGCAAAAGTACAGTTCATTTTTATCCCAGGTCATGTAGTTTTATGCAGGCATTTTGAACTCATGACTCTGTAATCTTGTAATGGTAACATACTGAAGTTTTTTTCAGACGTAAATTTTTGTGTATTTGTCTTTTGTGTTGTCACACACTCACACACACTTACACACTCACACACTCACACATGTACTGATTATATGATCCAAGTGTTATTGTATTCGCCTTCTGAGCTATCAAATCACAGCGTTGTAGTTTTTTGATCTGACATTGGTACCATCTCGTGTGTCAATTTCAAACAACTAATGAATTAGAAGCTTTTGTCCAGTGAGTTTTTGACTCTCCAAAATAGGCCAACTTGTTTGTCACAGAGAGAAGTCTCGTGTTCTGAGAATCCTTTTTGACACTAATGAATCTTAAACTGTCTGAATTGAAACCCCTCATGCAGCAATTAGACAGAAATTAGGTTAGAATTAATTATCTGAGTGTCAGGTTGCTTTGCAAGCTTGCAGTTGTGTCCTAACTAGCAACCATTTGGTATCTGCTTGGTATGTTTGACCTGAAGCCATTGTTTGGTGCAGGTGTGTGTGTGTGTTTGTGTGTGTGTGTGTGTGTGTGTGTGTGTGTGTGTGTGTGTGTGTGTGTGTGTGTNACTACGTACTGTATACTGTGATATATACTGTTATATCTTCAGGTGCCAGTGCTTCCATGTTCCCATCTCAGATTGAGCTGACCCTAGTGACTTCACGGTCCCCCTCCTCCCTGAGGTCCTTCATAGAGAGGGTGGCTGGTGGGCTGGAGTTGGAACACCTCAAGAAGATCAGTGCAGTGTGCGTGAGTGACCCCCAGTGGATGGTGATCGGATGTGGGGGACATTTGGTGAGGGGTGAGGGTGTGAGGGGTGAGGGTGTGATGGCGGAGTGTGATGTCGATATGGACGAGAGTCAGTTTATGTGTAGTCCTTCAGAATTGGGTAAGTTTTACCCACACACACACACACACACACACACACACACAATCTTCAAACTGTATATACCTAGAGTTTACTTGTAATCATGTCCAGTTAATTGGTATAAGATAAAGCACAGAGCAATACGATATATAGAGAAAAATTAGCAACTTATAAAATCACTAGCATATATTGCACAGCCAAGTAACTATTTTTATAGCAAGTAAATAGCAATAGTTATTAATTGGATGGGGTAGTCCCTTTAATTATAAACTCCACTGCAACAGGTCTGAGTATCCTGGACCTGGTGTCTGTTGAAAATGATCTTCTCAGTCTTCAAAATGTCTTCCGTGGTTGGCTCCACGACTGTGGCACAGACAAGGAACACCTCCATCTGATATTACCTCCTCCCAAAGGGGGCACTGCTAATGAGCAGGGGCCATCCTCATTGTGTTCAGCGGGGGGTGGTGAAAATCTTTCCGAGGGGTTGGTACTAAAATGTGACATACAGGAGAGAGTGCTCGACCCACTGGTACTGGGATCAGCACTAGGACAACAGTTTGTGAGTTGAGTTGAAATCAAACCTACACCGTACTTTTAGTATAATACCAGCTTTGATGCTGAACATAACTGCTTTAAATGTATATGAGATCTCTTTGTACTGCTATTGCAAACTAACTATAAGACTTAGTATATTGCATTGTAGTTGTCATGAAACACACCAATAGGAGGTGCAAAGGGGAGGGGGATAGTACAATTGACACACAAAACATAACACTCAACAACCAAGAGAACACAGAAACACAGTAATCCCAAAATTGGCAAACAGAAGTTACTTCAATCATAGAGTGAACACTAATACACATATTATTGTCATGCAAGACAATATAGTTGTTATTACTATTCAAAAATTATATTTTTTATTTCAGTTTCTTCAGTTATCTTCGCCATCGTCCAGCCTACCCCCTCCTAGCGGGGGGCGGGGGAAATCCTCCTCTGGAAATACAGCACCTGGTGTTTCTCTCTACACTCTCAGAGTGGTGGCTATTGTAAAAGCAGAGGTATAGTATAGTCACATAATGTATGCTGTATACACAAACTTTTCCAAGTAAAATCTCAGTGAATAATTGAGAGAATTTCTCAGGCTTGGAAGGTCATACAAAAGTAGGACTGGCACCATTGCGATCAGCTCAAAGACATCTTTAAAATGATTTAATTTAATCCTATGTTTGTATTTTGTCAAAATCCTTCAAAACCATGAACTATAGCCCATGGTCAAGTGCGATTTTTTTCTCAAAATTAGACATTTTAAACTTTTCAAATAAAACACACCATTTTAAAGATCTCTTTGAGCTGATTCCAATGGTGCAAGTCCCATCGTCATACAACCTTCCTAGGCTGAGATATTGCTAGTTCTTTTCGTGCGCCTAGATATACACAGGTAAGGATTTTCCCAAATAAATTCTCGGTGGATTATCGAGAATATCTCAGCCTAGGAAGGTTATACAAAAGTAGGACTTGCACCATTGCGATCAGCTCAAAGAGATCTTTCAAATGACCTAGTTTAATCCTATATTTGTATTTTGTCAAAATCCTTCAAAACCATGAACTATAGCCCATGGTTGAGTGCGATTTTTTCTCAAAAATGACCATTTTCAAACTTTCCAAATAAAATACACCATTTTAGATATCTCTTTGAGCCGATCGCAATGGTGCAGGTCCCATCGTTATACGACCTTCCTAGGCTGAGATATTGCTAATTCTTTTTGTAGGCCTAGATGTACACAGGTAAGGATTTTCCCAAATAAATTCTCGGTGGATTATCGAGAATATCTCAGCCAAGGAAGGTCGTACAAAAGTAGGACTGGCACCATTGCGATCAGCTCAAAGAGATCTTTCAAATAATCTAGTTTAATCCTATGTTTGTATTTTGTCAAAATCCTTCAAAACCATGAACTATAGCCCATGGGTTGAGTGCGATTTTTTCTCAAGACCATTTTCAAACTTTCCAAATAAAATACACCATTTTAGAGATCTCTTTGAGCCGATTGCAATGATGCAAGTCCCATCGTCATACGATCTTCCTAGGTTGAGATATTGTTAGATCTTTCTCTTCACCTCCTGCAGGGTGTGTGTGAGTCAGTGGTGTTTGGTGTTCCTCTGATCCTGAGACCCACGGCCTGTTGGAGACTGGAGTGGGAGGAGCTAGAGACCAACCAACAGAACCTCCACGCCCTCTGCCAGACACTCCAAGAGAAGGCAGGTGGCTTTGTATTTCTTTATTGAGAATTTTTTTGCATTTTTAAAAATATTCAACATGCACATGTAATTATAACATGCGCAAGTACTTGTAACATTCAAACATAACATTCAACATCCCCTCATGTACTTATAACTTTTAACATGTGCATGTCATTCAAGTACCTCTTCAGTTGTCTTAGAGGCTGTGATATCACCTCCCTAGCCTTCTGAGCTCTCATCTGAAACAAAGATAGCATTAGTACAAATTCTAAAACACATCAACTCCAAGCAGAAGGTTTAATAAAACAAAAAATTGTCAACATTTCAAGTCTAAACTTATTCCCTCACACACACACACACTCCTAATGTTTTTTGACAGGGCCAAATGTTAGTAGCTCGAGGTGAACACACTTCATCTCTTTTCCCTCATTTCCTCATCCTTCCTTCAACCTCAGGGACCCTCCTCGTTAAGCCGATAGCAGTGGGGGAACTCCTGCTGCCAATTGAGTTAACGAGCATCAGTGAAGAGGAGCAGCCTACTGCAGCGTCCATGGAACGTATCAGCCAATCAATGACACAAGTCAGTCATGAAATTTTCTACAAATGCAATAATGGAATTTTTGAAAAACACACATACCTAGCCTCATAAACCAGGCCTCCCCCACTTTACTTATTGCTTATAATAAAGTGTACTTGTTTAGGAGACTGCACACACACACACACGCACACACACACACACGCACACACACACACACACACACACACACACACACGCTAAAGTTGGAGTGCCATGACCTCTACAACCCTCTGCTGGTCCAGAGTGGTCTCCACGCGTCTCTCTCCTCCTCTCTCCCTCAGTCTCAGAGGGGGACTAAGTCCAACCTCACCAGGAGACGACCAGGAGGAGCTAGCACTGGGGACAACACTAGTGGGGCATGGGGGTTTCAACAGCCTTATCAGCAGGTATGATCCGATGCAGTGTTGTTTTAGTTAACTAAAACTAAAACTAAAAACCCTTTAGTTTTGGCAAAAATGACCTTTTTTTAACTAACTAAAACTAAATCATAAAGACTTGGTCAAAATAATAACTAAACTAAGTCAAAAATGCCCCAAAACACCTAATATAATTTTAGTTAGTTAACTAAACTAAAACCCTTATAGTGAGGCCTTTTTACATTTAGTTAACTAAACTAAAAACTAAGTAAAATTTTTCTTGAAGCTTAGAAACTAATCAATAACTAAGGGTTTTGAGGGTTAACTAAAATATATATAATAAGAATAAGAATATTATTATTATAAAACAAAATTATTATAATAATTATGATAATGATTAATAATTACATGTCTCAGTATAAACTTAATTATACATATTAATTACCTTTGTGCCTTCATATTTTCAACTGCAATAAGTTGTATACGTACATACATACATACATTGTATTAGCAATAAATGCTAAAAATTAACATAAATGCTTTATTTTCAGAGAGAGCCCCCTTCATCAGCAACCAATCAGAGGAGAGGCAGTCGAGGGGGCAGTTTGAGTAAAAACCTTGGCTCTACTCGCAGGGGGTATCAGAACTTTAAAGGTAGTTAGGAAAATTTGAATTTTAACTGAAACCAACAAGGTTATGTCATGCAGTAAGTCAATCTTTTTCAAAATCTTTATAACACAAATACTTATACACACAGTCATATAGATATATACATAATTTGTGTAGCAAGATCATAATATTATCAATGTTATACAAAACAAATAATTTAATGTGCATAACAAACTTTAGTAGTTTTAATAAATTATGTCTCTGGTGAACTGAACACAAAAGCATTGGGTACGTTAGTCACAGTAAAGGCGTATCCACCTGCTAATTCAATTTGACGAGATTCTATGGACAAGAGAGAGAGAGAGAGAGAGAGAGAGAGAGAGAGAGAGAGAGAGAGAGAGAGAGAGAAACAACGTTAACAACACATGTGCACACTGAAACACATATTCACAATAATTATTATGGTTCATTTACCCTTTGCCACTTTTCTTTGCTCGGCATAAAGAAACAGTGCCTGTATCTTTTCACTGTACTCTGGTGGAAGAGCTCCAGTTAGTGTGGTGTACCACTCCTGCTGGTTAGTCGATAAACCTACACAGAGAGAAGGAAAACCAAAGCAAAGTAGTTAGCATGTTTGTTATTAGTTAACGAGTAACTTAACATAAAAATGAATTAACATAATTTTACATTAATTTGACACTAACTTAACATAAGTGACATTAACTTAATTGGCATAAATATAAGTTGACATAAATTCAACACAAACTCAAATTAACTTAATTGGCATAAACATAAGTTTACATTAATTCAACACTAACTCAACATAAGTGACATTAACTTGGCATAAGTCGACACTAATTTGACACAAGTTTGAAATCAACTTGGTGATCGTGTTATATATGTGTTGGCTGACCTTCCAGTGTCAGTCTGAACACCTGGAATTCATCTACAAGTTCATCATCAATGACTGTCTCATAGTCCACTTCTAGTAGTGTCTCAGCTATATCATCGTCGTCATCGTCATCAACAGCCTCACCTAACATCTTAGCCGCCTGAGGAGGGAGGGAGGGAGAGAGAGTTCAATTTTGAAGTTATCATAGGGGTATCACACACTAAAAGCATTTGCAGCATGTCTTTATGATAATTGCCAAGCACCTTATAGCGCAAGGCATGTAATTGTACAGGGCCAAAAATTGTGGAAGTAGCAGCCAATTATAAGTGTCATAACACCGGATGAAAAATGGTGCCAATTTGGCAATAATTGTTCCTGTTATACATTTGAATTTGATGACCTTTACCAGTTGATATCACTGCATGAACACATGCAGGCAGGTGCCAAAGAGAACTCTACCCACTGAGTGGTGCTCACTGGTTGTGTTAACACCTAGCTTGCTAGCAGAATGATCATGATATACCAGCAATCAGCTACACAAATCAATGAATATACTGCAATCCGAGTCAGATTGATTCCAGCTATAGCTTAGCTACTACCAATACTGCTTTTGAATGCGCAAAAATCAAGATCTGCACGATCGAGGCAATTTCCCTGCATGCACTCGGTCAGTGTACTGCTAGTCATAATATAATTTGGACCAGCAGACTTAAACTGCAAATTTTTCAACCACACAAATAGTGAAGGACTCACAGCTTTTGCCAGTTCTTTAGAATAAGCCTCAGCTTCTTCATCAATATCGTCTTCCTCACTGTCCAACTCTTTATCTGCACAAACACACAAAGCAGGTTCTGACAACTGGACAAACCAGGTTTCAAGAGAATGAATCTAAGCTCTCCTTACTTTCTTGTTCTCCATCGACTTCTCCATCTCCCTCTATGATACTATCATCGTTTTCTTCCGCAGCTACCACTGATGTGTGTGTGGGGGGGAGTGGGGATTATGGTCCATAATGGTACACTTTGGTCAATGGTTCCGTACATAATGTCATTATTAGTTTTTTTTCCCTATAATTTATACTTATGGGAAAATTTAGTGACACTAGGCACTAGATGAGCGAAGTTGAGCAAACACAGTATACAGTATACAGTACACAGTACACAGTACAGTATACAGTATACAGTACGCAGTATGCAGTACGCAGTATGCAGTACGCAGTATGCAGTACGCAGTATGCAGTACGCAGTATACAGTATACAGTATACAGTATACAGTACACAGTACACAGTATACAGTACACACTAAATTTTCCCTAAGTATATAGGAAAAAAACCTAATAATGACATTTTATCCATACCCAGGTCACATAACAACATAGTGCTACGTATAATGGTCATTATGTATTTTTTATCATTTAAAACATTTACATCATTGAAATATCAAAAGGATTGGAAAGATTGTGTGTGTACAACTATTCCCGTATAGCAGGAAAGTTTCATGGAGTTTAACTTGAATTCGTGAATTAATGTCTTTCGTCAAACATTTTTACATTTTAACTTTTCACAGCTGAGCTTTGCAACCCCCATACGTATACACAATACAGAGAACTTCACAGATAAAAACAATGGATTGTAATCCGCAAAAACCACAAAAGATAAACCATCCAAAACTTTCCTGCTATACGGTATTATTAGGTTGCCATGGTGCCAGTTATGAGTCGATCCACCTACTTTTGTAAGACTCCACCAGTTCCTCTAGCAGTGAGACGACTGCAGGCACCACCTTAGGGGCCAGGGCTACCACAGGAGCAGGACGGACGGGGCATTGGAGGACACAGCAGAACCCTAACACTGACATCTTACGATCATGGATACTGTGTGTGGGTGTGTGTGTGTGTGTGTGAGAGAGAGAGAGAGAGAGAGAGAGAGAGAGAGAGAGAGCATGTGTGTTTGTGCGTAATTATAGCATATGTGTGGGTTTATAGGGATTTCTTTTGTAATTCAATAACATTATTTCACAAATATACCAGGTTACTGGTGACATTCCCTATGACATCATGATGATGTAATGGCAATATACAACAATGGGATATATTAATGTTAGCTAGAAAGTACCAGAGGGGGAGGGGTTAGAAAGTTAGCTAGAAAGTAATTATTCATGACATCATAATGATGTAATGGCATACCACTCACCCAGTATATAAATCGACATCTTTCAGCCACTGGGAGAAGAACTGTGCTGTAATTGGATCAGGGTGGTCAGGGAAACGGACCTTTTCAAGGAGCTCCCAAATCATGGCCGTATTGTAATATAGTCCAGCAACGACCTGTGAGGGTGTGAAGAGTGATAGTGTGATAGTGTGATAGTGTGAGGGTGTGAGGGTGTGAAGGGTGATAGTGTGAGGGTGCATCATACGTACCACTTGTAAGCACATTGTTCTCAGCTCGGGGGTTTTGCTTTCTTGTGTGAGTCTCTCCAACACAGCTCCCATGATGTCACCGATGTACTGTGTGTGTGTGTGTGTGTGTGTGTGCATGTGCGTGCGCGAATGTATGTAAGAGAAAAGCTTGAGATTGATCTACATACGTAGCTGGGATTAGAACCCAGTTGATTGCTACACATATTATAAGGGACAATAAAACCAGAATTTTTCATGTTACAAAATCTATTGAGAAACCTTCAAAACTATTTTGGGAATACAGAGAATTTTTAAGGTATACAGTTCACAGTATATAATTACACTGAAGGTACAATTCCTACAGGAGTCAGTATGTGTCACAATACATTGTACATGGTATGTGACTGGAATGCACTTATCATACGTACGGTAGTACGTATAGTAGGAATGGGCCGACCGCCCCATAGACACCATACAAAATGTTGGCCACTATAAAAATCTAGTCAAACAAAATTAAACCTTCAAAGTTGCTAAGAGGTTCTTACTGACAGATTATCAATTGCATGCAAGGCCTAAAACTCACAAAAACTTTCCTCAGCACTCGTAGAGAGTGCTAATGGGAAGCCACCATAGTGCCATTTTTGTCCTAACGTACGTACGTACGTACGTACTTTCTGACTGACTTACTTGAAAAGGATTTCCAGAGAACCAGAATGTGTTGAGCCAACTTTGACAGCAAAAAGTAAGTTCTTTTCATGGGTACTACATTCCTAGATACTCGTTTTCATTATAAATAGGCCTAAACAAGAACTAGAGAGCTTTGAAACTTGGTGTATAAATTCATGTACTACAATGCAGCCATCTTTGCAGTTAGAGTTCAAAGGTCATTACCCACGTGGCATTATTATGCGCATGCGCATTAGCCTCCAGTATAAAGTAGTTCAGGTAGCTGCTACTCAAGCTTTTTGTAGGGACTAACCAGTCTCTAATAGTTTCCACACTGTAGTGTTGAAAAAAGTGAATGAACAAGTAGTAAAAATTTCAAAAAAATGACAAGTGTAGGAATGGGCAGTGCGGTAAAAAGTATTGGAACAAGGCATGGTCTCAATTTTGGCACATGACTACTTCATTTTTATGCCCAACTCTTGGCTGGCAATCCAGTTTAAGTTACCTGTCTATTATAGTTTACTCTACTGCTTAGCCAACTGATTAGTAGAAATAAGAAGCTATGTTACATACAAATCATTGCATTTACGACTCTAATGATCCATGTGAGGGACCAAGAATAAAAATGAAGTAGTCATGTGCCAAAATTGAGACATGCCTTGTTCCAATACTTTTTACCGCACTGCCCATTCCTACACTTTTCATTTTTTTGAAATTTTTACTACTTGTTCTTAAATAACCCCATAGGAGCTCATACAACTCAGCAATGGTCACTATCTTTCATACTCCCTCTAGCAACAGTGAAATGAACTGGTAACTAACTGACTGTGGTGTGCATTAAATAGAACTCACTGTGTCTATCTTCCCATGGCACTGAAGCAGCAACACCTCAAGAAGCTTACAAGCATACACCTGGGGGTCCTCGCCCGGGTCCCCCGATAACACCTGGAGATATATTGAGATAGATGTTATGTGGAGAACAATATGATGTCATATCGTAGGCATAAAATCCTTAGGGGGAGAGTTTGATCACATAGGAGTATTTCTGACCAACTACTATAACGTACTGCCTTGCACATTGTGATGACGATCTCGATGTGTTTGGGGTTGGAGAGGAAGGTGTCGTTGTCCACCTTGACAAAGTTGTAGAGAACTGACATCATTTCTATAAGAGGAGGGACCACATACATTGTACATTAATTATGTATGCATATTGACAGTGTTGTGTGGTCTCTAACATTTGATTTGTTTTTATGACATCTTTTTTCTACATCAGAATTGAGTCTACAACAAATGTACTTTTCGATCAACAGTAGCAGTTATAAATTAATACGTTAACAACCTATTTAATAGGGGCTTACCCTTTGTACTAGTCACACATTTGTACATAATTAGAGGGGGGTTTCCCTGGGAAATATTGCATATGTATGACTTTCACCTGAGAAGTAATCGAAGCCATCTCTAACAAATGTGTCGTAAATGACCCCCAGCATTGACCATGTCTGAGGAGAGATGGAGACCGTGGTGAACAGATCTAACAGAGACAGCATCTCCTCGTAGAAGTCTAGAGAGAGAGAGAGAGAGAGAGAGAGAGAGAGAGAGAGAGAGAGAGAGAGAGAGTAGGAGGGACATATTAAACTTGCATGGCTTACTTACAGTGAAGTAAACAAGGTTAACTGACCTATGACTTCGTTTTGAAAGATGGCTGCTATCATTGGCATTACAGAGATCTCCATTTGCTGCATAATCTAACGTGTGTGTGTGTGTGTGTGTGTGTGTGTACATCCTCATTATTATATAAAAGAACACTTTCAAAAAGAGTCACAAATGCACCAATACACACACACACACACACAGACACACACACACACACACACACACACACACACACACACACACACA
>CAXIPT010000017.1:333253-368922 GCA_964030475.1 Tethya wilhelma
CACAAAATGTGCATGTGCCAGTTTTTCTAGACTCCCTTTTTCTGCTAACAGAGAGAGGTGGGGTCTAGAACTAGACTACAACAATCAGTCCATGGAGTTTAGGTGTGAAAGAAAGGCTAGAATAAACTTACCTTGAGAGCTTTCAAGTTGTTTGTTGACCAAATGCCAAAGCTTGATACCAGAGCTGTTGGAGTCTCCAGGCCTTGCAAGGGTATCCCTATGATGGATGATCCTAGAACTGCCTCAGATTACAATAAAGATCTCAAACAGGGTGTTCTTGGCTATCATACCGTTCATGGAGTTGAGGACAATAATGTCATCTGATCGAGAACCATCAGTAGTTGTAGGCTCAGTCCATGTACATGTGCAGGTACGTAGCAAACATTGTCTGTCCACAATAAATGAATAAAATTAAATACGTATTGTTATGGTGACTCGGACACTATATAGAGTTCAGCATGGTAACTGATACAGACACAAGTGGTGGTCACGATACTGCTGTATTAACACCCACAACCAGGATCAACAGTAAATGGGCACTAGCTACAGCTAGCATGTTATAGCTGATTTCACGGGTCAAATTCTTTACGATCAAGCCTTCCAAAATTGTGCGATCAAGAGTCAAGGCCTAAAAATTGGACAATCAAATTTTGGTCCAGATTACCAATATTAGTATAGTACTACATACCATGGTATGACTGTTGACCATGCACCTCTTGAGACTAGCTGTTGACACACATACTATAAGCCTGACATGTATCTACAGCCAATTCAATGACTCTGTATGCATGTGGCATAATGTGGCTGACAGTTTATATCTTAGGCTTAGTTAAACAATCATTGTTGTGTATGTGAGTGACTCTGAACTACTGAGTCAAGTTGCAAATTTATACTTACCAGGCTAATCATCAGTCTGAATCTGAGTCAGTGCGGAGTGATCCACGTCTGGTACAGACATCATCAGTCTCATGCAGCTTATTCATGAAGATGAGCAGCTCAATGAGCAGTCAGAGTCGTCTTCTAAAATTTCCTTGAGTGAAAGCATAAAAGGTCAAAGGAGGATTCTGGAGGAAGCCTGCAGTCTGCGCTCTACAGTCTACGCGCTTGGCTAGCTTGCAACTACAAACATATAACGTCATGGCAATGGTTTTGCGTCATTTAATGATATTCATATATTGTATTGCCCTAACTTGAGCAGGCCCTAGCGGGACCATTACAAAGGGCCTGGTACACACTGTTTGCGCATGCGCTCAATCTTCGGAATTCCAAGGAAAATGTATACTATCCGCGGTACGTCCGTATACTTTGACGTCACTTCTCAATTAGTGTACCTTGAACCCCTATTCTAAAAGTATGAAGAAAAGTGATCCACAGAATAGCAGTATTTTTAGTCAAAGTTTTCTGCTGAGAGTAGGTCGCTGGATGTCTTTCTACTTATCTATCACATTGAACTAGATTTTATCCTATTTTCAAAAGACAGACACTCACCACTGACAATTTCTCAACTTTGCCAACGCAGATGTCGGTTGTAAGCTTTTTGATCTAATGAGGTACTACTCTATTAGTTGCTCTACAACTAATAAATCTGAATATGCTCACAGACGCTTTCTAAGGGACCCTAAAACTGGTTGAGCGTTCGATATACATACGTCATGTATGAACACTGTGTGTGTGTGTGTGTGTGTGTGTGTGTGCGTGCGTGCGTGCGTGCGCGCACGCGCATGTGTCACTATGAATATTTTATGTACATTATATTATGGTTTTACAGATGGGGAGAACCCGAATGATTTGCACAGTGCCAATGGCCATGGGGAGAACCCGAAAGATTTGCACGGTGCTGATGGCCATGGGGAGAACCTGAAAGATTTGCACGATGCCAATGAGGAGAACCCGAAAGACTTATATATACATGGTGTGGTTTTTGCACACAATGATCATATCCCAGATGACTCACATGGTGCAGGTGAGATACATGGTCAAGATTTGTATAATTGTGTGTGTGTGTGTTAACCATGCATGTCGAACCTCCTTTTGTGTTGTGATGTGTGTACATGTGTGTGTTTGGCACGTTTTTACTGTGACACATACACGTGCACATTAAGTTTTAGGTGGTGATTCTAATATGACAGATACTGGTACCTCTTTACCTCGTGTTACAGCCAAAGAGTTTGATCTTGCTGACATCATCATTACATCATCTTAGTCTTTATTTTTTATCCCTCTAATCATGTCATTACATTGCCAAATACACACCAATTGTCATTACATCATCATTACATCATCTCATTCACTATTACACACTCTTTATTCTTTACATTGGCAAAAACTCAAGTTGCTTGCAGAAATAGAGAGGATGATCACAACACGTGCTCACTTCTCCACATCCCTGTCCATCCCAGAGGGGATCTTTGGAGAAGAAGAGAACATTAGCTCTCCAACTCTTACTTCTGCTTCCAGTCTCACAGAAGTAGTCTTCTCCCACAAATGGTGGGACGGCTCCAGTATAAGTCAGGTCAGGACGAGTGCAAGGACAGACCTGGGAGTTACTGCGAGCTTCGTCTTGAGCGGCTGCAAAGGACCAGATGTGTTTCCTAGGGGAGGAGCCATGAGTGAGACTCACACCATCGAGATAGTTTGAGTTGATTCTTTGAGAAAGGGGATTAAATGCGTCTGGGGTGCCATACTGGTAGCCAATGACTCTTCCACACACTCTGGAGTACTCCACACCATGGACCGGGAAGATGGATGATAAACACTCTTTAACGTATTGGGGTCTGCCACACGAGCGTTTTGGAGAAGACTTGTATTGAAATCCTGACGGACATTGCTGACTCGGATCGGTCATATCGAGGTTTGCAACTCTCATCCAGGCTCCTGTGCTGTTACAACATGTCCTCTCCATGTCACAGCACTGTCGAGTAGCTACTGTAGCAGCAGTAGTGTAAGAAGGTCGAATCCAGTAGAGGCCAGAAGGATGCTTGTGAAACATGTCAGCACAAGAGGACACAGGATTATCCCGACTAAGTCCTTTGCTGATGACTTCTTTGATGTCTTCAATGTGTCCATCTATTGCTTGCTCCAACTGTTCATTAGTAGCACACATTCCATCATCTCCACTGATGGTGGGATGGTTTAGACGAACTGGAAGGTCTTGAGCATCAGCTAGCTCACCACAACCAACCAACAGGAAGACTTGGACTAGTACCAAAACTTTAACCATGATTGACAAGAGCAAGGACTTTCACAATGAGAAGTAAACTACAACAGCTACAAAAAACTACACTGATTTTAATATACAAACCAGCACAGAATACGAGCAAGTATTATAGGCATTAACATGCATTATGCATTATTCTCATGTGGGTTTGACCTACATAGGGAATACATACTATAGTTGATAGCTGCCACACCCAATATGTATTAGGCTGCAATTGTTCACATGCATATTGTCGATGATTATGCACATGACATAATGATGATGTCATCATCCATGCACATGCATGCACAGCTACAGACATTGAGTGCATTCAGGAATGAACTAACAATGAGAGGAAAGGAACTTAAGATAAAATATTTTACACAAATCTACAAAATAATGTGAAAAAAACATATGCCATAATAAAATCGAACTAGACAAAAAGGTAAAGTCTTCTTCATCTGCATAGCAAATGGGTAAACTGACAGTGTGTTAAAATTACGACCAGTACTAGGCACAATTAAATCACTCAAATCAGATTCACTGGACGTACAACTCAACTATTTCAAGAGGCGTGTCTTCGGGAGACCTGGTATTACACAGCCTCAGCTCAATATCTTCGCTGGTCGGCTGCTCAAGTTGCTTGCAGAAATAGAGAGGATGATCACAACACGTGCTCACTTCTCCACATCCCTGTCCATCCCAGAGGGGATCTTCGGAGAAGAAGAGAACATCAGCTCTCCAACTCTGAAATCTGCTTCCAGTCTCACAGAAGTAGTCTTCCCCCACAAATGGTGGGACGACTCCAGTATAAGTCAGGTCAGGACGAGTGCAAGGACAGGCCTGGGAGTTACTGTGAACTTCGTCCTGAGCAGCCACAAAGGACCATATGTGTTTCCTAGGGGAGGAGCCATGAGTGAGACTCATACCATCGAGATAAGGATCGTCAATGCCAATAGTAGTAGAATTGTTATAGTATTCTTCAAATGCATCTGGGTGTTTGTACTGGTAGCCAATGACTCTTCCACACACCCTGGAGTACTCAACACCATGGACTGAGAAGATGGTGGAAGTACAGATAAGTCGATTCAAATCGGGATCTCTACCACACACACGTTTCTGACTATATTCTTCAAACTCAAATCCAGACGGACACTGCGCATTTGGATCGGTCATATCAAGGTTTGCAACTCTCATCCAGCCTCCAGTGCTGTTACAACATGTCCTCTCCATGTCACAGTAAACTCTTGAAGCACTCGTACCGTTCAAACCATACCTCCAGTAGTAACCAGACCCGTACTCCACCGGCAAACCATCGCTGCAAGAAGACACGGGACTGTGATAAGAGAGGGTCTCTCCCACGACAGCTTTGAGGTTTTTGTCAATCTGGTCTCTAGCTTCTTCAAGCTGGTTGCCAGTGGCACACGATCCATCAGAGCCAGTTGGAATGGAGAACACGTTGGAAGGAATATACAACTGTTGAGCATCAGCAGGCAGACCAGCCAACAACAGCATGGGTATTAGAAAGAATGCAACTTGCACAAATACTTGACGAGCAAACATAGTTTTCGAAGGGAGAAGAAATAAAATCGGGTAAAAAAATGGTTGGCAACTAAAAATTGTACTTTTATACAGCACAGAGGAGGGTCAGTATTAACAATGTACACGTGCACAATCTTATTATATTAAATTGCAATTACTAACACATTATAATTAAGTGTGCACTCATTATGAGAGACATTGAGAGCAACCACACCTTGAGTTGATATGTGCAAGAAAATTACCTAAATACCATTGCCACAAAATTCATCACAATAATTTTATTTCGTGATTTTTCTTAATTTACAACAATTAAGAGCATTCTTCATTAGCACATCCAAAGCCACCCACCTTGGTGAGGATATTGGCACTGGCATTAAATTTAATGGTGATTTTAGTGCACCAATCAATTTAATTGATGTGGGTAAATTTACATGACAGAATTGCATAATTTGACATATTTTATGAGTATACTATTCACAATTATAATACAGGAGGTGAAAAACCTTTCAAATTGCATATACCATGTGATTTTCCCATTGCAATTTAGGCAAATGCCAATGACCATATAAATGCACATTCCTACGTACTACCATATGTATATGATATAGCATACATGCATAGTGCAATATATAGAGGTGAGTATATGCATCATAAAATGATAAAAGAGGGAAAAAGCTTCTGGCTAAACAAAGTCGATTTTTGTGCGTTTTTGAAGCAAACCGTCAATGATCGTAGCTGTGTTGATTCAAGTCTTCCTACTGGTTGGTGGTGGTGAGCTAGCTGATGCTCAAGACCTTCCAGTTCGTCTAAACTTTTCCACCATCAGTGGAGAGGATGGAACGTGTGCTACTAATGAACAGTTGGAGCAAGCGATAGACGGACACATTGAAGACATCAAGGAAGTCATCAGCAAACTCAAAGGACTTAGTCGCGATAAAACAGTGTCCTCTTGTGCTGATGTGTTTCACAAGCATCCTTCTGGCCTCTACTGGATTCAACCTTCTTACACTACTGCTGCTACTCAACAGTACTGTGACATGGAGAGGACATGTTGTAACAGCACTGGAGGCTGGATGAGAGTTGCAAACCTCGATATGACCGATCCAAGTCAGCAATGCCCATCGGAGTTTATTACGGCTCTTTCAACGGAGCATTTATGCCGTAGACCTCCTATTCGCAAATGTTCATCAACCATTTTCCCTGTCCATGGTGTTGAATACTCCAGAGTGTGTGGAAGAGTCATTGGCTACCAGTTCAGTAACCCAGACGCATTTCGACGCTACATTAACTTTCCTACTACTACTGGTATTGACGATCCTTATCTCGATGGTGTGAGTCTCACTCATGGCTCCTCCCCTAGGAAACACATCTGGTCCTTTGTGGCTGCTTTAGACGAAACTCGCAGTGGTAATACAGTCTGTCCTTGCACTCGTCCTGACCTGCCTTATACTGTAGCCGTCCCACCGTTTGTGGGAGAAGACTACTTCTGTGAGACTGGAAGCAGAGGAAGGTACACTTATAGACGTTTCTACCCAGAAGATCCCCTCTGGGATGGACAGGGATGTGGAGAAGCGAGCACGTGTTGTGATCATCCTCTCTATTTCTGCAAGCAACTTGAGCAGCCGACCAGTGAAGACATTGAGCTGAGGTTGTGTGGAGACCAGGACACTGTGGATGAAGACGTTCCCTTGGAGAGGGTGGAGATATACGTCCAATAAGAGAAGGTCTGAAGACATGCAGCTAACGACTGTACAAGTTTCTATACTTAAGTAAAAATTAAGCACTATTTTGTGGGAATTGTAAAATTCCTTATTTTTTTCCCCTAATTATTGTTTTTATTTGGGACATATACATAATAAGATGTTATAATTATAAAAAATAAGATAATATACTTGTACATGTAGCTATCATCAAATTATCGATAAAGTGCACCGATTTAGTCAGCGCATGTGCAAATGAAATTGACAGCTCACATTGTAGGGTAAGGATCATCAATCTTGAAAGGGATAAGATTACGTGCAGTGCTGGTGTGTCCCTGGTATAGTTGCAATTACCGTGCAACTACCTACCTATAATTTTATTTCGTGATTTTTCTTAATTTACAACAATTAAGAGTATTCATTATTAGCACATCCAAAGCCACCCACCTTGGGGAGGATATTGGCACTGGAATTAAATTTAATGGTGATTTTAATGCACCAATCAATTTTATTGAACTGGGTATATTTACACGACAAAATTGCATAACTCGACATATTTTAAGAGTGTATTATTAATAATTATAATATTGGAGGTGAAAAATGCCTTTCGAATTGCATATTAAGTGATTTTCCCAGCAACGATTCTGGCCAATGCCAATGGCACCAATGCCTGTATAATTATACACTTGCACATTTCTACTATAACACGTATCATCAGCTTTCCAACTCTGAATTCTGCTTCCAGTCTCACAGAAGTAGTCTTCCCCCACAAATGGTGGGACGACTCCAGTATAAGTCAGGTCAGGACGAGTGCAAGGACAGGCCTGGGAATCACTGCGAGCTTCGTCTTGAGCAGCAGCAAAGGACCAGATGTGTTTCCTAGGGGAGGAGCCATGAGTGAGACTCACACCATCGAGATAGTTTGAGTTGATGCTTGTGGAGAGGGGATTAAATGCGTCTGGGGTGCCATACTGGTAGCCAATGACTCTTCCACACACTCTGGAGTATTCAATGCCATGGACAGGGAAGATGGTTGATAAACATCTTTTAACATATTGGGGTTTACCACACGAGCGTTTTGGAGAAGACTTGAATTGAAATCCTGATGGACATTGCTGACTTGGATTGGTCATATCGAGGTTTGCAACTCTCATCCAGCCTCCTGTGCTGTTACAACATGTCCTCTCCATGTCACAGTACTGTCAAGTAGCTACTGTAGCAGCAGTAGTGTAAGAAGGTCGAATCCAGTAGAGGCCAGAAGGATGCTTGTGAAACACATCAGCACAAGAGGACACTGGGTTATCGCGACTAAGTCCTTTGCTGACGACTTCCTTGATGTCTTCAATGTATCCGTCTATCGCTTGCTCCAACTGTTTATTAGTAGCACATGTTCCATCATCTCCGAAAAGTTTAGACGAACTGGAAGGTCTTGAGCATCAGCTAGCTCACCACAACCAACCAACAGGAAAACTTGGACTAGTACCAAAACTTTAACCATGATAGACAAGAGCAAGGACTTTCACAATGAGAAGTAAACTACAACAGCTACATAAAACTACACTAATTTTAATATACAAACTAGCACAGACTACTAGCAAGTATTATAGGCATTAACATGCATTATGCATTATTCTCATGTGGGTTTGACCTACATAGGGAATACATACTATAGTCGATAGCTGCCACACCCAATATATTAGGCTGCAATTGTTCACATGCATACCGTATAGCTCCAAATTTTCGCGGTACAATATTTTCGTGAATTTCGTGATTAGACCGTGTATCACGAAAATTTTTTCCACGTAAATTTAGAAAACCGTATATCGGCAATATAATTTCAGAGATCGTGATTCACGAAAATTAGCTCAAAACGGCAAAGACAGACTTTTCACGAACTTTTTGAACCACGAAAATTTGGAGCTATACGGTATTGTCGATGATTATGTACATGACATAATGATGATGTCGTCATCCATGCACATGCATGCACAGGCATTGAGTGCATTCAGGAATGCAATAACAATGAGAAGAATGGAACTTAAGATAAAATATTTTACACAAATCTACAAAATAATGTGAAAAAAAACATGTATGCCATAATCAGACAAAAAGTTAAATCTTCTTTATCTGTAGAGCTAATGAGTAAACTGACAGTGTGTTAGAATTACAACCAGTACTAGGCACAATTAAATCACTCAAATCAGATTCACTGGACGTAGAGCTCAACTATTTCAAGAGGCGTGTCATCAGAAAACCTGGTATTACACAACCTCAGCTCAATGTCTTCACTGGTCGGCTGCTCAAGTTGCTTGCAGAAATAGAGAGGATGATCACAACACGTGCTCACTTCTCCACATCCCTGTCCATCCCAGAGGGGATCTTCGGAGAAGAATTGCACACCAGTTTTCCAACTATTAATTCTGCTTCCAGTCTCACAGAAGTAGTCTTCCCCCACAAACGGTGGGACGACTCCAGTATAAGCCAGGTCAGGACGAGTGCAAGGACAGACCTGGGAATCACTGCGAGCTTCATCCTGAGCAGCTGCAAAGGACCAGATGTGTTTCCTAGGGGAGGAGCCATGAGTGAGACTCACACCATCGAGATAAGGATCGTCAATGCCAACAGCAGTAGGATTGTTAAAGTATTCTTCAAATGCATCTGTACTTTTGTACTGGTAGCCAATGACTCTTCCACACACCCTGGAGTACTCTACACCATGGACAGGGAAGGGAGTGGAAGTACAGATATAATGTCGCCGCAAATCGGGATCTTTAGCACACACACGTTTCTGACTATATTCTTCAAACTCAAATCCTGACGGACACTGCTCACTTGGATCGGTCATATCGAGGTTTGCAACTCTCATCCAGCCTCTAGTGCTGTCACAACATACTTTCTCCATGTCACAGTAAACTCTTGAAGCACTCGTACCGTTCAAACCATACCTCCAGTAGTAACCAGACCCATACTCCACCGGCAAACCATCGCTGCAAGAAGACACGGGACTGTGATAAGAGAGGGTCTCTCCCACGACAGCTTTGATGTTTTTGTCAATCTGGTCTCTAGTTTCTTCAAGTTGGCTGCCAGTAGCACACAATCCATCAGAGCCAGTTGGAATGGAGAAGACATTGGAAGGAATATACAACTCTTGACCATCAGCAGGCACACCAGCCAACAACAGCATGTGCATTGGAAAGAATGCAACTTGCACAAAAACTTGACGAGCAAACATAGTTTTCGAAGGGAGAAGAAATAAAAAAGGGGAAAAAATGGTTGGCAACTAACAATTGTACTTTTATACAGCACAGAGGAGGGTCAGTATTAACAATGTACACGCGCACAATCTTATTATATTAAATTGCAATTACTAACACATTATAACTAAGTGTGCACTCATTATGAGAGACATTGAGAGCAACCACACCTTGAGTTGATATGTGCAAGAAAGTTATCTAAATACCATTGCCACAAAATTCATCGCAATAATTTTATTTCGTGATTTTACTTAATTTACAACAATTAAGAGTATTCTTCATTAGCACATCCAAAGCAACCCACCTTGGGGAAGATATTGGCACTGGCATTAAATTTAATGGTGATTTTAATGCACCAATCAATTTAATTGATGTGGGTATATTTACACAACGAAATTGCATAACTCGACATATTTTATAAGTGTACTATTCACAATTATAATACAGGAGGTGAAAAACCTCTCAAATTGCATATACCATGTGATTTTCCCACTTCAATTTAGGCCAATGCCAATGACCATATAAATGTACATTCCTACTATACGTACTACCATATGTATATGATATAACCTACATGCATGGTGCAATATAATAAAGAGGTGAGCACATGCACTATAAAATGATTATAGAGGGAAAAAGCTTCAGGCTAAACAAAGTCAATTTTTGTGCGTTTTTGAAGCAAACTGTCAATGATCGTAGCTGTGTTGATTCAAGTCTTCCTGCTGGTTGGTTGTGGTGAGCTAGCTGATGCTCAAGACCTTCCAATTCGTCTAAACTTTCCCACCATCAGTGGAGAGGATGGAACGTGTGCTACTAATGAACAGTTGGAGCAAGCGATAGACGGACACATTGAAGACATCAAGGAAGTCATCAACAAAGGACTTAGTCGTGATAATCCTGTGTCCTCTTGTGCTGACGTGTTTCACAAGCATCCTTCTGGCTTCTACTGGATTCGACCTTCTTACACTACTGATGCTACAGTAGCTACTCGACAGTACTGTGACATGGAGAGGACATGTTGTAACAGCACAGGAGCCTGGATGAGAGTTGCAAACCTTGATATGACCGATCCAAGTCAGCAATGTCCATCGGAGTTTATTACGGCTCTTTCAACAGAGCATTTATGCCGTAGACTTCTTATTCACGGATGTTCATCAACCATTTTCCCAGTCCATGGTGTTGAATACTCCAGAGTGTGTGGAAGAGTCATTGGCTATCAGTTCAATACTCCAGATGCATTTCGACGCTACATTAACTTTCCTACTACTACTGGTATTGACGATCCTTATCTCGATGGTGTGAGTCTCACTCATGGCTCCTCCCCTAGGAAACACATATGGTCCTTTGTGGCTGCTTTAGATGAAACTCGCAGTGGTAATACAGTCTGTCCTTGCACTCGTCCTGACCTGACTTATACTGGAGCTGTCCCACCATTTGTGGGGAAAGACTACTTCTGTGAGACTGGAAGCAGAAGAAGGTACATTTATAATTATTTCTACCCTGAAGATCCCCTCTGGGATGGACAGGGATGTGGAAAAGTGAGCACGTGTTGTGATCATCCTCTCTATTTCTGCAAGCAACTTGTGCAGCCGACCAGTGAAGACATTGAGCTGAGGTTGTGCGGAGATCAAGACACTTTGGATGAAGACACTCCCTTGGAAAGGGTGGAGATATACGTCCAATAAGAGAAGGTCTGAAGACATGCAGCTAACGACTGTACAAGTTTCTATACTTAAGTAAAAATTAAGCACTTATTTTGTGGGAATTGTAAAATTCCTTATTTATTTCCCTAATTATTGTTTTTATTTGGGACATGTACATAATAAGATGTTATAATTATAAAAAATAAGATTATATACTTGTACGCATAGCTATCATCAAATTATCGATAAAGTGCACCGATTTAGTCAGCGCATGTGCAAATGAAATTGACAGCTCACATTGTAGGGTAAGGATCATCAATCTTGAAAGGGATAAGATTACGTGCAGTGCTGGTGTGTCCCTGGTATAGTTGCAATTACCGTGCAACTACGTATACCTATAATTTTATTTCGTGATTTTTCTTAATTTACAACAATTAAGAGTATTCATTATTAGCACATCCAAAGCCACCCACCTTGGGGAGAATATTGGCACTGGCATTAAATTTAATGGTGATTTTAGTGCACCAATCAATTTAATTGATGTGGGTATATTTACACGACAAAATTGCATAACTCGACATATTTTAAGAGTGTATTATTAATAATTATAATATTGGAGGTGAAAAATGCCTTTTAAATTGCATACTAAGTGGTTTCCCCACTACGATTCTGGCCATTGCCAATACCTGTATAATTATACACTTGCACATTCTGGCTATAATACGTACTATCATGCATGCATAGTGCAGTGTATAGAGGCAAGTATATATAATGAGTCATAGAATAATTATTGATACACTACAGGGAAAAAAGCTGCTAGCTAAACAAAGTCGATTTTTGTGCGTGTTTGAAGCAAACTGTCAATGTTTATAGCTGCATTGGTTCAAGTCTTCCTGCTGGTTGGTTGTGGTGAGCTAGCTGATGCTCAAGACCTTCCAGTTCGTCTAAACTTTCCCACCATCAGTGGAGAGGATGGAACATGTGCTACTAATGAACAGTTGGAGCAAGCGATAGACGGACACATTGAAGACATCAAGGAAGTCATCAACAAAGGACTTAGTCGCGATAACCCTGTGTCCTCTTGTGCTGACGTGTTTCACAAGCATCCTTCTGGCTTCTACTGGATTCGACCTTCTTACACTACTGCTGCTACTCAACAGTACTGTGACATGGAGAGGACATGTTGTAACAGCACAGGAGCCTGGATGAGAGTTGCAAACCTCAATATGACCAATCCAAGTCAGCAATGTCCGTTGGGGTTGGAATATCATAATCCTTTTTCAACAAAGCGTTCATGTAGTAGACTACACATGTATATAGGATGTTTATCGACTATCTTCCCAGTCCACGGTGTTGAATACTCCAGAGTGTGTGGAAGAGTCCTTGGCTACCAGTATGGCACCCCAGACGCATTTTCAAGCTACATTAGCAATCCTACTACTGGTATTGACGATCCTTATCTCGATGGTGTGAGTCTCACTCATGGCTCCTCCCCTAGGAAACACATATGGTCCTTTGTGGCTGCTAGAGACGAATTTAAAAGTGATCATACAGTCTGTCCTTGCACTCGTCCTGACCTGACTTATACTGGAGCTGTCCCACCATTTGTGGGGGAAGACTACTTCTGTGAGACTGGAAGCAGAGTGCACTACTATCATTATGGTTTCTTTTCCGAAGATCCCCTCTGGGATGGACAGGGATGTGGAGAAGTGAGCACGTGTTGTGATCATCCTCTCTATTTGTGCAAGCAACTTGAGCAGCCGACCAGTGAAGATATTGAGCTGAGGATGTGTGGAGATCAGTGGAGTTGGAAAGAAGACACTCCCTTGGAGAGGGTGGAGATATACGTCCAATAAGAGAATGTCTGAAGACATGCAGCTAAATGACGTACATATGCTTCTATACTTAAGCAAAAAATTAAGTACTTATTTTGTGGGAGGTGTAAATTCCTCGATTAGTTCCCCAGTTTTTTCTTGTTGTTGTTATTTAAGAGATGTATAATTATAAGACATTATAAAATAAGATAAACTTGTAGTTATCATTAAATTATTTAAAAAGTGAACCGATTCAGTCATGCAGCGCTTACGCAAATGAAATTGAGAGCTCACATTGTACTTGCACAGTAAAACACACCAGCATTGCACATAATCTTATTCCCTTTCAAGATTGATTCATAATTCACCATTGTCTTACTATAAACAGGACACATAAAGTTTGCCAACATAAAATACATACTAACAGCATGCAAAGGGTCTGGGAAAGAAAGAAGGTGTCCCAGAGAAGGTCTGCCCACACTGGTCGGCAGTGGTCAGGACCAACCACCACTCAACAAAAATTACCACCAAGTAATGCAACTAACAAGGCCTAGTTGTATTATTTGACACTCAGTCAAGTGACTTTTATGATGTTTTTGTAACCATAATTAATTTTAACCACCACTCTAGATTTCTGGGCAGAACACTGCGAGAGGCCTTTTGCCAATTTATTAGATACTTGCCTGAGCAGGCATTGGGAGGGTTCCTTTGGGTTTGGGATTGTTTGTAAAGATTAGACTATTTGAATGTACATGGCTAGGCACCTGAGTGACTCGGCCTTTTGCCACTTTTACTAGCTACGTGCCTGATGAACCAGGTATTGGGAGAGCTCCTTTAATTTAGTTTTGGGGTTGTTTGTAAAGAAAAAGACTGGTTGAATTATTATGCATAAGCATGCACCAATGTAGAACATACTTGTGGTACAGGCCGCTGCAAGATGGTCTGTAAGACAAAGATCCACCCGGGAAGAGATGAATCATTCATCAGGTCGAGAGGTAAGGTGAACTGCATCGTGGCGTAGAATATCTTGAGGATGATGTGCTGGAGAGCCACGGAGGTCACTGATTGGTCCGGGAGGATCTCCATCATACGTTGGTAGAGGAGAGGGAGGATGGACTGCATGGCGGTGATGTAGTCTCTCCTCTCGTCAGCCTTCTTGTACCTGTGAGAGAGAGAGAGAGAGAGAGAGAGAGAGAGAGAGAGAGAGAGAGAGANAGAGAGAGAGAGAGAGAGAGAGAGAGAGAGAGAGAGAGAGAGAGAGAGAGAGTATTTATAAAAGCACTTGTCTTTAAATTTCATAAATTGAGTCACAAATCTCAAAACAAAATCTACAAGCTATAGTTTAAATGACATACATTTGCTACTCTTACTTGTATTTCTTGGAGAGCTGGTAAAAGGCGAGAAGGCTCCCAAACCACGTGGCCTGGTTGTTGGAAGAGAGATAGGTGTGGACAGTGGTCACAATCCCAGTCCATCTCTTGGGAAAGTCAATCTTAAGAATCTGTTCCAAGCACACGCACAGTTGCCGACTGTGTGTGTGTGTGCGTGTGTACATGTCTATGCACCAGTATTCTTTTTGAAGGCTAACTATTGCAATAGAGTATGTGCATCTTTGCTGACACAGCATTCAGGTACATGTGATCATTTTAATAATGCAAGAGTTCATATAAAAATTGGTAATGGTCACCATATTCATTTGCTGTAACAAAAGTATATCTCCAGCAATTTACCATCAGAGGAGGTACAAGTGCACACCAGTCGGATAAACTTACAGACGATTACCAAGCTAAACAGATCACTGGTGTTTCGTACCTGATGAGATTGGGTGATTGAATGATGGCCCCTATGATATTCTCTCTAATTAGAACCTTGGACGGCTCGGGTATGGAGTATGGTTGTTCAACATCACTGGCCTCTCTCTCCCGCCAGTACTTGAAGATGGTGTTCTTTAAATAGACAGCACCTAGACATACACGTGTAGTGACTCAGAGTGTTAGTACCAGCCCATTATGTCATACATACTTGCAATAAATGTATTGTAGAATGATTGGAGAAACTAGCTTTCCTTTGCTAAATTTTCACACCCTAATTTAATTCATTACTCACGCCAAAAGATTGATGACAAAACTTTGCGAAGCTACATGCATAGTGTCCATAAATATATAGATACTCTCACACGCACGCACGCACTCACACACACACACACACACACACACACACACACACACATCGTGATCTCACCTGCTTGTCTTGCCGGTAAAGGGATACCACTATCCATGAGGATCTGTAGCAGACATGGTGCAAACTCTGGAAGCTGATGCACCTGCACATTGGTTACCATGGCAACCAAATAATCATGTGGAACTCATAAAGTAAAAGAACTTTTTGTAGAAACAGAACAAATCACACGAATAATACAACCATTTCTTCACAAGGTATTTTATACCCAAGGTGTGCTAACCCTTGCACTAAAACAGAGAGAGCATCATGCTAGCATGATGCTAGGCATATAGTAAGAGGCAGTGACTAGCTCCTCTCAAAAGTTGCCAATTTCTGACAAAGGTTCTATGCTGTGTTTCTATGGTGCTTCGTATGTGGTACGTGGGGTCTACTGAAGATTTGGGTTCAAAGTACACAGCCGTCCACAATAGTAAAGTTACGTGTATAAATTCAAACCCACATAGCGTGTAACTCACTTTCTCAAGAAGGCCTTCTGCCTCTGCTCTAAGTCCTGGGTCCAAAGTGTTCGTCAGTGCTTGTATGAGCGTTTGAATATCCATAATATTTCTTTATAACTGGCTCGTATTACATGCAGGCCACGTGCCTTCTACGCATGCGCAGTAATGTGTCACACGTGGTGGGTCTTTCAAATTTGATTTCGCGCGCGCGCGATTTTAGAGGTCAATGAGGTTGCAATGTGGGCGTGGCTGCCTGGCATGTGTGTGGTATGCTGTTTTGCTACATTGACCTTGCTTGGTGGAAGTATGTAAACTGTTCTTCTACAGCCATAACTCCCTGTTCTAAACATGGCCGTGTCCTCAAACGTGCCAGAGAGATGTGGCATCTGCTTCGAGCCTTTCAAGGAGCCCAAAGTGCTGCCATGTTTTCACATCCTCTGCAAGTCATGCGTTGAAGATCTCAAAGTAGCTTCTCTAAAGGAAATAAGATGTCCCGTGAACAGATGCGGAAAGACTTTCAAGCTTGAAAATGGCGACCCTGATACCCTCCCCGATGCATATCCCGTCTATTTCAGACGTGATTTGGACCACCTCAAAGAGAAAGTGGAAAAGAACCAAGTGGACTGTGTCGCATGTCTTCGATTGAAGCGCAAAGATGTCCAAAAGGCTGTATCCTACTGTGACAAATGTGACTATATCTGTAAGAAGTGTGTCAAAGAACACAACCGAGATCGAAACGGCGAGTATTCTGATCACAGCATCATGTCCTTTCTCGAACTCTCCCAGTCGCCCGATCACGAGAAACACTATCAAGCGCTGCGCCAGACACACAAGCTAAAGAGCTTCAGCGAGCAGGGCAAATGTACGATACACGCTGAGCATAACCTGGAGAGATTCTGCTTTGAATGTACGACACTCATATGTGCAGAGTGTGTGCGGAAAGAACATTTAAATCATCACCATCTTCCATTAGAACGTGCTGCAGAGAGATGCCGAGAAACGATCAACGAGAAGTTACCTGGCGCTAGTTTACTTCAGAAACGGATGGCAAATGCAGCTGCAGATGTGAAGGCTGCTAAGTTAGGCGTAGAAGATCAGAAAGTCATTCTCTCCTCCTCAATAGACCATGCTTACGAACGTTTGATCAAAACCATCTCACAAACGAAACACGATTTGCACAGAATGTTGGATGAACTGGCAGATTCTAAAATAAGACGATTGGTGACCCAGCAAGCCACTCTGGAAGGAATGGTCAGTGAGTTTCAACGTTTGCAGATGTTCACAGAAAACACGCTCGAAACATCGACAGCACCTGAGTTGCTGACCAACTACAAGTTTTTGGAAGAAAGAGTTGGAAAATTTATGAAGCAAGGTACACAGGTTCAACTGCAGCCTGTTGAGCAGCCAAATTTGGCCCTGAAGAACTCAGTTACACATCAGATTAGAGACATTTGCCAAAAGAATCTCAGGATTTTCACAGAGCAGGCCAACCCGACCTCTTGCACTGCTGACGGTCAAGGGATTTCCCAAGCAGAGATGCAAAAGATTGCTTCTTTTACAGTCAACGTTGTCGATAGAAACAACAAGTTGTGCTCCTCAACTCAAGACGTCTCTGTGAATGTCAAATGTCTTCTAAATGAGTACTCATCATGGGCAGAAGTGAGGGATCTCGGTCCAGGCAGATTTGAGGTAGTTTACAAGCCAGAATTCCACGGAGAACATAACATTTATGTGTATGTGAATGGAAAAGCGATTGCTGGATCTCCATTTACAGTAATGGTCCAAAGACCACCTCTTCTGCTAGGAAAATCCCTCGGCATTATTCCTGATCTCCTCGGACCAAGAGGCCTGGCTAGGACAGAAGCCGACGACCTTCTCGTGTGTGAATGGAATGGAGGGAAGGTCGTCAAACTGGACAAACTGGGTCGTCAGGTTGAGACATTCGGTAGTGAGGTTCTCTCTCACCCGGCAGGCATTGCGTTGGATGAAAGAGGTAACGTGTATGTGGTTGATGTGGCAGGGGACAAGAATCATTTGGTCAAGTTTGACTCAAACGGCACTTTTCTCAAGACTGTTGGAAAGACAGGATCGGCAGTTGGGGAGTTCCAAAGCCCACGTGGAGTGAGAGTTAGTCCAGACAACGGACTGGTCTATGTGTGCGATCGGGACAATCAGCGTGTGCAAGTTTTTGACACTGAACTGGAGCACGTTCGAACAATAAGTCTAGTAAACCTCGGAGAATCACTCAAGCTGCCTTGCAAACCAAACGACATTGAATTCGGCACAACAGACGGCAAGATATACATCACTGACTACTCCAACAATTGCATCCTAGTCTTAGACTTAGCAGAAAACTACCTGACTAGTTTTTCGGCCAAAGATCAAAATGGATTAGGTGGACCAGAAAGCTTGGCCATTGATGCTAATGGATATCTGTACGTAGCTGAATCAAGTACTCATCGCGTGACTGTGCTTAAGACGAATGGAGAGTTTGTGGTCAGGTTTGGGAAGGTCGGGAGGAACGAGGGAGACTTGAAGTTTCCGATGGGGATTGTCGTGAACGAGAATGGAAGCATTTATGTGTGCGAGCTGCTTAACAACCGTATACAAGTGTTTTAGTTTCAGAAAATATCACTTTTCTTGTTTTTTTGTTTCACATCATATACTTACTAGTGCATTATAGAATAATGATCAAATTTTCCATGTTGTGGTAATTTTATGTTGAGTGTTTTGTAGTGTATTCATTTCTGATTGCTGTACAATGTCTTGTGTATAGACTATAAAATTAATATGTCCCTTTGTAGGTAACCAGCTGCTGGTAGCTGGCAATATGAGTAACTGTTGTTTGTTTCTTTTGAAATTAAACTTCATGAAAAAGAATGTTTTATTTGCAAAGCAACAACTGCCACTGTGTCTATATAAACATTTACACACATACACAGAACAAGTACTATTCTATTGTTGTACATAGCTGATATAATTATGCAAATTATCAATCCACAATAAGGACCGGTACACATTGAAAATGAACGTGACAGTTACTAAATCAATACCGTAAAAAACAAGCTGTATGATAACACAACGCATAAAATATATCTGTGTGCTATATATAGTGTACAAATGCAAGCAGCCAGTGCACAGTCATGGGTGTGTCTAACAGTTTTGACTCATCTTTGGCGAGATAGTCTGGAATCAATTTAATAATTAATTATGAATTATTACTCAATGGACTATGTACAATAAGTATAGTATGAAATACAGTAAAATGCTGACCTTGCATTACTAAGCAGAATGAGATTCTGCACAGCTGTGAGTGTTGACTGGGCATTCTGTCCGGATACTATGTGGTTGTCAATGACAACATGGTTGGAGTCCACCTTACAAGCTACAAGAGATAAAGCACACTCACTTACAAACACTCACACACTCGATATAAATACACTCACAGCTGCTGTATGTTGCTCCATGTTTTCTGATAAAGTCTGCAGGTACAAAGGGTAGCGTTGGAAAGTCATCCCTTCTTGCCAACTCTAGAGTTGAAGGCTGTACGTAAAATGGAGGATAAATCAAAATTTGTACATTTTACACGGTCTATAGACTAACAGCTGTGAGTGTGTAGCTCCTGAAGCCCCACTCCTGGTTGGTCTGGTTGGACTGTCGGTCTGGCGCTGTGGAGAAAAGACCGGTCACTCCGAATCCCACCACACAGATGGGCTCTAAATAGAGAGAGAACATTGTAAAATCAGTGTGCTATTTTAAGCAACTGTGACAACCCATAAAGTGTTTGCTAGAAGTACGTACCGTATAGCGGGTAAATTTGGTGAGAATTAAATTTGCTGAATTGGCCAAATTATTCTGCAAATTAAAAATCGCCAAATTTAAAATCACCAATCATGCTAAAGTGAGAATTTGCCAAATTTACCCGCTATATGGTATTTAAAGTGACAAATGGCATTCTTCCATGCAGAAGTGATCGGCAGGTTCTTACTTCTCTCTCTGGTGAAATTCTCCAAGATGGTGGAAAGATAGTGGTTGTTGGCAAGGTCAAAGGGCGCACCTGGACAACTGGGTATTAACAGCGCTATGAACTTTGACCCTATACATATGTATGTGATGAACAAACACACAGCAAGTGCAAGATGTCTCACATAAAATTCTACGCAATTTCACGATCATAATGAAAGGGTTATACCCACTCAAAAGGACAAATGGAAATCAGCAATAATGCTTGAACTTTGACCTTCACATAATATGATATGCAAACAAACTTTGTGTAGCCTCGTATATACCCAGGCCATACAATACTTTGCAACTCGCAAAATATAAAAATGAGCCGGGGAAGGCCTGGGAACGAGGCTAAACTTTGTGTATTTCACAGAAACTGCATCCACATCATAAGTAGTCTGACGTAGCCAGCCCCTTGCATGCAAGCAGACTAAGTCACAATTATATATATCAAACCATCAAGAAGTACCACTATCAAAACATACCGTCCATATTCTCCAGGCGCTGTGGCATGGAGACCTGTTTGGAGGTGAAGTCACTGACCCACTGTCTGTTGGTCTCATCGACATCGACAAAGTCCATGGGTCTCCCTTCGGGTGTTGCTATGAAGACATTGAACGTGGAGGAGGTGAGGGTGAAGGCATGGATGAAAGACTGGGCGGAGACACCTAATGCACGGTACATACAACATACAATGTGTGTGTGTGTGTAGATATAGTATATAGGCGGAGTTAGCCTTGTTCCCAAGGCGGAGTCAACACATCATAGTTTATCACATTAGGAGTTGCTTTTTATACAGGAAAGAGTGCTCCCTTTGTCCATAAGATGGGTAATTGGCACAGACCTACCTCGTGAGTGTGAGCTACAGACGATAAGACAAGGCGGCTTCTCTCTTTGAGCCGCCATAACAGCTTCTCTCTGTCAGTGCTCTGCTTCTTCTACACCAGAGTGTGGGCGTGGCTAAAATCACGTGCAGTTGTGGCACACATGTAGATACGCCCCCTTTTACCAGAGAAGAGCGGTTCAACAGCTAGCTTACTGGACATGCCACTGAGCAAGGAAGGTACGTTTTTTGAGTGAAAATGAACCCTTACTGCCCATTTCTATCACTCACAGTTCAGGTTTACTTCTCACTGTCACAATTTTGAGTAACTAAGATAAAAATTTTGGTTATTTTTTTTGTTTTCTCTCTCCAACAGACACCAAAAAGGCTCTGTCAATTCTTGAGAGTATTCTCTCAGACCTGGAGAGCCATGGGTCACTGCTTGAAACAGTAAGTCCTAACAGTTGACTAGTCAATTGACCCCATATAAATTTATATATATAGATACACTTGGTGAATAAACCTCGGTTTCATAGACAGAAATTATAAAGGATCTTTTCTTTCTTCCCTCTCTCACGTACAGGATGAAGGAGGCAATGTTGAAGCTGTTTCTCAGCTCCAGCACATGGCAGACACGATGAGAAGTCCACTCTTCTCAACACTAGTGGACGTCAGGAACAAGTACAAACAGGTAAGTGTGTGTGTGTGCGCGTGCGTGTGTGTCACAATCACGTTTATAGTATTGGCAGCTGCCATATATTGCACTGTATATTGGTACATAATAACATCATATAGTACTTTATCACATTTTATGGAAATTTAAGCAAAAAAATCTTTCACAAACGTATAAATATAGTAATTGGCAGTTGCCATATAATATTGCACTGTATGTTGTACGTCATCAAGTGCTCTTTGACCTTTTATGAAAATTGAAGGGAAAAAACCCTCTCTCAAACACATGCTATAGGCTATTGAGTCCTCCCAGCAGTCGTGTGAAAATGGTGCCTCTTCTTCAACCTCTCTCTCATCCACTGACCAGCCTTCCAACAGTGCAGTGATAAGACCAGGCAGAGGAGCTGACCGGGACCTCCAAGCTCAGTTCAGACTCTCCTACCAGGTCCCTCCTCCTTCCAATGGTGCAGTGGTCTTTGAAAATGGACACACAACCAGCGATGATTCCATTGCTAGCCAAGAGGGGGACAATATGGCCGATTCTTTAACTTCTTCTCAAAGTATTTTGGATGGTGCAAGCGATTTTCAGTTTGAGTCTACTCTTGTTTTGCATGATCAGTCACATGACTCATTGTTGAATGGAGAATCACCACTGACAAATGGTCGATCTAATTACAAGTCGTCAAATGTGAAAAATCGAAAAGGTAGTACTGGCAGTACGAGTAGTGAACGCTCGTTGTCTCAATTAGTGAAGAGGCTTTCGATTGGTCGAAAGAAAACCAGTGAAAGTAATCCGAATGTTTCACTGGCTGATCTAGCTCGCTACCCTCTCAGAGGTGAAAGGTCAGAGTCTGAATTGAAAATTGTAGGTTTAGAGGTCAAAGGTGAAGATAGAGTACCACATTTTGTGAGAAAGTTGACGACATCAAGTGAAAGTTCTTTGTCATCAAGTAAGGGGTCACACTATCACACCCTCACACTTCACACACATACCATCACACACTCACACTTCACACACACACCATCGCACACTCACACTCACACACCTAGTGTCCTCAGAATGTGTCCCTCTCGTAAGTATCAAACCACCGAAAGTCTCCCCCTCTAAAACTACTGCCCCTTTAGAGAACCAACCTCAAGATCATGGTGACAGTTCATTAGTCCTTAGCAACCAGAACACAGCTAGTGATGATGGAACTGGGGAGGAACCAGATGGTGTAGCAATGGACAGTCGTTGTGAAGAAGAAACTGAAGTATCAAAAGATGAAGGAAAAGAACGTGAAACAGATAAACAAAATGAAGGTAAAAAAGATAAAGAAAAGGACGAAGTCGATGGTTGTGTTGGAGAGGAAGGGTCTGTAGCCATGGCAACGAGTGGTGATGTGCCTAGTCAGCAGTCGGCACGTGATGTTCTCTTCTTTATGAGAGACAAGCAGAGTCAGAGCAAAATACAGAAGGTACACCAACACACACACACACACACACACACACACAATTTTGTATAATCTTGCAAGTAAACTTTCACAAGAGTGATTTTTTTTGCCAGAAATTTTGCTAACAGCAAAATTAATAAACTTGTTTTCTCAGAAGTGTGCATTTTGGAGCAAAAAAACTTCTAAGTTAATAGTCACTGAGCACTCAAAATAACTAACTTTAAGAGAAATATTTCTTTGTGGTACAAATAGGCTGTTCAATTTTGCTTTAATAACATGATTACTAGTGAACTAAAACCATTCAATTATATATGAATAATTTTCATTGATTATTTTTCTTCTGTTTCAGATTCTCCAAAACCGTGAACCTCGACATGTGACTGTTGTGATGGGTGAGGGATGGAGTGGTGAAGGGAGAGGGTGTGAGGGGTTAGGGGTGGAGCTTGTCGGATTGAGCTCTACAGGAGTGTACGTAGCAAGGGTCCACGATAGTGCTGAGTTGGCAAAAGTGTTGCAAAGAGGCGACCAGATAATGGAGATCAATGATACCAAGATTGGTGAGGGGGTGAGGGTGTGAGGGTGTGAGGTGGTGAGTGTGTGAGTGTGCCTATCTCTGTCCTGTACGTGGTAACATCAGTGGACATCAATATACCATCCAATCAATCTGTGTATACAAATAAGGAGAAAAAAGTAATAAACTAGGCCTGTGAGGTTTAGAGTCCAGCTAGCAATTATAGTTTGTGTGATGTTTTTGTTCTCCTCTTGTAGATAACATGGCTAGCTTTGAAGTTGATCTGTTGTTGAATGACATCACAGTTGGATCGGAGGTTACCATGGTGGTGAAGTACAATCCATCAGGTACGTATGGTCTCTACATGATTGTATCTTTATTCCTATTATTACGTAATTCCCTACATATAAAGTACATATCCTTAATTTACGAGTGGTCTCTTAAGCCAGTTAAATAGCACATGTTCATTATCTTAATCTGGTCCGTTTTCTCTTAAACCAGTATAAGAAGTAAGTATTCCAAAGATCAGAAATTTATTTCGTGTCTAGACACTTAATGTTCCATTACATGCATAGAGAGGAATCCAAGCTGTACAGGTACATGTGGCAGCTGCCTTTAATTAGCCTCCGAGTTTATTCAATATTAAGAAACTGACCATTAAAAGTGACTTGTACGATTTTGGTACTGAAAATCGTCGGTATATGTTCTGGCAGGACATCGCTACATAAGCAGGATTGAATTTAAAGTTTAAAGCCAAATGCCCACGTAGCACAGAAACTTATAATGGACAATATTGAAGCCTTCTGTACCAACATACTGTCTAGGTAAATAGAACACACACACACACACACACAAAATAAATAAATTTTATGCTGCTAATATTCAATTCTAGAAGTCACCTCATTAGCTCACTCACACATTGACACTGGGGGTAGTATCAAACCTCATTGCCATTGTGTGTGTATGTGTGTGTGTTCTGTGGTGGTACATGTACAGCTGCTGCCTCCTGTGCTAGCACATAGAGACTAACTTGAATCTGCCAACTGGCATCACTGTGATCAGGTTCCTTTGAACTGGGCCATCATAAGATGTTACATGACAACCAATGTTGATGACCTGGTGTACATCTTCTTGAATGTGTGTGTTNTATATATATATACAGGACTTGCGGACTATCAAAGACTAACAAAGTAATTAACATTAATAATCAATATTATTTTCCTGTTTCTATGGCAACCCGGTCTCTTAATTGATTTTTACTACACACGTAACATGTATTATAATTTCTTTGTATACAAATCAATATTGTGTGCCAACTTGAGAGTACTGCTGGCATACATGCATGCATATGCATTAATAGTTGCTTGTTTATGCAAGCAAGCCATATGTTGCTATGCAATTTTGCTGAGGGGAGCGCTTTTATCTTTGATGATAGACCAGATTATACAATCTGAAACTTAGTTCCGACTAAAATTAATATGGGTTGATTAAAATAAAAATAAGAAATAAGAAGTTGAAAAAGGAATTTCAACCTCAAACCTCACACTAATTGCATTCCTGGCTGGAGCCAACTTGGTGTCAAGATGCTTTGTGCCACATGTAGTAGGACAAGTCATTCAGCAACAGCCAGTGCAGCAGCAATGGTTGGTGTTTTAAGTCTCTTGAAGCATTAGATGAAAAGCTTCACTTGATGCACCAATCAGCTAGGCTAGGCTGTAACTAGAAGAGCTGACTGCTGAGTTGTTAAAGCTTATAAGCTTCCAGTTATAGCATTGACATTTTCTCAGCTGTTGTTTGTGCAACATTTTTGGAGTAGACATTAAAAATACTTTCAGAACTAGCTAGCTACTAGTTTGGTAGTACTACTAAACTCATAGTAAGGTTAACTTTAGCTTTGTAGTGCAATTTAATTTATACCTCAGATTTGTAAGCACATGACCATACCATGATGTAAAATTTCATTCTTATTATAAAATTAAATAACTATCTCTGCATTTGTGTAAACATTAGAGCCTCTGATAAGGACACTACATTAAAGACTTCTTCCTTAGCTAGGGAGAAAGAAGACCGAATTCTAAATACTCAAAACATTCCCAGTTTCCTTCATAACTATGTAGTAGTGAATTATAATACAAACAGAATCTTAGGGAAGAGGACTGATCTTCACAAATACAAAGGACAAACAAGATGGATTTACTTTACTGTTCCTGAAGTCTCTTTGGTTCAGAGAGACCACAGTATATCAGTCCCCTTTGAGCATGTGGCTCTCTACCTACGAGTGCATATGTAAGCGCCATGCCATGCTTGCTTGTCTTGTTGCAAGCTGTGCATGCTGGCCCATATGTTTATAGTGTGTCTCAAAGCTTAGGTCCCATGCTGTATGTAACAACAACCTGGCATTGTAGACCCACTGGAGCCTTTGAGTGGGGCCACTCCTTTGGGAGAGGGCTTTGAGTGTTTATGGAGCTCTCACGGGTGATGGAATGTGGTTACATGTTTGTGAGAGATTGTTTGATGGGCCTTCTTGGCTGGCGACATGTAGGCGTCATTGCAACTGAGAGGTTTGGAGAGAGAGAGATAGCAGAGAGGGAAAGAGAGCTTAAGAATCAGTGCTTCAAGAAATGTCATACATTTTGATTGTCTGAGCATTTGACTAGCCAGCTAGATATGAATTCGAATTATTGTAATGCCCTGGGTTCGAATCCCACTGTCCGGCAGCTATATCTCAAGAATTTTTCATGCATGATCTCAGTATTAATATCAAGATGCTGAAAACTATTTGACATATATATACAGGATGGCAAATCAAATTTGTAATTAAAATGTAGATTGTTAATTCTTTTGATTGCTTTAATCATAAAAATTAATAAAGCTTCATCAACAGTTGCGTGAAAGCACCTCAATTAGCTGAGCCGGCAAATTATGACGTCTGTTAATTTCCATTCCATTCATGTGATCACTGTAATGGGATTTAATCACATGTGCCTGTATGCCAGTATGCTGACTCAGCATGCAATGGCACTCCATGTCAACATGTCACATGATGCTAATAATAATTATTTGTAAATTTTAAAAATTCAATTATTTGTATGATACAATGTTATCAGTATGTTGTCATCTTTAATTAAAACCAGCTGCCACTACACTATCAGTCTGGTTCTATCTACTCTCTGTCTGGAGTTGGAAGAGATGTGTGTGTGTGTGTGTGTGTGTGTGTGTGTGTGTGTGTGTGTGTGTGTGTGTGTGTGTGTGTGTGTGTGTGTTTAATTTGCAACCATGACACTGTAACATTGTCATGGTTTTAGTTACAATTGCAATATTTTACACTATAGTTGCTTGCGTGTGCCGAAGTTTCTCTAACAAGATATTGCTTTAGCAATCTCTTTTCCTGCAAGACCATGTATGCTGACATCTATACCTGAAGCTTGTGTAAGATTTCAGTGGGAGGCTCACAAGAAGCTGTCAGGTAGAATACACACTTCTTATTCTATAAATAGTTTCCATAATTTATTTTTAACACACATGCATGCACTAAAATTAATATTCTAGCTCCCCATATTATATAATATTATCTCTTGAGTACTACTTACTTACTTATGCAATATTTTATTTTTATGTGGGCTGTGTTTTGTTAAGTGTGTGTGTATATGGAATTAAGGTATGCACATAATGGAACATCCAGATACAACATCCACTACACAATGCACACATTAAAAACAAACAATAAAACTCCAAAAGATACTCTACCTTGTATCAAAGATGTCACAAAAGTGTCCCCCATAGCTCTAGCTCTCTCTAAGTTGCTTCAATCTTTTCCCTAAAAGGTTATGTCATGTGGTAAAGAAATTAAACCCTAATTGACATACCAGACTCCCTGTTATGGTGGCTTCTTGTGGTGTCATGTCTTTTTGACTGTGGTATCTGGGGGTGATTCATCAAGGTTAGAGCTAAGTTGGTCACTTGATGGCAGACAGACAGAGAGACTAGCAGAATCAAGGCAGGAAGGTATCCATCCTTGGGCCAAATAGTCAACATGAACTTTGATCCATCAAGCATGCAGGGAGACATGCGCTAACTTGACACAGAAGTATAAAAATTGGAAAAAAATTCATTCAAAATTGATGCCTTTGTGGTGAAGTACATCACCAATGGGAACTGCATAAATTTTTCCAATTATGTAGACATGGCTATTTGCATGTACAAGCAGATTGGATCCAGCTATGTACCGACAGGAAAAGCCAACAACATACCTGGCTCAATTGCACCCATTGAACATAATATGACCTTCTCTTTCTGTGCTTGAGACTGTGTGCCAAGAATTCTTCATACTCTAGGCTTTCTATCAATTAGACCAACCCCCACACAGCTCTGAGAGTCCACACACACACACACACACACACACACACACACACACACACACACACACACACACAATGTGACAACACTTCCACCCTAGCACAGGACGCAGTTAGCAGCCTATCAATTACCAAGACAGCTGCGTCTTTCCTACAATGGAAAAGAACTAGTTCCTTGCCAACTCTTGAAAGACACAATAATAATAATAATGATCGCCGATTGTCAACCTAACCTTCCTGCCTTATAGTCTGGATTAGCTTTTGGTTTCACTGAGCTTAGGCTAAGCTATGTAGTGTCCTTTCTCATTCAAATCAAAGGTAGTGGAGAATACCGCACACTGATCGAACAGAATAGCTGGTGTTTTCAATGATCGACTTGTGTGAATATGGATAGTGAACTAATTGTAGATATATTAGTAAGCAGTTTTATGCAACACACACACACACACACACACACACACACACACACACACACACACACACACATCCATACGCATGCATGCACACACACACACACACACACACACACACACACACACAGACTTCAATATTCATCGCCAAGGTGATCACTGCCTCACTTGTACTCATTTTACATAATAATTATTATGATTTTTCAGTTCCTAAGTCATGACTTCGGGCGTAACCCAACACCATACATAGATATATCCACAGTCACAGTCAGAGTGATATCGATACTTAGTTCAGTCCGTTGCTGACAAGTTTGACGTCTACAATTTCACTTACCTGCATGCGATATTGTATTTCGTGTGTGTGTGTGTGTGTGTGTGTGTGTGTGTGTGTGTGTGTGTGCATGTGTGTATGTGTGGATAATAATCGGTAACTATGGTAGCAAGAATTACTATTTTTAATGTTATTAATGGTTTCCTTATAATTTTTGTGATCAGAACATTTTATAGTTTTTGTATAAATTTATTTTTTACTTCTCAAGTTCTCCACTGCTGCATGTATTGAATGGCCTCACAGCATACTTGAATAGGGCTGGTAACCTAGTAACACAATTAGCAGAGCCTTTGCTTTGGTTGTTTGGATTTGTGTAGTGGGCAGACATGTCTAAAGTTCACATCTATCATTTTACTATGACAGCCAGCCTACAGGCAAGAGAGCTTCATTGAAGGAGAACAAAAGAAACTGACTTCCTTTAAAGATTATCTAGACACACACACACACACACACAAATAGAGATGATCTAAGTCTGACTAGCAGAGTTTGGAAGTGTTGTTAACAGCATTGATGTATGTATGTATGTATGTCTTGTTTACAAAGACCATATAACTTCAAGTGTGAAAATATCATTGATTTTCTTTATGGGAAAGATTCGAAAACATAGCCTGTGAGATTTGAAGCTATACAATATACTGTTGATGATCTGTGGCTTGCTTGGCCGGTGGTGGTCGGAAAATAAAAAAAAGAGGAAATTTGATAGACACACACATACATGTACACAAATATAGACCGATTGATTCTTAGGGGAAAAAATACATGAGAAATTTGACCAGTTTTCATGTGTGCAAAACTTTAAAAAAAACGACAAAAAAACAACCTGATTGGGATAAATGGTGTTCGAGGGAGAGATATAGAGAAGATGAAATTGTTATAAAAATCACACACAAAAAAGTGACGCACAGTAGAGAAGTGTGCAATATTACACACTTTGTTGCTTAAATAGATCAAGAAATACACACATGTACACACATAGACACACATACATAAAATTATACAGATGTGATATCTTTACCTTTCAACGTTACATGTACTGTCCGTACAGGTTTCGGACTTGCATTTAACGACCCTGCACTTCTAGGACTGCTCCGTGGGCTACTGAGCGTGCTTTGAGAGTTTGAATTTCTCAAAAGTTCCAAAATCTTCTGATTACTTAAAAACATATTTGTGTTTGATGCAGACATGTACGTTGAGTTTGTTCCTAAAGACGAATGGCCTCTCATTTGGCCCCCGGGGGGCACCAATCCACTTTCAGAATTCTCAGACCCCTGAATTTCAATGTCCCCTCGTCTGGTGGTTGTGACGAAGCCCATGAGTAAGAAACAAGCAGAAAATGCCACAATACCTATGACCACTCCAATGGCCACTAGACCTATCCCCCACGGGGGGAGCGTGTTTTGTGACTTTGGTTGTTCCCTATCTCCCACAGTGACAACACTAGGGGGCTGGGTATCATCACAGAGATTGTCTCTACAGTACAAATCGGATGAAAGATAACAGGTTCTGTCGCACAGACACCTAGGTATGGTGCTCTCTCTATCGCACATGCCGCTCGGACAGCAGGAGCAATCGAGGACACACTTGCCCTCATTAGGCTCCCAATATAAACACTTATCTGTACATGTAGGTATACCACAGACAGTATCGTGTGTGGCGTTGCAAGCTCTTTGTACTTCTGTGCCAGAAGGACAGGCTGAACATGTCTGACAACATTGTGACGTTGCGTTAAAGAAAGTTACACCCTGTAAACATTGCTGGGGATTACCAGTGTCAGCGTTTTGGTTGGCACAGTTGTTTGAAGACTGCCCTTGTACTGTTCTTACTGACGAGCTTATTACGAGGAGAAAAAATAGCACACAGTGGCATAAAGTCACTCTGAAATGCACCAAGGTTCTCTCTCTGGCATACTTGCAACATTGTTGTGTACTTCTGGTAGAAGCACTACAGTACCATTGTACAGTAGGTGTTTGTACAGCGTGTGTTGAACTCATATCGGTTGAGGTGCTATGTACACAGTCGTAGTAGCACGAACAATGAATATCGCTTCTCAATGGCAATGGATGTTCAGGCAGAGACAATTAGCGCTGAGAATGTCTGGCTTGTGAGCGAGCTAAGATAGATGATTGCTCGTGGAATTTTCTTACAAAATGTCTGCGCACACATACACAGCAAGAAATTGATACTTGTCTCAATGTTTCTCCTCCTTAACTATGAACGGGCTGTTGTAGATACTGGTGAGCGTTGAAGAGTGCACTGCTTTATGCTAGCATCCCACACAATAAAATCTTATCTCTGAGTGGACTTCACGATTTCACCACGATCGATCGAGAGCACAGCTGTAGCTGGATAGATGGCCGCGAGTTCATGTATAATTCACCGCACCACACACAATCTCTTACCCAAAGCTGTCCACACTTTTGATATCTTTCTCTTCTTGATATATTAAAAGCAGATGAGCTTTCCTTGAGTTGTGTAGATCGATCTCTGAGACTTCCGTATAAACAAGCTAGGTACAAGTTCTTGTTTATTTAGTGGGCGCGCAAACTCGCCACCTCGATCCTTTACTTGATGTGAACACGCAAACTAAACTTGAAACTAAAGTGGAACCGATTTCACGGCGGATATCTAAATGACAAAAACAACTTTTCATTAACACATTCTATTTGCATGTACACAGCCAAAGTCCTGCAGGAAGGCTTACGAATTAATTGCCAATTAAAGCCGCTTAATCGTATTCATGACGCCGTGTAGCTCGCTTTGAGTACAACCCGCTATAGTGGTACTTAATTCACAAACCGCAGGCTCGCAATTATACACTGCGCGGCTTCTTTGATGCCAGTGTTTGTATGCAAACGAGTAGGCTTCGCCTCTCTCTTGAAGGCACACAATTATGTCAACAAAGAAATTGATTTTTAAGCGACACGCAGCTTGTCTATTCCATTTGGAGAGCATCGTCTGGATGTCATGGCTGGCTTCTGTTGAAAGTAAACTTGTTTTTGCGCCCAAAGATTTTGTGTAACTCTGTTTACATGTGGCTGACGTAAAAAGGAAGGAACTGTCTTCATGTTTATGATCTTTGGGTTCTAATGGACCGCTCTCAGATTACTGTAACTAGGCTACATGTGTAGTATGAATGCCAGGGTAATTCAACTGGCCCCTTTCATAAATATTCCTTTACTGGTAATGATATGCTGGAAGAGCTTCAATGGCTGCTTATCCAGCTAGCTGTGAATGGTTACTACTATTTAATATTACAGCTTATCGGCACTTGCACTCAGTGGTCCATGATCATACCGGCATACAAGCTATGAGCTAGCTGTGACTATTCATATAGCTAAGGAGGTGATGGCTTTGAGCTTCCACAACATTGAAGCAAATTTCTATGATCAACTAAATCCCCAAGACCCCCCTACCACTTTACTTCCAATAGGCACAATAAAAGGCCAATATATCAATTAATCAGATCCCCTGAAATTGAGCACCTCATGAGCGATCCAGAACATCAGTATCAGTGCATGGGGCGTTAAAAATTAAAAAAGAGAAAGAAAGCAATATTAAGGATACATTCACACAACAAACAGCGATGGATTCACTCATGTGGCTAAATTAGTCCCAGTCGACCATTAAGTTACTTAACCACCAGTGAATTACATAACAGCATACAACCAGGAGGTAATTGGATACCTCTGTTTACTGTCAGTGCATTGAGACCAATTCTGGTCATATATACCCCTGTATGCCTGACAAGGTATAGTGCTATGGCCAGCCAACCTGGAGCTGCTGTGATTAGGTTATTATATGATGGGCAAGAGATGTATACATATAGTGATATCAACAACAACAGTGCATGCATGGGGCACTTTGAAAATAACATTAGATATATAAAACTCTGCAATTTGTCCATTGTATGTACGCTATAGAGCTAGCTATATAGGTCGAAAGATTACCCTCCTTTAGAGGTTCTCTTTATTCGTAACATGCGACTATAAGTTAATTGTTAGCCAGAGAAGCAATAATTTTTAAGTACCAAACTACCACAGCTGTAAGTAACAGTGTCCGGATCTAAGAGGTCCATGCATTAGAAGATTATGCAGGAGTCTGTAATATCTACAGCTATTCTATTGCGTGTATTAAAGTTGATTAGATTGCCGCGTCCATGGATGCAGCAGCTAAAAGTTGCGTGGTGACCATAGCGATTGCATAACTGGAGGTAATTAGGGTACCTAGTGAAGCCATGTAGTGTGTAGCCTTTAGAAGTAAATTATTGAGGTGTGTCCGTAGGTGGAATTCACTAAGTAGCAGTGATATGTCGACAAGAAGCGAATTAGTATTGCACTCTCAACACACACGTGTACATGTCCTAACAGATCTGTATAGTTAGTTCGACAATGTCATGATATGGTAATAGTCTGAGCAACACAGCAACAAGTCTCCATGGTAATATAATGCACGCTTTGGATGAGCAGATGGTGCAAATAATCGTGTCATGGCAAGCATAGTATAATACGACATAGATACAAAACCTTTATTATAATTCATGCACTCGGTATAGAATGACGTGCAGCTTGTACTTTGTTTTCACTTTCAATACATGCCACTGTACGTTATAACTACCCAAACCTTTTATATAATTATGTGTACGAAACGCTAGCCAACTTTTGGATAAAAGTTTTTTGTGTGTGTATGCATACTTTTTTCTTTCTTTTTGTTTTTTTTTTTTGGTTCTGTACACTTATAAAGAGCCGTGGCTGTGTTTGTCTTTTGGCTGGCTACCCTCAGGCAGCNACCAGTGAATTACATAACAGCATACAACCAGGAGGTAATTGGATACCTCTGTTTACTGTCAGTGCATTGAGACCAATTCTGGTCATATATACCCCTGTATGCCTGACAAGGTATAGTGCTATGGCCAGCCAACCTGGAGCTGCTGTGATTAGGTTATTATATGATGGGCAAGAGATGTATACATATAGTGATATCAACAACAACAGTGCATGCATGGGGCACTTTGAAAATAACATTAGATATATAAAACTCTGCAATTTGTCCATTGTATGTACGCTATAGAGCTAGCTATATAGGTCGAAAGATTACCCTCCTTTAGAGGTTCTCTTTATTCGTAACATGCGACTATAAGTTAATTGTTAGCCAGAGAAGCAATAATTTTAAGTACCAAACTACCACAGCTGTAAGTAACAGTGTCCGGATCTAAGAGGTCCATGCATTAGAAGATTATGCAGGAGTCTGTAATATCTACAGCTATTCTATTGCGTGTATTAAAGTTGATTAGATTGCCGCGTCCATGGATGCAGCAGCTAAAAGTTGCGTGGTGACCATAGCGATTGCATAACTGGAGGTAATTAGGGTACCTAGTGAAGCCATGTAGTGTGTAGCCTTTAGAAGTAAATTATTGAGGTGTGTCCGTAGGTGGAATTCACTAAGTAGCAGTGATATGTCGACAAGAAGCGAATTAGTATTGCACTCTCAACACACACGTGTACATGTCCTAACAGATCTGTATAGTTAGTTCGACAATGTCATGATATGGTAATAGTCTGAGCAACACAGCAACAAGTCTCCATGGTAATATAATGCACGCTTTGGATGAGCAGATGGTGCAAATAATCGTGTCATGGCAAGCATAGTATAATACGACATAGATACAAAACCTTTATTATAATTCATGCACTCGGTATAGAATGACGTGCAGCTTGTACTTTGTTTTCACTTTCAATACATGCCACTGTACGTTATAACTACCCAAACCTTTTATATAATTATGTGTACGAAACGCTAGCCAACTTTTGGATAAAAGTTTTTTGTGTGTGTATGCATACTTTTTTCTTTCTTTTTGTTTTTTTTTTTTGGTTCTGTACACTTATAAAGAGCCGTGGCTGTGTTTGTCTTTTGGCTGGCTACCCTCAGGCAGCCATTACTAACTAACACACTCTCGATTGATTGAATCAGCATGCCAGTTCTACAACGCCTTGTATCCATGGCAATGTACATGCAACATGCATGTGTTTGTGTGTGTGTGTGTGTGTGTGTGTGTGCTTGAGAAAAATATTTGTAAAAGTTGGTGGGAAGGATCTTGTTGTGTGTGTACATTTGTTAAAATGGGCATTTTATCAAGACGTCCAAATAAGTTAGTTTGTAACAATATGTAAAACACACACACACACATACACACACAGACACAGACACACACACACACACACACACACACACACACACACACGCACACACACAAACACACAAACACACAAACACACACACACACACATTTACTGCAAACGCTCCCCTAGCTGTTACATAACTCGGTATTTACCAGTCCATCACCAAATGCCACACAGACTTCTAATGCACATTCTAAAATGCCATAGTCCTAGCTGGTATGTCCCAGGCAGACGCCATTCTTCAGCCAATGAAATCCGATCTATATGAGCTCAAAATTGTGTCCACAATGCATGCAGCTAATAGCTGCTGTGAGCTAGCTAGCTACTGTCACTACTGTTATTCTAATAAAAGTTACGTTCTGGTTATAGAATACTAAAGCTGTTTGTGGTAATTTAATTAGTGAGCATAGTACGGTAATTAAATACGTATTAACTACTATTAAGTTCTTAATTAATTAGGTTTTCATTATAGAAATGCTTTAGATATAGTAAACTAATTAATGTGACTTTAATTAGTTGAAACAATAATTATTTTTTTGCAGGTTTACTTAATAATGGCCACAATACGAAATGAAATTAATAGAATTTTAAGAGATTACATCATAACGTAATGACTCTGAATGTATGTGAAAATGCATGGAAGGAGGAGTGTCTAGACTTGCTAGACTAAAGCTAACTTTGGTCTTTGAAATTAAAACTGCTATAATAATTAACCTCACAAACTCAAAGGCACGTCTTTTATTGAATCCTTGATGTATATAGTATTTGTGGTTACAATGTATGAGCTTCAATGCTATACATCAGAGGAGGTATGACAACGGTTCACTGCTGAGCTGAGCACCCACTTACTTTAAAATTAATAATTTAAATTGCCCACGCTTAGGCACAAGAAGAGGCCTGGTTTACGAGGTGAGGAAAGTTTGATAGTTGATAGTGATAGTTGTTGTGTCATGTTAATATTGTGATTGTGAGGTGCATTCAACTCATGCTGATTGACATAATCATAGTGTATGTATGATCAATGAAAGTGAATAATTTGGGTGGTAAATTTAACAAATTAATGAAGTTAAAATCAAACTGAACACACACACACACACACACACACACACACACACACACACACACA
>CAXIPT010000017.1:369082-390770 GCA_964030475.1 Tethya wilhelma
AGAGAGAGAGAGAGAGAGAGAGAGAGAGAGAGAGAGAGAGAGAGAGAGAGAGAGAGCATATTAACATTAAGTCTTTTCTAGACCCCTTACCAACCAACAGTTACACACACACCTACCTTGCATCAGGGTATACCATGGCAACTGTACATATGTGAGATAGGCAAACATGACTGAATCATCACTGCAAATAGGTGGGGGTTCACTCACAGAATGTCTACTAATGGATAATATGAAGAGAAAAGTTTACTATTCATACAATCAATTGGGAAAATTATTATCATTAGGAAACTTTTGTTCACCTGGTTATTTGTAAAACTGAAAATTACAATTAATTATACTTGCCACAGCAAAGGCACACTAGTATGTATTATACACATCCTCTGAAACCAAAACACTTACTGTTTCCTTGAGAGTAATTTTATTCTCTTGGTCTTCGTCTTTCTCTCCGTTGCCATGGTATCACTGATCATCGCCACGGTGTCTCCCGTAGCAACAGGACCATCATAAGTCTCTAGTTCAATATGATCCACACCAGCGCTAACATCAGATGGCGGCTCACAATCTTCCACCATCAACTGGACTGGTTTCTTTCTTCCTCTGTAACTCGAGGAGGTGCTGTTACTGCTTCCTGTGCTGGAGCTCCTGAGTTTTACCTCGTTAGTGGAAGGATCAGGGTCCACACTGGACTCGACCGAACGACGATACACAATCACACCAAACCTGTTTGACTGCTTTTCAAACCTGCAAGATGAGTCTCGTCTCTCATGTACTGACAATCCATTTGTTGCTGTCGTTGATGTTCCAGTTGGACTACTGGCTGACCTAGTTCGTTCCACATCGGACTGTGACTCCGCCCCTTTGGCACTCGTATCAACTGACTCCACCCCCTGATCATGCCCACTACTCATATTGAACACACGTCTCAATTCTGGACTGTATTTCTGCACCCCTACATCTCTCGACCCTCCCCCCTCACCAGCTGATGGTAGCAACTCTCCGTTGCTGGTGTAAGAGAAAGAACCTTGGTGTAGAGTATCTTCTAGCTGTTGTTTGAGAACCGCCATTTCTGCATATCCCTTTAACTTGGGCCCTCTCATTTGGATGAAGCGATAGGATTGGGTGAAACTGTAAACACGACTGTTTCTAGGCTTGAGGGAGAGACGCTTTAGTTTGGTGCTTAGGGACACCTGTGTGTGTGTGTGTGTGCGTGTGTGTGTGTGTGTGTGTGTGTGTGCGCGTGTGTGTGTGTTGATGTAAGATTCTTAATTGCGCACACACTCACTTGTTCCTTCTTATCACAAGCCTCCCTCAGCGTTCTGTGATCCACAGCTCCTAGAAACACCACCTGGTGTACCTTAGCAACCTGCAGAAGAAAACATGCATAAACACATAATTTATTGTGATGTTGTAGCAAAATTTTTCACTATTTTAGTAAATTTATTCTGCTTCAATTCTCTGTTACTTATACTCGTGCAAATCTTGGCCTTGCTCCCAGGCTCTCTTCCCAGAGAATAATATATGCTAAAAGTTTCTATCTTTGCACACACGTGCATGATATTCACAAGGAAAGTGCCTGGGAATGAAATGAAACGAGAGCTAGTCATTTCCGTTCTCTTACTTTATTCCTTGCCACCAGTTGGACTGCTATCTTCTCTCCTGGAGTCTTTGTGTGGAGGTCTTTGAAGACCTCTTCAAAACTGTCCACGTAGAAGGTGATGTCAGGATAGACCAAGTCAGACATCTTTCCTTTCTTGTCCATCCTGTGTTCATCGAGGGAGAATTGAGAGACGATATTAAAGTAAAGAAAGACATGAATTATCTCCGTGTTGGAAGGTTGCATAACGAATCGCACTCAACCATGGGCTAGATCTTGATCAAGGTTTTGAAGCATTTCAACAAAATACAAACATAGGATTAAACTAGATCATTTGAAAGATCTCTTTGAGCTGATTGCAATGGTGCAAGTCCTACTTTTGTACAACCTTCCAAGGCTGAGATATTTTTGATGATCTGTCAAGAATTTATTTGGGAAAATCCTTACCTGTGTACATTAGGTGTATGAAAAGAACTAGTAATATCTCAGCCTAGGAAGGTCATATAACGATGGGACTTGCACCATTGCAATCAGCTCAGAGAGATCTTTAAAATGGTGTCTTTTATTTGGAAAGTTTAAAAATGGCCATTTTCGAGAAAAAATCGCACTCGACCATGGGCTATAGTTCATGGTTTTGAAGGATTTTGACAAAATACAAACATAGGATTAAACTAGATCATTTGAAAGATTTCTTTGAGCTGATTGCAATGGTGCAAGTCCTACTTTTTTATGACCTTCCTAGGCTGAGATATTTTCGATTATCTACCAAGAATTTATTTGGGAAAATCCTTAAATGTGTACATTTAGGCATACATAAACAACTAGAAATAACTCAGCCTAGGAAGGTCGTATAACGATGGGACTTGCACCATTGCAATCAGCTCAAAGAGATCTTTAAAAATATTGTCTGATTATATATTCATAACGAAAAGATCAAAAAATCTCACAGTTTGTTTCATACTTGCCTTCTCTGATTGGGTGATGGATAAACTTGTTGAATTATTTTTCGTTTGATTTTGTCAATCTTATCACAGTCTTGTTGTACAGTTACTGCTGCACATGTCACATGATACTCAAACTGAGAGAAGAAAGGATTAATTACACTGGGCTCATAAATGGAAGTTAGATATATCTGGCCTGCACAGATGACGTTATCATTACCTCATGTAGAATGAAGTTCAAATAGAATGTCTTATCCCACATGACAGAGTCATCAGTCCGGCTAAACAAGATTGAAAAAAAACCAGTCATACCAGTTTTATAATACGAGCTAGTAACTTACCTTGGTAGACATTTTGAATCTTTTCTTAATACTTCAACAGTATCACACTTCTGCAATGGAAATGACATCATAGTGATGTAATAGCAACCAGAATAATCATTGCAGTGAAATACATACAATGGACAACAACAGAAATAAGGATTACATTACTATGATGTAATCATTACGTCGTATATACACACATGTACCTGTTTGCCGTCCCATTTGACATAAAAGAGAAGGTCATCCCTCCCCTCAGGGTGGCTGGCTATGTAGCTCTGGTGGAAGAGCTCCGCCCAGTGGGAGGAGTCTGAGATCTTTGGAGTGCCTATAATAATAATTATTGTAAGAGGTATCGATAATGTAGCCTTAATCAATGCCAAGATGTTGCAGAAGGAGAGAGCCTGGTATGTGTGAATAATGCAGCTTGTAGGTAGCCTCGTTGATGGTTCCCAGGCTCCTTCCTCCTTCACGAGGATTTCCTTTGAAAATAAGGAAATATTTGCAAAGGAGGAACCTAGATACGAGGCTAGCTTGCTGGTCCAATGGTTATGTGCAAGTAATCTCCCATTCCATGGAATGGATGCTCCCCCTCCACCCAACTGCTATTTTCATGTTTCTAAAAAAATAAAGAGCTAGAGCCTGGGGTCGTTTAATCGAGGCTGAGCTGTTATTCTATCAACACATCAGTGTGGTAATTAGTGTTGTCAAGGAAACAGTGTTTGATGACAGCTAGCCATGCAGTAAGGGTGTGAATCAGTGACAAGCAAGAACCAACCAATGGTTCAGAAATTCAACATCATATATGAAGGATATTTTACATGTATGCATGTATATTATGCATTGTCATATTACATGACCACATAATAAATTTATAAAAGCTGCCACTGAGCCTATTAGATCAAACCGTCAAATTAGTGAGGTGTTTCCCCCCTCCCCTCACACACACACACACACACACAGCCATCCTACACCTATATACCTGCTGTCCCAGTGACGGTTGCTGTGAACTCCTCCTGGATGAAGCGAGCTCTCAACTCAGACAGGAGTGAGTCCATCTTCTTTGATCTTGCACGACCACGCCCACTAATTGAGCGCAGAAGTGCGACGACCTTTTCCCTTTTCTTTTTAATATGTGCGCGGAAAAACTTCTAGGACGCACATTATTATACACATCATGACCTTCAGACCCTGTATATCATTTGTGCACCCAATGAGTTTGTTTTTCCCGTTTAGAGAATACATCAAATACATATGAAACAACATAATTATACAATAAATTACACATTATATACTTTTATGATTTCACTGTGACCAACCTGACACATACTGTTTTCTGAGCTGTAGAAAGCATTTTGAGCACCTTATCAAAGTGTTTGGTTAGTTTAGACAATAATTTCCCCTTTATGTATCAGCTAATGCATACATACATACATACATACATACATACAACCATGAATAGTAGCAGTTCTGTACGTGTCATTTGTGTTCTGTGTGAGCTGCCTGTTGGAAGAGGTGGAGAGCTTGGTGCTTGAGGCCCATCATACCTAGCACCTCCCCGTGGTAATACATCGTCAGCCAGTCATCAGGGTCCAGTTCTAGAGCTGTGTGTGTGTGTGTGTGTGTACGTACGTATAATTAAAGAGGCACAACAGTAATGTAGTCTGAACAGTAATGCTGAAATAAATGTGGTGATCCTGCAAAAATTGGACTGTTAATCAAGACCTATACATTATGTTATCTATGTATTGCACAAATGGCCTAAAGTTGTTCAAAATATTTCTTGTTGTGTTGCGTTGTGTGACATAAATACGCACAAAAACACACTGCAATACAACATAACATACATATAATTATACTTAAAAACTCTTTCTAATTCTGCCTAAATTTGGCAGGAATCACCTCCAATAAATTACTAGGGAAATCCCCAGTACATTACATCTAACCTCTTCTATAGTCTGCCTCGGCCTGAGGGTATTCCCCCATGCTGCGGTAGAGGTTGGCTCTGTTAAAGAGGGCATGGGCGGAGTAAGGGTTCACCTCGATGGCTCGGCTGAAGTCCTCTAGCGCCGGCTGTGTGCGTTGGAGCATTACGTAGGCAATGGCTCTGTTGACTAGGATGGAATGGTCAGGAGAGGTTGATACTGAGAGAGCCTTGGAGTAGCAGGAGACAGCCTATGGGGGGAGAGAGAGAGAGAGAGAGAGAGAGAGAGAGAGAGAACAGTTAGCTTTAGAAAGGCAGTGTGACAATGTGTATCATGGGAAATTATTCTGCAAATCGTCAAACAGTTTTATATGCATGCATGCACATATAAACAATTGGCAATGTGCAGAATTAAATCGCCAAATTTAAATCGGCAATCATGCTAAAAATGCAAATTCACCAAATTTTAAGCCTGCCAAATTTACACACTATACGGCAGTAATAATAAATGCACCAGCCAGACTTCATATTACTAGTTATAAGATTGAATAATCACAGTTAATAAGACTGACGTGCAGAATTAAATCCCCAAGTGCCTTCTTTGGCACACCTATAAGACATCTTCAACAATCAGACAGAATATCTATACCATCATAATTATCTCAATCGGTTTGTGGATATTAATGACCTGTTTGAAGTGTCGCTGCTGAAAGTGAACATTGCCGGCGTTAAAGTGTGCTAGGAAGTGGGTGTGGTCAATGTTAATGGCCTCCTCGTAATCTCTCATGGCCGAGACCACGTCCCCCATGAACTGATGGACCACGCCCCTGTTCGTTAGGAGGACAGACGAACGGGACACCTGGGGAGTGTGAGTGTGTGTGTGTGTGTGTGTGTGTGTGTGTGTGTGAATATATAGTACAAGTCATGAATTCATATAAACAGCAAGCACAAGAAATGATTTCCTCCAACAGCCCATCAGGTCTATATAACTCACATTGATTGCTGCATTGATGTCCAGCAATGCTCCAAAGAGGTTCCCCATCTGTAGACTGATGACTGCTCTGGCCTCCAATGCAGCCACACAGCGAGGGTCCTTCTTCAGAGCACTGCTCAGTTCATCCCAGGCTTGTTGGAACTTGCCTTCAGCTTGGTAGAGAAATGCCAGGTTGATTCTGGCAGGCAGGCAGTGAGGGTCTAGGTGGAGGGAGTGCTGGTAGTCAGACCTAATGGGGGGTGGGTGTGAGAGATGGACATTAGCTTTTTAACTTAATCTTTAAACATTATCTTTTTAAACATAATTATTATCTATTAAAAATTATCCTACATAATCCTTAAACATTAATTATCCTTTAAACATTAATTATCTTTTAAACATTAATTATCTTTTAAACATTAATTATTTTTTAAACATGATTATCTTTCAAACTTTTAAACATGTATAATTATTATTATGTTTGAAGATTATGTTATGACCTCATTAACACATAAACAACGTTCTAAAAGACACCCACTAGCCAACTCACTTGCAGTTGCCAAAGCTCTCCTCAGTGAGGTAGTCCATGTACACATTGCCACGACTCAGATATGCCCCGACAAAGGTGGGCTCCAATTGGAGTGCCTCGGAGTAAGCCTCGATCGCAGAATCCAAGGAACCAAGCCTACATGTGGAAATAGGACCACATTGAACTAGAATGACACTTGATAGGTTTACGATCTAATTTAGCACTCATTAGTTCGACCAATAACTTTCATATTGTACTATCTATGGGAAATTAATTGTTTTTTCCACAGGAAATTTTCACCAAATTGTCAGTAAATTGATGAAAATGTAAAACAGAAAATCTATTCAGAACTTTTCATGAAGTTTCTTCCGATATACATACAGTACTTCCACTACTGGTATAATAATTATTTCATCTTACTGGTGGTAGCAGTGTCCTATGGCTTGCAGTATGCCAGGATCATCCTGAACCAACTGGAATAAAAATTTTAATTTTAGTGACTAAATATAAAAGCTGTGAATTCATGCGCTAGTTTAGCAGCTTACTGTTCCAGCTTGAGTAAAATCGAACAGTGCATTGGTGAAATCCTTTAATTGGAGATAGAGTAGTCCGCGGTTCACAAATACCTTGAACTTTGGTGGATTTTTTAGGAGCAGAATAACACTGTAGTCTGACAATGCCTATACAATATAGGGAAAGAGGGTGGAACTAAATTTATGTGCACACACACACACACACACACACACACACACACGTAGTGTCCCCAAGATTTGACAATGACACTATAGAGATTTTCTACATGGCTGAAGCATTAAATATTTACATGATTCATGTCATTCAACCCCCCACCTTGTCCAGGTCCCCTATAGCCTCATAGCAGAGAGCTCTGTTGAAGTGGGCCAGGGAGCTGTGCACTGGGTCCATAGAGATGGCCTGGGTGAAGTCATCCATAGCACTGTTGAACAGTTTAGAGTGATACTTCAGAGATCCTCTGTGTATGTGTGTGTGTGTGGGAGGGGGCATTCTGTATTTGCAAAAATTAAGAACTAGCAATATATCTCACCCTAGGAAAGTTGTACAAAAATAGGACTTGCACCATTGTGATCAGCTCAAAGAGATCTTTAAAATGGTGCATTTTATTTGGAGAGTTTGAAAGTATCCAAATTTGAGAAAATATCGCACTCGACCATGGGCTATAATTCATGGTTTGAAGGATTTTGACAAAATACAAACATAGGATTAAACTAGGTCATTTGAAAGATCTCTTTGAGCTGATCACAATGGTGCAAGTCCTACTTTTGTACGACTTTCCTAGGCTGAGATATTCTCTATTATCTGCTAAGAATTTATTTGGGAAAATCCTTACCCGTGTACATCTAGGCGTACAAAAAGAACTAGCAATATCTCATAATTTATGTCATCAGCTTAAAGAGATCTTATGGTGTACTTTATTTGGAAAGTCAAAAAATGTCCCATTCTGAGAAAAAAATCGCACTCGATAATTATTATCCATACACACACACACATACCTGTAGAGATATGCACGGACACTGTTTGGCTCCAACCTCAGTGCCTCGTTGCAGTTCAAGATGCCCTTTGAGAACCTCTCAGTGTTGCCATAGTGAGCTGCTCTGGAGNAACAACAGTCTATTGACCAGTGTGTAGTTATCAACAGGGGAATACCCATGTCAATCAATTTGTGGTCAACTACAATACAACTATTGTACAAAGTAACTCTTTATTGTATGTTTTTTGCATTGGAATTGTTTTGTAATGAAATTTATGTAAAACAATACGTACATGACATGGGCATAATGTGAGCATAATAGGCAACTTCAAAAGCATAATGGGCAAGATTTTGGGGCATAAAAGAATAGAATAATAGGTAAGTTTGTGAGCATAATCTACCAAGCCCTATTCAGGATCATGCTATAATGGTACCTAACAAGCTAATATTATATGGAGACTTAGAATACTGCAGTTACCATTTCATGCCTGGGGTCAACGTCCAACACCATACTGAACTCTTCTGTGGCTTCCTTGAATGCTCCACTCTCCACGAGACTCCGCCCACACAGGAAGTGGATGTTGGAGCGAACCTTGGACGTGAGCGACTCCCTATCAGGTTGGCCCAACTCACTCATCTGAGCCACCAGATAGCTGGGCTTCAAGGCTCGATTCTGATAAACATTCGAACAATGGTTTATTTAATTATTATTTTACAATCATAAGTATGTACTTATCTATTTTTGTTTATACAAAGCCATGACCTTGGTTTCTGTATTATTTAGCTAGAAATTTTTTGAAGGAAAAGCATATAAATTTGGATCTCATTTACTCTCTTAAAGGTGCCTAGTTCTAGCTTAGCAGCACACAGAATCACATGATTAAATTTCTTTTTTTTTGATTACTAACAATTATTAGCAATTGTGAAAATTACATAATGAGGTATATGAATAAAATTGAACTGCAGTTATATAATTAGAGTATATAAGTTGTTTATAATACAAAAGGTTAATGGTTCCTTTTGCAGGTGATAGTAGGGTCACCATTAGTTTCAATCAGTGGTTGTCTACGTAATAGGTAACTGTTTGCACTCGGTAGGGCATAAACATGTTGACAAGAACCATTAGTAGTGTGGTATGATGTGAGGCATCTGTACTTGCACTGCAGTAGGTTTGGTTATGGGACAGTGTAACCACGAAGATTTTATAGCTTCATTCTCAGCCCTTCCAGAAGGCCATGGTATATATGAGGTTAAAGTCTTTGTAAGAAACCCATTTGGTACAGCTTTGTATGCATGCACTCTCCCTCCTGAAAAAGAGAGCCTGGGTATAGATAGAAGCCTACATTTGGTAAGCAATGTACTGAATTTGCATTATTAAGTAGAGAAGTTACGTAACTTTTGTTAACCATACTGACCCAATCAAGTTGTGCATCATAGTTACATAGGGAAAGAGAAAAAAGAATTTTTGACCAGGCACATTAAAAGGTTTACTATGTGTCAACATGTTTACGCTGTACAGAGTACAACTAAACAATTACTATGTAGAAGACCGCAGGTTGAAAGGAACAAGTAAACTTTCACCTGCAACAGATAAATTAGGCTACAACTTGAGATTTAGCAATTTGTATAAAAGAGCACACAACAGCACTAGTTTCTCACACTTTGTCCATGCAAGGAATAATATATTCAGCAAGATTAATCAGCAACATTGTGGAACACCTCTAAACACAGGCTGAAATTCAAGGCCAAGCTGTGCATCGGATTAGAATCAATCAACATGAGAGTAACACGACTGTGCTTTGTCCTGTTTTGCATCTATGCCTTGCTCATACAGATGCCTCAAGAGAGTGAGGCTGTTGTTGGAATAGGATGGTTTTTAGGAGTGGCTGTTGCAGCTGGAGCACGTCTTATAAAGAACAGCTACTATGCTAGGTGCAACACACGCGATGTGCCTCCAGATATTAACTGTCCCTCAGTTGTTTATGGCGTCGGGTTATCTCGGAACCAAGCCAAAAATGCAGCAAGGACATATGCAGCTAGATTTGGAGATTCAGAATGCAGAGAATACGTTGATGATTGCCTAATTGTCAAATTTAGAGGTGGTGGGCGCCACGGATAACATGTCATCATCATTGACGTATTATATGTACTAAACTGAACTATAATTTTTGAGTACATTACATTTATTGAACATTGGATATTGAATTTTATACTTTTGCAATGTTTATAGAAGCCTATTTTTTTCTGGGAAAGAACTTAATTTTATTAAAACATGCATTTTGCCATTGCAGCCATTAAATATATATATCTGTAATCTTATCATTAAATGCATGGCAGCTAGTATAATCAAAAATATTCCTCAGGGTTGCATAATTATACAGCTCAATTGTTTGCATGATTTGAAGTTTTTCACCTTTATGAGTGGAATAGAGGAATTGACAGAGTAAAAGGTCAAGGGTCAGAGTCTACATGTATACAAGAGGTTTTAATTTTTTTTCTCTAACAAATTCTTGCCAATGTATTAGTAACACAGGAACAGTCAACTAGCATGAGCTATTATACACAAAGACTATTATAAACTTTTGCATTTTAAAAAATTACATTATTGCAAATGATAGCAGGACTCATGATATAATATTATAGTATAGGTTCATTGGTAAGTGTTCCTGTTGTAAGACATGTGTTCCTATTGTAAGATCTATGATCATAGTAGGACTTATTATTATGATTCACTGGTAAGTGTTCTTGTTGTAAGACCCATGTGATAAAATGCCTGTTGTAAGTCCCACTGTGTTCCTGTTGTAAAACATGTGTTCCTGTTGTAGGACCCTTGATATACGATTCATGATAGTAGGTTTGGAATCATTAATTGGTAATTGTTCCTGTTGTAGAACCCATGCCAGTATAGGACTCATTATAGTAGGTTCATTAATTGGTAAGTGTTCCTATTATAGGACCCATGTTAGAATAGGTTCACTTGTTAGTTCAATCTGTGGTCATCTACATAATTTTATGTAGTTGCTTGCACTGGGTAGGCATGTATACATGTTGACAAGATTTATGCTCAGAATTAAGTTGTGTAATACCTTAATTTATACATAGTGGAATATTGCATACAATTACAATAATTATTATGAGATACTGTACTGGTCAAAAACAATTTACATTGCAGTAGCTATAGGACAGTGTAACCACTAAGTTTTTGTAAAGACCACTCATTTGCATGGTCAGCAATTAACTGTCTATGGGTAAATTATCGAGAGGAGAATTTACATGTATGTATAATGTTTGTTCACTGATGCAAGCTGTGCATCATAGTTATACATAGAAGTTTTGACACGACACCATAACCTTTTAAGGTAACATGTTTATGCAACAGTGTTTGCAGCCTAACAATTACTATATATGTGATTCTGAAGACCAAGATTGACAGGAATTAACAAGTAAATTAAGTTTCACCTGCAACAGACAATTATAGGCTTCAGCTAAAGGTTTAGCAGTTTGTATAAAAGAGCCGACAACAGTACTAGTTTCTCACCCTTTGTTCGAGAAATATTCAGCAAGATCAATCAGCAACATTGTGGAACACCTCTAAACACGGACTGAAATTCAAGGCCAAGCAGTGCATCGAATCAGAATCAATCAACATGAAAGTGACACAACTGTGCTTCGTCCTGTTTTGCGTCTATGCCTTGCTCATACAGATGCCTCAAGAGAACGAGGCTATTCCATTAGTATGGTTTGCAAGAGTGGCTGCTGCACTTGGAGTACACCTTATAAAGAACAGCTACTATGCTAGGTGCAACACATGTACGCCTTGTGCCTGCAGGTATTAGCTGCCCATCGATTGTTTATGGTGTCGGCTTATCTCGGAACCAAGCACAAAGTGCAGCAAGGCTATATGCAACTACATTTGGAGATCCACAGTGCGGGAGATATGTTGGTCACTGCCAAATTTTCAAATATAAAGGTGGGGGCCGCGGATAACATGTCATCATCATTGATGTCTTGACAAGTTTATAAAACTAGACTGAACAGAAATTTTTGAGTACATTATTACATAGATTGAACATTGGATATTGAATTTTATACTTTTGTAATGTTTACAGAAGCCTATTTTTTTTTTTTTTTTTTTTTTTTGGAAAGAACTTAATCTTGTCTTATCTGTAATAATGCATGATTGTTGTGTTTCTGTGGTGTGTGTGTGTGCGATATAGTTACGTTATTCTGTGACTCTTGTAATCAAAAACATTTTGCTTTTGCATGCAGCCAGTAAATATATCTGTATCTGTAATCTTATTGGTATAAATGGCAGTACATACTCAAAAATATTTCTCAGGGCTACATAATAATACAGCTTCTATGCATTATTTGAAGCTTTGACTTTTCACCTTTATAAGTGAAAGTGAGCAATTGACAGAGTAAAAGGTCAAGGGTCAGAGTCTACATGTATACAAGAAGTTTTAATTTTTTGTCTCTAACAAATTCTTGCCAATGTATATAAGATAAGTAACACAGGAACAGTCAACTAGCATGAGCTATCATACAAAGACTGGTTCTATAAATAACACACACTCACCACAAGAGTCATAGCCAGTCTGAAGCTCTCAGCCGCCTCTCCAAACATCTCTGCCTTCATCTGCACCTTGCCGAGAAGAGTAAAGACATCGGGAGTCCTCAGCTGGCCCATGAGGAGAGAGACGGCCTCTTCATGGTTGCCTAGGAAGGACTCCACGAGGGCTCGCTGGGTCTTGCTCTGGTCTAGTTCAGAGGAGAGCTTGGAGGCAGTCTTGATGTGGAGGGAGGCTAGGTCGAAGTCACACATGTGGAGGTACACCTCACCCTGTGTGTGTGTGTGTGTGTGGGGGGGGGGGGGTGAGTGTGAGTGTGTGTATGTGTGTAGTATGTAGGTATAGCTGGTGAGTTGGTAATTGTTCTTCAAATCACAAAATTAACTAAAGAAGTTTTAAATATGCACACGCACACATGCATTATAAAAGATGTACCAGATTATCAAGTTTAAAATTGCATAAAATGATGCTAAAAATATTTGCCAAATTCAACTGCTATATATATGGTAGTTATCTAATTCCATCACAGGTTAGCTAAGTCTGTTGCAAATGTCAGTTGGAGTGAAATTCTTGTAAATAAGATTGAACATACTTACCTTGAGAAGAAAGAACCTTGGGTTGTGTGGCTCAAAGTGAATGGCTCTAGTGTAGTCCAAGATGGCCTTGAAGAACTGTAGGGGGGATATAGACACACACACACACACACACACACACACACACACACACACACACTAATCATTGATTAATATTAGTTTATTAATCATTAATGATCTTAAAATAATATCAACATTCATTTGCAACTAGAAAGTGCCTGCATATAATAAGTGCCTCCACTCACATTCTCCCCTCTCTTGTAAGCCTCAGCGCGGCAGAGATAGGCTCTCACGAAGGTCGGATCAACTGCTAGAGCCGTCGAAAAACATCGCACAGCTCTTGGAAGGTTCTTGAGATGGAGCATGTGGACCAGTCCAGCACAGACGTGAGGTGAAGGCAGAGAAGACTGGAGGTTTATGGCGGCTTCAAAGTCACACAGAGCCTCTTCGTAGCTGAAGGAAGATAATATGGGAACAGATAAGGAACATTTCTACACAATAAGGTAGCATAGCAGGATCTAACACTTCTATAATAATATAATAACTACACACTTTTCAAGAGTAATATTTTTTTGCCAAAATAGCAAAAAAGGCAACAGCTGAACTTTTGCCATGGTATATACATACTATCAAGGATAGTGTGTTAATACTTTAATTTAACATAATATAATTATGCTACATTTCTATGTTGAAGCAAAAGTTGACATAATGAAGACCACATCACATTATTATAAAGAAAAAAAAAGTTATATGGACAAAAGACATATAAAGGGCATACATACACTAAGCAACCTAATTCTTCTTGACAACTTTTGCTGCTAAAGAAATGCTCAAAAAGTTACCTACTTTATGATATGCTAATAAGAGTGCCTGGGAATGAGACAAAATACAATACATACCATTTGATCTGTGTGTAGAGGACCCCTCTATGGATGAAGGAGGAGACGTTCTCACGACTGTCGTCCAGTAGCAGGGAGACGCTGAAGTCCCTGATGGCCTGGTGGGGCTGGGTGCAGCGGAGGAGACATGCACGATGGTAGAAGGCCTGGGCATTATTGGGGTCTAGGTGGATGGCAGCAGAGAGATCCTGTAAGGCCTCGATGTAGCAGTCCTGGAGAGAGAGAGAGAGAGAGAGAGAGAGAGAGAGAGAGAGAGAGAGAGAGAGAGAGAGAGAGAGAGAGAGAGAGAGAGANCACACACACACTAATCATTGATTAATATTAGTTTATTAATCATTAATGATCTTAAAATAATATCAACATTCATTTGCAACTAGAAAGTGCCTGCATATAATAAGTGCCTCCACTCACATTCTCCCCTCTCTTGTAAGCCTCAGCGCGGCAGAGATAGGCTCTCACGAAGGTCGGATCAACTGCTAGAGCCGTCGAAAAACATCGCACAGCTCTTGGAAGGTTCTTGAGATGGAGCATGTGGACCAGTCCAGCACAGACGTGAGGTGAAGGCAGAGAAGACTGGAGGTTTATGGCGGCTTCAAAGTCACACAGAGCCTCTTCGTAGCTGAAGGAAGATAATATGGGAACAGATAAGGAACATTTCTACACAATAAGGTAGCATAGCAGGATCTAACACTTCTATAATAATATAATAACTACACACTTTTCAAGAGTAATATTTTTTTGCCAAAATAGCAAAAAAGGCAACAGCTGAACTTTTGCCATGGTATATACATACTATCAAGGATAGTGTGTTAATACTTTAATTTAACATAATATAATTATGCTACATTTCTATGTTGAAGCAAAAGTTGACATAATGAAGACCACATCACATTATTATAAAGAAAAAAAAAGTTATATGGACAAAAGACATATAAAGGGCATACATACACTAAGCAACCTAATTCTTCTTGACAACTTTTGCTGCTAAAGAAATGCTCAAAAAGTTACCTACTTTATGATATGCTAATAAGAGTGCCTGGGAATGAGACAAAATACAATACATACCATTTGATCTGTGTGTAGAGGACCCCTCTATGGATGAAGGAGGAGACGTTCTCACGACTGTCGTCCAGTAGCAGGGAGACGCTGAAGTCCCTGATGGCCTGGTGGGGCTGGGTGCAGCGGAGGAGACATGCACGATGGTAGAAGGCCTGGGCATTATTGGGGTCTAGGTGGATGGCAGCAGAGAGATCCTGTAAGGCCTCGATGTAGCAGTCCTGGAGAGAGAGAGAGAGAGAGAGAGAGAGAGAGAGAGAGAGAGAGAGAGAGGCATGTTTGAAAGTTATAACTGCGCATGTTCGAAAGTTAAACCTGAGCATGTTTGAGTTACAACTCACACAATAATATCAATCTTCAATTCACTTGCAACAACAACAATATTATAACACCCGACCCTTACTACTCACCATGTTGTACTGGGCCTTGGCTCTGTATATCCTGGCTCCCGTGTTGTTGGGATCCTGCTTCAACAAGAGGTCAAAGTGCTTCGTGGCAGCAGCCCACATCCTGTAGACAAAAGAGGGAGTATAAATTTGACGGGTTAAATCTTGGCCAATTCGCATTTTAGCGTGAATGGTGATCTTAAACTTGGTGATTGACTATAACTACATGTATAATTAATCTTGCTAGACAGATTCTCTGCCAAAGAAATGGGAGGCTCTGGCTAGCAAGACTGTTTTGTGATGGATGAGGTAGCCTATAACCCCGAGGCTTCCTTTTTGATCTTTCAATCACAGAAAGGAGAAGGGGGTCTGGGGACGAGGTTAGATGAGGATGCGTGTGTGTGTGTGTCTACCTCTTCTTAAACTTGTGCATGGCTTGTCTGTAGAGGGATTCAAGGTTGGATGGTTCCAGCTCAGTGACACGAGCATAGTCACTGATGGCTGACTCCACTTCACCTCGCTGTGTGTGTGTGTGATGTGTGAGAGACAAAGTGCATGTATTATGTGTGTGTGTGCAGAGAGAGAGAGAGAGAGAGAGAGAGAGATGCTATACGTACTATTTCGTGCAGCTCAGCTCTCATGAAGTAGGCCTCAGCGACTGGTTCCATTGCTATAGCCTGAGAGAGATCATAGATTGCCTTCCCAACATCTCCCTCAGCTGCTGAAGCTCCTCCTCCACCCACAATGTCTATAGTACAAAACACAATTACTTCCTGGTAGGTGCATACTATACAGGCACTAGGATGGGCTTAAGCTATGACTGCCATAGAAACTGTACAGTGGGTAAATTTGATATGAATTAAATTTCGTGAATTGGCGAATTGTTCTTCAAAACGTCAAATTAAAAATCGCCAAACAGTTTTATACGCACGGGTGCATGTATAAACAATGCAGCGTGTGGAATTGAATCATTATATTTAAAACTGCTAATCACGCTAAACGGGAATTCACCAAATTTTAAGCTCACCAAATTACGGTAACTAAATTTGTGGGGACTTAATTCTCAGGCACATACACACACACACACACACACACACGCACACACACACACACACACACACACACACACACACACACACACNCAGCTAAAAATTAGTACGTATGCCTCCTTGGTTCTTCGAACGTTCTAGTTCATGTTGAAATAGATGCGATAGGCAGATGACAGGAAGTCGGTGAAAAAGCTGCTATTCAGGAAAAAAATTTTCTAGCGTGCTCAGTACAGCTAGATATCCATTAGCGCTACCTATTTGTATAAATATCTGGACAGAAAAGTTGAGTTTTCGCGTCTTTTGTAACTTTGAAATTTCCCCAGCGGCAACGTGGTGCGTGGGCATGACCGACCACCCTTAAGTATTCGAGTTGCTCAGAGGCTCTCTCTTCCAGATTACCAACTACATGCAAGGCCTAAAAATCAGAGAAACTATTTTGAGCACTCGTAGAGAGCGCTAGTAGGAATTAAGCTACAATAGTGCCACTATTGATTCATCCAACGTACAACCTACTTCCTTCCTGACTTACTTGAAAACGATTTCCAGAGAACCAGAATGCGTTGAGCCAACTTTGACAGCACAAAGTAAGTACTTTTCATAGGTACTACATTCCTTGATACTCGTTTTCATCGTAAATAGGCCTAAACAAAAGCTAAAATGCTTTGAAACTTAGCTAGTATAAATTAAATGTAGTGACTGTAGTCACCTTCATATAGGTAAAGTTCAAAGGTTGTCTATATCCACATGGCATTCATGATGTGCATGCGCATTAGCCTACTCTAGTCTACCATACATCCATACACTGCTACTCAAGCTTTTTGTAGGGACTAACCACTCTCTGCATGATAATCTCCACATGTACTGTAGTGTTGAAAAAAGTGAATGTACATGTAGTAAAAAATTTCAAAAAATAAGCAGTATATAGGAATGGGCAGTGCTATAAAGGTATTGAAAAAAGGCATGTCTCAATTTCGGCACATGACTGTTTCATTTTATGCCCAAGTCTTGGCTAGCAATCTAACCTCAGTTCCCTGCCTGCAGTACTTTATTCCACTGCTTAACAAACTGATTGCGAGGAAATTGGACTATTAATATACAGCATTAATATTGTTCAGTTGTGAGTTCAATATCATTAATTTTGCTGCTTACTCTGGCATCTGTATGTTGTCTGTCTCTTTGTCTTGCTCTGCTATGACTACCATCTGGCTTAGCATCATGAAGAAGCACTACTAAAACAAGTATCATAGTTAGCAAACAGTAGAAAAGTTTATTTGCAGACATTCTTGCTGCAATATTATAGCATCAAAAACTGTCAGCTGCTTAAAGGTTACAGAGATCTTGGGGTTTTAATTCTCTTTCTCCACATGAAACTTTAAGTCTTACAAGTCAAACTCTGACACTTAAAGGAACTGTGTCACCATATATAGTCGACTAAAGGTCAAAATCATGACGTTTTGTATTTTCCCGGGCCAAGAAAATGTGCACATTTGCATGCTTACTCCTTGCACTGCGCATTTATTACTACTCGCATAATAGTAACTATGTGGTTAGCTGTTGTTAAGCCTCGGCACGTGCGTAGCACGTGCAGAGGGTTACGGTAGTCGTTTTGTGTGTGTGTCTGTCCATCTGTTACTAAGTTATCTGAAGAACGGCAGCTGTAGAGTCAAAATGGAAGGTACTTACGTTCATGAATCGAAATTATCTTGAAATTTGACGTGTAGAATCTTGCAAAAGGTGTAGTTTCTGAGATCTGAGGCTTTTGTGCATCTCTGAGCGCTTAGGCTTCGAAACCGCACCCATCGATCACGCCCCATGTGATGTGCGTTATCTAGAACTATAGTTGAGCTTGCATGAGCTCGTGGATGTGGGATCAGTGTAGCTCTTGGATCATGTAGTGATGTAGAGTGCTGGGCCAGGCCAGTTCACTATAAAATCAGATAGCTGCTTGGACAGGTAAGTAACTCAAGTGAGATAACACTTTGTAGAACTGTGAATGTATGATTTAGTACTGTTCTTGCTTCAGGTCAAACTGAGACTGCAATGAGGACTGAACTGTGTCATAATATGATCTAGTACTGAGCTTAGATGTGTGTTTGTATCAGTGAACTTCACTGCATGCCTGACTGGCTACTAAGCTGAGGAGCCTGGGGACTATAGGCTAACTTGGGCCTACTATGATTGGTAGATTTGTTTTACAGTCATGTTGATACACCTGGGCCATACATGTAGGTATACAATACACTCTTTTACACAGTGTATGTGTAAGTGTGCTAGCTAGGGTGCCGAGGCTTGTGCACCACACAGTGGTGCTTTCATTACAATTGTAGTAGCTCTCGTAAGCGCACTTTAATTGTAAAGCTTCTGGTCATGTTTGATATTTTTAACAACTTCCTGTCTACATAATAGTAACACAGTTCCTTTAAGGTTACGGGCTATAGTTAGCTCATGAATATGCTAATAAGTACAAGCACAGTACAAGCTAGTTATTTTAGACACGCGATTTGGCCTGCAGCTTAGTCGGCAATTTTTTTCGCGTAGAAGCCTTATCTCGCCGTATATTGTACATTTTCTATTTATTCGAAGGAATGGGCAGGGCGAGACGAAGAGAAATTTTGAATCCAACTCACAGTTTTGAAGTTGCGCTTCGTCTTGGGCATCCACTCGAGTGTCTATCAAGCTTCAGCCAACGATGGCAGTGCAGGACTCTTCTGTTTTATATCTCTTAACTATTTTCTCTCCGTGTCGCCCTCTGAAAGGTACTTACCTATCGTTAGAAGCGCACAAAGCTCAGTTCAGAGCCTTATTGCTGGCATGATTTGCCGACAAAAATTTTCCCAGAACACCCCGTTTTTGTTGCCATCGTATTTTGTGCATGCATCATTAGAATCAAGTCTGTTTTCGCTTTGTATAGTAGTTATACAGTGTAGATTTGTGCTGACTGCCAATAGCTTTCATATCACAAGCAATAGATGGAACAATAAATACAAAAAATTCATATGAATATTCATGAGCATACTGTATCCCGTAACCTTAAGAGTCAATTACATCCCACAAAATCATAAAAATGGATATTTGCTATCTATATCATACGTACGGTAGTACGTATAGAAGGAATGGGCCAACTGTCCCATAGACACAATACANCACACACACACACACACACACACACACACACACACACACAGGTACCGTGACTAGGATGTTGCAAGCGCCCATGAGTGTAGAGCATGGCTCTCGACCGACAAGCTCCATAGTGCCTCCTGTTCAGCTTGAGAAGGGAGCTGAGATCACTGAGTGCTAGCTGGTTGGCTCCAGCTGTGAGGTGAAGGAGATGGCGGTGCCAGTACCCGTCAGAGAGAGAGGGAAGGAGGGAGAGAGAGAGGGTCAGGTCCGACATGGAGTCACTTAGACGACCAAGCTGTGTGTGTGTGTGTGGGGAAGGGGGGGAGAATTATATTATATGCTAAAATTCACCAATATTAATATTTATGCAGTCAACAAAACTGCCCATAAAAGAGATTATCAATAGTCAACTCAGTAATATTTTTTGAGTTTTGTTTCACTAGGTAAAATTGAAATTCTCTGCTAAAAACCTATACCCTGAATGGATTATTGTTCTACATCATAATTACAGGGTCATATAATATAATTATACCTTCCTGAGTATTGCCCCCCTCCTGCAGTGAAGGATGGCCAACATGGAGTCATCACGACACCTAGTGATGTCACGGGACAAACTAGTCACCTCTCTCTCACAATCCTGAGAGAGAGAGAGAGAGAGAGAGAGAGAGAGAGAGAGAGAGAGAAGATAAATAATGATTATTGAAACAATGACATTGAAACTGTAAGATAAAAAAGAGCTTTATAATACAAAACTGAACATAGATATATAGTCTTGTCAGTTTTTGGTAAAAAAAAACCACTTAAATTCAGAGTTGTCTTCAAGGACCAGATGATAAAAGTTCCCAGCTGTGTCACTACTGATCAATAATATTGCTATCACACTGATACACACATCACTATACCTGTACTTGCTGTGGAGTGAGGTCAGGAAGTGGGCCAATGTCAAGAAGGACAACCTCTCCATCATTGGTTGCAGTGAGAGGGTGCTCATTGTCCTGTCCCCTTGCTTCACTTTGCCCCTGAGTAATGACCTCGTTAGAAGTAGGCCTGATGTTAGTGGCTGACCTTTGAACTCCTGTAGATACTCGAGAATAGAAGCCTGCAACAGCTGAGAGAGAGAGAGAGAGAGAGAGAGAGAGAGAGAGAGAGAGAGAGAGAGAGAGTAAAAATGAGTTTTCAGTTGCAGCTACCTTTCTTTAAAACACTGATCTCTTTCTCTTACACACAGACACAATTGACTATTCAAATTTTGACTTTTTGAGAGAAAAACAGCCAGGCCTAGCAAGCTTCTTTTATACAATCAACAGAACAGAATAATTATAGCCAAACACTACTGGACGTAAGTAACTACGCATAAACATAAATTATTAGAACAATAGCACAACAATAGATCAAGCATAATTTATTAATGTTATGTTCCATCCCACTAATTACTGTCACAATAGAAATAACAACTGTTAGTCTGTTGCTTTGTATGGGTAGTCATGATATACACAAAAAGGATGGTATTTTCCGGGTGCATGGATTGGTGGTAGATTAGGAATTGACACTTTACTGAAAGCTTTATCGTCAAAATATATTCTGCAAATAATGAAATTTTTGAGCATTTCCTAATATTTTATGCTATACTGTACATCCATACATCCACACATACAACATCTATACATCCACACTTACATCCACACACACACATACATACACACATACATACATACATACATACATACCTTCCCGGCACTCCTTAAGCACCTCAGGGAACCAGATGTCCCACCAAAGGTCGTAGGCCCACTTGTAGTGGCCCTGGTAATCAGTGGGAGATGATGGAGGGGCACCCCCCTGGGAGGCCATGAGAGAAAGAAAACTGTCCTCATTGAGGCAGGGCAAACTGAGCCTCGTGGAGTTACGATAGCTGGAGAGGAAAATATGTGTCTAAAATGAAACTGTATTATACGTAGCATGAATTTGGAGATTGCGGCAGTGCTTGAAAGCTTATAAGTGGCATCTGTATTTTAGAAATTTGTACATGATTGACTGGGTCTAATTTGTAAAGATTTCTTACTCAATTGAAGGTTGGTTTTGAATGGTTAGTTCCTCCTGAGTGGTTAGGAGAGGGTAGGAGGTGCTCCTGTGAGTGTGAGTGAGTGTGTGTGTGTGTGTGTGTGTGTGTGTGTGTGTGTCACATATAGAGCCTTGTCGCTGTAGCTCCAAATTTTCATGGCACAA
>CAXIPT010000017.1:392379-419380 GCA_964030475.1 Tethya wilhelma
GTGTGTGTGTGTGTGTGTGTGTGTGTGTGTGTGTGTGTGTGTGTGTGTGTGTGTGTGTGTGTGTGTGTGTAGTTCTTTCTTTGTACTTTTTTAAGTTTTTTTTTCATAATTACACAAACAAAAGTGATCACTTAAGCTTTTGGTATAATTTGTACAACTATACAATTTCAAGAATTGAATGGAAAAAAAGTTGATACAATTTCACAAAGTCTCTCTCTCTCTCTCTGGCTAACGTACGTACCTTCCAGTAGAACGATGTCCTCATTTGCCATCTCATCCTCAGAGCAGCTCTCTCTCTCTAGCTGCTGTAGCTGCTGCTGTCTTAGCATCTCCTCCCTCTCTCTGTGAGCCTCCAACAACCTCTCTCTCTGACACTTGACCTGTCACACACAATAACACACACACACTCAGATAAAGACCAGTGGGTGTTATACCAAAATATAATATTAATGTACTGTGCACCATGTAGAAAACGGAAATGTATCAAAAAAAAAATAGCATTTATAATTATTATAATGTTAAAACAGTGTAATTTTTATACAAACCAGCTACATTAATTTTAGCTCTGTATGTATGTGCTCATACATACAGCATCAACTAGAGAAACTAGGTAAGACTTTTAGCTCAATACACACAGAGGTGAACCAACCTCAGTCATAACACTGTTGAAATCTCTGGACATCTTCCCATCCTGTTTCCCATGGCCTTCACCATCGGTTGCCAACGGCAACAGAGGAAGGGACTGTGTTGATGAAATCACACCCCCTGACTCCACCCCAACACCATCCTCAGTTTTCTCTCTCCCATCAATCATTTCACCATCTTCCTCACCTCCCAGCTCTTTCGGGATAGTGAAACTGGTCTGATCCATGGTGCCTGACCCTTCACCGACCACTGTGTGCCTTCGCGAGTAGAGAGAGGTTGTTAGCACGCGACTCAGCTGCTGATCTTTGATCCCCTGGCCTTCAGCGATGGTCGATACGTCACTGGATTCAGAGGAGGTGTGTGAGAGAGTGACGGTGTCTTCATCAGTGTGTTGGTGGTGGTCTTGATGAGGTTGGGTTGATGGCGAGCCAGCTTTATCGGGAGATAGGGCATTTTGATTGGTCAATGGTACAGTTAATAGATTGGGTCTGTCGTTATTATCTTCGGATGTGACTGTGTGAGGAGTGGAGGTGTGAGGGGTGGAGCTGTGAGGGGTGGAGGTGACGAGTGGTTTGAGAGACGAGAAGTTTGGAAAGGAATGAATTGCTGGATTATAAACCCTATGTCGGAGAGGGAAAAAAACACAAAGTGAGAGAAATGAGTTATAACTCCATCAAATGAATTATAACTTTGTCAAGTGACATCATAACTCTGTCATGTTAGTTTGAGGGTGTTTTATTGCACATAATTTATTATACCTTGGTTTGATGCTCGTACTCTCCCTGGCAGAAATGCCCGACTGCTGACCAGGTAGGAGATAGGACTCCCGTTCCAAGGACACGCCCCCTGTTGGTTGAGGGGCGTGGTAGGTGGGGAAGAGGTGTGCCTCAATGGTAGAGGGGTGGAGACTCAGCTTAGGAGGAGCAGGCGTCCACAGAAGACTGGAAAAAAGTGTGGATACAAAATTCAAATGCCATTTTATACATACAATGTCATGCACCTATAATAATATTCAAACAAAACGATAATATTATGTAGAGCCAATCAGGCTCAAGTTGGTCAGATTTCCACGCAAACTTTCCAGTATTGGAATTTTCATGCAGTATAGCATTGATTGTATCTGCAAATGAATCGTATAAATAAAGCTATTAAATTAAATATAGGCTGCGTGAAAAATCCAGTGCTGGAAAATCTGAGCAACTTGAACATGATTTTCAGACTTACTTTGAAGGGTCTCTAGCTATTCTCATGTGATCTCCACTCACGCTCAACTCATTGCCACGCCCACCAGTCCCACCCGTGGTTGCAGGTCTCCCTCGTCTCTGTCCCCTCCTCTCCCTCTTTGGGTCCATCCTCACATCAGGGCTCATCACACGCTTCACAACTTTCCTCCGTTTGCGATCGTCAGGCGTTGAAGACAAACTATCCATCTTTATCTCTCTCTGTAGTCGACGCTTTGCTTCGAAAATGACATCTTTTTCGTTATTTTTAGAGCGAGCTTGATGTGCTGATAGTCCAGGAGTTGAGAGGAAAGTGGAGGACTGCATAGCAGAGCTTTCTTGAGAAGGTCGCTTTGAGCGGCGTGCTTTAGCTGCCGGAAGTGATGGTTTGACAACAGCAGTGGTAGAGTGTGTTTCGTGAGTTGAAGCACGTTGGTTCTTTGTAGAAGATAGCGAAGGAACAATGACCTGTTTTGATTTGAGAGAACTAGGAGAAGAGGTGCTAGTGACTTTGGAAGTTTCGTTCGTATCCTGCTCAGCAGTCGAAGGTGGATTGGCGATGTCTGATCTGGTGTGAGAGGCTCTAGAGAGGAGCTGGAGAGGCAGGGGCAGCTGGGGTACGAGGGATTCGTCCATCGTACAGAAATGGTGTATTGTTGGTCGTGAAGGCTGCGTTGCTGTCCATGTTGATAAAAAACGTACACTGTTTTCTCGTTCTAGATGTGTCTGTGGACTCTCTGAAGACAGCAGGGTACTGGGTTTCTTTGCTTGAGGATTTTGTGGTGAATCTTTGGTAGCTGTAGCAGAAGGACGGTGCACACTCCTCCCAGAGACATGGAGAACATCCTCCAGTGTGAGGGGCTTGTCAGAGTAAGCCAGGTACTCCACCAGACTCTCAGATGCCATCTTGTCTTTATCGTGATCATCACCATCATCCTGAGTTGGAACACGTTCATCGATACTGACTAAAGAAGTTCCAACTTGTTCTTCTGTTTCAAAGTCTTGGTGAGAATGAACACGTAGCTGATCATCCAGGTTGTGCCGGCTGTCCAATTCCACCTTGGTATCCCTACCCTGTGCTGCACTGATGTCAGCAATCTCTGCTATGCTACGAACAGACATTGATTTTAAATTGACCAGAGACGATTCCTTTAAACGTCTATCCATCCCAGAGAGATCTGCTCTCTGTTTCATACTAGCATCACTGTCATAAAGACTAGCTGACGATTCCCGATCGCCAATATCGTCCAAGGCACTCAAACTCACACGTGAGCCAACAGACCTTTGATCCACTCCAAGATCTCTCTCGCGATCGTGTGTGTCTTCCCTGGTGCCATCTTTGGGTAGGCTGGTGGTCAGAGACATGAGCCACGTAGAGGTCGATATGAAATTCTCAGAACCAGTACCGTATTTACGATCGCCAAGATCAACCGGGAGTAGGCCCTGGAGAGAGCCGTCTTGAACCTCTCCTGTCGAATGGTGTGAGGAGAAACTGGGATTTGAAAACGGCTTAGAACAGATGTCACTTTTTTGCGAGCCACTGGCAGTTTCAAACGACTGCTCTTGGGAAGGTAGGGAAAATGGTGGTAGACCCAGACTGGATATTTCATCGGACGAGGGATTGTCTGTGATGGTGGAAGAGGGCGCTTTGAGAGTCGACCGATCGGATGTTGGGGTGCCGATTTGTGTGTCTGATTCCGGTACCATTTCCAATTGGAATCGAGATTGGGAATGCGATGCCCGAATAGTATCATAATCAATAATAGCAGGGGCACTTTGAGCCAGGGGGTTGTTACTAACGACATCACCCGGTTCCACATCTCCATCGAGTAGCACCTCAGAATGAACATCAATGGCACTAATGGAAGGGGCAACCCCTCTATCCAGACCCACGTCGAAGGAGCTACCCGGAGGTTCAGAGGGTAAGTCGTGACTGGGGTACGTGGACAGGTCCACAGCAGGGAGCAGGGGTCTCTCGTGAAGAGGACTAGAGAGAATGGAGGAGTGAGAATCAATGGGAGTTGGTAGAGATTGCGAGGAATTGCTTTGGAAATCATTTTCGAGTAGATCTGGATGACTGTCATATTCGGTATTGATCTGGTGTGAATCTGACGGGCAGGAGAGTGTACCGATGCTGGAGGAAATGAGAGTGGATTGGCTACCATCAGCCCCGGACTCACTGGCTGGTTCGTCTCCAGAGTCAGAGAGGTGGTGGTGTTCTTGCTCAGAGAGACGATGACCACTGCTGCTGCAGCTGCTAGGACTAGCCACCGTGATCCTAGTCAATACAGAGGATACTGATGTGAATGAAGAGTGGACCCTGTCATTATCGTATTCATTATCATCATCTGATGATTGAGGTCCCTTTTCAGTTTCATTATCTCTCGGTTCAAAGTCAAAAGAATTTCCATGGCTGAGTTGAGAGAGCATTTGATCGTGTGACAGAACGTGTAATTCAATATTCAGTTTCAAAGGACCAGTTTGAGCATAAACAGTGCCTCCTTCGCCACGTGCATCTCTTTCCAGGTAATCCCCACCCTCCTGTGGGGTCCTCTCCTCACCTCTCTGTGGCATCCCTCCACTGATGTCTGTTCCACTGGAGCGGAGGCTGGCTGCGCTGTCAGTCGAACTCAAATATTGTGACGTTAACGAAACTGCACTCTCATGTGCCATATCTTTACCACCAGTCGATGATGTAATGATGACATCATCTTGTTGTAATTCTGCCAACTCTGCAATTGGTAAAATGGGTACCTGTGCTTTTTTTGCGCCCGAAGTAACACGAGGCTTTTTCTCGCGATGGATCTTTGGTTCTTTGAGCTGATATTGAGCTGGCAGGGTCGGTGGTTGGCTGCGGACATTGTACCTCACTGGAGCACTCGTATTGAGTGTGCTGGTGATGGCAAACTTGACGTGCTGTGAGCTATCATAGACGACCTTTTGTGGAGAAGGTTCTTTGGAGTGTTCTGGCGAACGTTTCTGTTTTGTAGTGGCTGTTTGGTTTCTGTGAAGCTGCTGTTGAGGTTTAGCGATAGGCCTAGTGGGCATTGAAAGTTGTGCTCCAACTATAGCAGCCTCCTTATGTCCGTGTTGTTTCCTTTCTGCAGGTACACTGTCGCGAATGTCGGTGACCAGTCTGACTTTCTTTCTCGAACCCTTGTGGACGCTACTGCTACTGCGTGCTGGAGGAGGGGGGTGAGGTGGAAGAGAGGCAGTCACAGTAGCTTGCTGTGTTGCTGCTGGCTCTGTTGGAGGGCGAGAGGGCACTGCTATCCCATGCTGTTTAGCATGGTGCTCGAGTATTGCCTGCACAATACAGTATCTTTACTACTGACATACATAGCTACTAGCCTCGTTCCCAGGCCCTCTTTTGGGCCTGGACACGAGGCTAAAATAGCTACGTGCAAGCGAAAGTAGAAAGTTGACAGTGCAATGCATGCATAGACGTAAAAATAATTTCCAAAACTAACCTTGTTTCTAATGGCTTGAAGCTCCTTCTGTAGCTGTATCTCTTGCTTTCTGTTTCCTGCATACTTCTGAGCTCGAAAAGATGCCATTTGCGCGCTCTCCTGCTTTTTATTTCACCAGCTGAGCGGGATTTCTATTTAAAGCGCACCTAATTCGTTAGGTTACCATAGTGACCAATAAAAGATTAACCCTTCTGCCGATTCAATTTCACCCACGTGGCTGGTCTCAATGAAATGTCTACCCTCAACTCTATGCTGTATGAACGGAATCTTCTCTATCAACAACTCAGCTTCAAATGGAATAGCTACCTGCACCTCAGAAAACTCTTGGCTGTGCTCTTCTCCCGAGAAACGAGTGGATTCATCAAAAAGACACTGTTTGCAACAACCTTCTTGCTAGTATATCTGATTGACTTCATACTAGGAGCTCTCCTAATAATTGCAATGCACAGGTACCCTGTACTGAGGGTTAAACTGAAGGAGTACATATCTATCTACACCCTATCCATGTTGCATTGGACTAAAGACCTCATTGTGTGGCTAATGGGTATACCTGCCGGTCTCAAGTTGAACACACCTCTCGATCACTTCCTTGGCAACCGATTCCTTTCCATTCTGCAGCTGTGGGAGTACTTCTACTCTGATTTTGTTTCCTCCTTTCTCTCTGTCATTCTATTTGCCATCCTCCTACTGGCCTGCATTGGATTCACAATCTCTCTGACTGCACTGCACGATTTCTTGAAGTTCCTCAATTTGTGTCTCATATCTTTCTTTATCTTTGCCAGTCGTATCATTTCCCTGCAGCTTTCAGCGCTCAAGTCGTTAGCACGACTTTTCATGGGACAAAAGTGGAACATTTTGCGTAAACGAGTCGACTCCTGTAATTATGATACGAGTCAGTTATTGGTAGGGACAATCATGTTCACGATAATGTTGTTTCTGCTACCGACTACTGGTATGTACTTCATCATATTCTTGCTCATGAGAATGCTGCAGTTTGGACTACAGTTTATCTTAAGAACTCTTGCTGTACTTGTGAACAGAGTCGTTGCTTCATTATGGGGACAATTAGAGGAGATGATAAAAGATCAATCTCTTACTCGATTGAAAATGGATGTTACATTACCTTTGGAAGTTTGCAATAAAGCTGGAGTTTATGGAGAGACTGTTCGTGATGATGAATGCTGTGAAGTTCAGTTGAGAATTAGTTGGAATGGGCGGAAGTACAGTGCAAGTGAGATGTGTGATGTGATAGAGAGAGTACCAGTGAGCGAGTTGTTGAAAGAACTGGATTCTAGCAGAAGCAATTCGGAGCACCTCCAGCACGACATGTTGAGCTTTGTAGGAACACTACATTTGTACAAGAAGCTGCTTACAAGTCGCTAACTTGAAAATTACTTTCAACTGTCCAGTCATCCTAGATTTAGATATTTTTGTCATGTTATAAAGCTGTAAAAAAAAGTATTCTTTTTTTGTCTGACTTTTACAACTTGCTAATCTGGAAAAGGTCTTTCTTTTTACTTACTCCTAAATGACATGTTGCCACCACGTGTTGGAGGATTAAAAAAAGATCTAGATGAAAAGTAGGGTCATTTCCATAGCTACGAGCAAAAAGGTCAAATGGATGGAAGCCGACACACCCATATATGTGGTGAAGTATGGGAGCTATGAATAAATTTATACATTGTTGCGGTATTCGTGTCTTGAATTTATGCATGTCACCTCATTTTACTGACAGCTCGTAAAGGACGCTTTTCGAAGGCAGAACAGCAAAATTATCGGCTTTGCAGCAAAGTAAGTTAATTATGTTGGTATGTGTATAAATATTCGTGCATAAAATAGTTTCACCTTGGACATCGAGCGGAGAAATCAAGTCTGACTTGCTATATAGTGGCAATTAGCTAGCAGTTAGCTGGTTGCCAGGCTCAGAAAGTTATCCACTGATTAATTAAATTATGTGTTTAAAATAACTTCAATATCTGTAATTTTTATCATCTGCCTCCAGCTACTTTACAGACAGTTGATCCAGAGATCAAATTTCTGTGTGGCAAAGGAACTAGAGAATAGCAGCTTCAAAGACTAAAGCAGCTAGCTCATTTCATCTCTCTGTCAACACTACTCCTCTTCATCCGATCACCCCATCCATCCTGACCAGCCATGTCGGACAACGACCCCTCTCAGACCACCCTCAACTGGCCGAGCATTGCACAGTTCTACGCCAATAAAGATATCTTTATTACAGGGGCTACGGGGTTCATGGGGAAGTGCCTCATGGAGAAGCTGTTACGAAGTTGTCCGGACGTGGGAAGGATAATGATCCTCACTCGCCCCAAGAAGGGAAAGACAATCAGAGATCGCCTTGAGGGGATACTAAGTTCAAAGGTCAGTGAGTCGTACAGTAAGACTAACCTTTGCCTATACAATCAACCACTAGTCTCAAAGCTAGATCTCAAGATTTTTTTACGATGATATATTTAATGTGTTTATAAGGCCTATATATAGCTGAGGGATAAATATAGGACAAACATGATTATAAACAGATCTGCATAAAGAGCTGTAGCACTTGTTCCACCATTCTATGAGTCTTGCTTGCTTGGCTAGCAAGACTGCTATTGTATGGCAAAAATGTATTGCCAATCACACTCCTATAGTAGTTCTGGCATGTAAGTTTTGACTATGTCACCAGCAATCACTAATAACCTAGCTATTGAGTCAGATTCTTAGGTCGTGATTTTCCAATCTTTGTGTCAAAAACTAAGACAGTTTGTGTTTTCTAAGGCCATTTTGAATGTTTTCGCAACGTAAAACTTCCTCTTGTGTGTATAATGGATCTGTTACAATCATGGTATCATTATGCTACCAAGGTTACAGGAACTCAGCACACACACATGCACACACACATGCACACACACACACACACACACACACACACACACACACATTGACACACACACACACGTGCAGCTATTTGACATTGTCAGACAAGAAAGGCCCGAAGCTCTTGAGAAGATCATTCCGATATCTGGTGACATCATGGAACCTGGTTTCGGAATCGGGGAATCAGATTTAGAACTTTTACTGGAAAATGTCGGCATTGTCATACATTTGGCAGCAACCATCAAGTTTGATGCACCCTTGAGGTAGGCATGTGTGTGCTCTGACAGCCTTGGTAGGAAGTTACCCATTTATATAGCCAACTGTTAAAGCTGACTGCGATTATATATCTATGCCAAATCAAACAGCCAAAATGTATGTAAAGGCATTAAATGAACCCATACAATTTAGCTACCTCAGCTTGGTGTTGTGCACATGCACACCATGTTCTGGTTGCCATGGTAACACATGATTTTGTGTGTGATACAGATGATGTCCATGTTGTTTGGTTTGTGGTTTGTGTATCCTTACCTTATATGGTAAAGATGGGACCACCCACATGGCCTGCATGTGTATGTACACAACACCCTGATGCTTTCACTACAACCAGTATTACATTTCATAGTTTTCATTAATTATTGTACGCTCTCAATATTACAGGGAGTCTCTCACGATGAACGTAATTGGTGTGAAGGAGCTGCTCAAGCTGTGTAGAAGAATGAAGAAACTGGCTGTAAGTTTATAGCTACTCTTAGTCTATACCAGTTAATACCATGCTTACATTCATTTATGTGGGCTCCTTAAAACATTAACAAATCTACTAAATTTTGTTCAACTACTTGTGCACTAATGGCAAAGTAAATATTGGTAAGACTTTTGGTCACGTTTGATTGACTAGCCAACGAGCCATCTCAATCATCCTATCAACGTTGAGCCAATCTCATTATCTACATTAATTGTATTTGTTGTAAATACACACACCACATCTGCAGCACATAATATTATGTAACATCCTCTTAGCTTGTATAATGTGTAGTTTGTGGTTTTGCACGATATATACACACCTTTTTGGAAGTTTTGGTGTCATTTTTATCATCAGCATAAACAATGATAATTATTATGCCACACATACACTTTCATGGTAACAAAATCACTCTCTCTCTCTCTCTCTCTCTCTCTCTCTCTCTCAGTCTGTGGTCCATGTCTCAACAGCATTCGCTCACTGCAATAGGGAAACAACTCAAAACATTGAAGAGATTGTCTACCCTCCCAAGATCCATCCAGACAAAGTGCTAGCTCTTTTAGAGTAAGTCAGTGACTATCACATTGTCACATCATCACACTCACACCCTCACACTGTCATACCCTCACACCCTCACACCTTCATACCCTCACACTATCACAGTTGGATGACAGACGAGCAGTTGGAGACCATCACTCCCACTCTCCTCGAAGGTCGGCCTAACACGTACACTTATACCAAATCACTAGCGGAATACGTCATCACCAACGAAGCACAGGGACTTCCCCTGGCAATATGTCGGCCATCCATCGTAGCAGCTAGCCTGAGGGAACCCTTCCCGGGCTGGGTGGACTGCCTCCACGGACCCACAGGGATCATAGTGGGGGTGAGAGAGAAATTAAAATTTAATACCGTATAGCGAGTAAAAAAGGCGGGCTTAAAATTTGGCAAATTCCCAATTTAGCATTATTGGTGATTTTTAATTTGGCAATTTAATTACACACACTGCATTATTTATATTGGTGCACTGCATATAGGACTGTTTAGCGATTTTAATTTGCATGCCAATTTGAACAATAATTCGCCAATTTGCCAAATTTACCTACTATACGGTATGCCTAGTCATATGTTTGGTTTTTATGCACACTTTCTGATATCCAGAAAAAATTTTTTGTGATGAATGTACCTTTGTATAGCTTTGCTGAGTCAGCATTAAATTAACTGCATGTGATCAGATCCCATTGCAATGTATTGTGATCACATGATTGGAATGTAATTAAAGCTGTATACCTACTGATACACATACGTATGTCACATGACCACCTCCTCAGGTTGGCAAGGGGATCGTCCATGTGATGAAGTGTGTGGCGGAGTCAAGATGTGACATGGTCCCTGTGTCTCTCTCTCTCTCTCTCTCTCTCTCTCTCTCTCAGTCTGTGGTCCATGTCTCAACAGCATTCGCTCACTGCAATAGGGAAACAACTCAAAACATTGAAGAGATTGTCTACCCTCCCAAGATCCATCCAGACAAAGTGCTAGCTCTTTTAGAGTAAGTCAGTGACTATCACATTGTCACATCATCACACTCACACCCTCACACTGTCATACCCTCACACCCTCACACCTTCATACCCTCACACTATCACAGTTGGATGACAGACGAGCAGTTGGAGACCATCACTCCCACTCTCCTCGAAGGTCGGCCTAACACGTACACTTATACCAAATCACTAGCGGAATACGTCATCACCAACGAAGCACAGGGACTTCCCCTGGCAATATGTCGGCCATCCATCGTAGCAGCTAGCCTGAGGGAACCCTTCCCGGGCTGGGTGGACTGCCTCCACGGACCCACAGGGATCATAGTGGGGGTGAGAGAGAAATTAAAATTTAATACCGTATAGCGAGTAAAAAAGGCGGGCTTAAAATTTGGCAAATTCCCAATTTAGCATTATTGGTGATTTTTAATTTGGCAATTTAATTACACACACTGCATTATTTATATTGGTGCACTGCATATAGGACTGTTTAGCGATTTTAATTTGCATGCCAATTTGAACAATAATTCGCCAATTTGCCAAATTTACCTACTATACGGTATGCCTAGTCATATGTTTGGTTTTTATGCACACTTTCTGATATCCAGAAAAAATTTTTTGTGATGAATGTACCTTTGTATAGCTTTGCTGAGTCAGCATTAAATTAACTGCATGTGATCAGATCCCATTGCAATGTATTGTGATCACATGATTGGAATGTAATTAAAGCTGTATACCTACTGATACACATACGTATGTCACATGACCACCTCCTCAGGTTGGCAAGGGGATCGTCCATGTGATGAAGTGTGTGGCGGAGTCAAGATGTGACATGGTCCCTGTGGATCTGGTCAACAATTACCTTATCTCTGTCGGGTGGATTACAGGGGTCAACCCCAAGCCCCAACCAATCATCTACCACTTCACCAGCGGAACCACCAACCCCCTGCGCTGGCTGGACCTCTGTGAGTGGAATATATACTTTAACCCTTTAGTAGCTGCTTGTGATGTCACATGATCTAGTGAGCGCTCGAGCTTACATTTACAATCATTTGTATCACTTTTGTATGAGCAATATAGAGAAATGAGCAGCTTCCATCCTTATAGCTTCTCTCTGTTGCCATTATATAGTTTGCCATTAAATTTTCTATAACAGCTTATTGCTTGGTTTATGATAGTTGTCATGACTAGCTACACTATTATTTTGTGCTCTGTTCTTCTCTCCAGATCCCCTGGTCATCAGTAACTACACTAAGAATCCTTTTGAAGAAGTCTTCAGTCAACCTTGTGTCTTCCGCTGCAGACCACAGTGAGTGATTTCAATATTTCTCAATCTACTTATCGTATAATTAGAAACATTGTTGTTATGTAAATTTATCCATTTTACTAACAGGAGTGCTTGGTTTTTGTATCATTTCTTCCTCCACTTATTGCCCGGCTTCTTTGCTGATCTTCTTCTTACAATCCGTGGGAAAAAACCAAAGTAAGCAAAATTAACTTGTATGTATGTTTCTGAATCTTCATGGCTTGTGGAATATCTTGAATCTCTCGATTGGCCAACTCACAGGATTAGCTTCTTTTTTTTTCGTAAGTGGCTTGTGTGATGTTTATCTCTCGTCTCTCTTGTCTCACAGGATAGTGAGGTTGTACAACAAGGTTGGTAATGTCCTTGAGCAGCTGTCCTACTTCACCACAAAGTACTGGAATGTAAGGACCATCATCTTCTAGTCTAGCTCGATCATCTCTGGCTCCCTCACTTAATGCTGTTGCACACGCACACACACACACACACGCACACACACCCACACCCACACCCACACCCACCCACACACACACACACACACACACACACACAGTGGAGCCACACCAACATGGACAAGCTACTCCAGCTCTTGAGTCCCGAGGATCAACAAGTGTTTGATTTCGACATTAGAAAGTTGGACTGGGAGAAATACATGCACGACTATGCCCTAGGCACTAAGAGACACCTCTTCAATGAAGACCCTGCCAACATCCCCATGGCTAGAAGACAAATAAGAAGGTCAGGTGCTAGATCATTGTCTCAAGACAGGCAAAGATTTTTGCTGCATGCTCTAGCAGTATGTGTACACCCACTGGTAGTAAAATTGCTAGGTTGAGAGCTTTAGTTTGTTAGCTATCGATTGATCATTTGAACATGAATTTTAATGTCAGTTTTCTTTTGTTTTGACACACTTTAAATCTTTTTATCCTCTAAAACTTTCATCCTCATTTTTCTCACTAATCCAGGCTCAAGAACATGCAGTACACTGTCAACCTCATCATGTTTCTAGTGGCAACCAGACTGGTCTACTTGCGATCCAAGATTGCCCGTGAGATTTGGTCTGGCCTTTGGAAATTGTGTGTCAAAGTTGTCACAAAACTAGGCATACCGCTTCTACACTGGTCGTCATAGTAACAGACTGTTGTCCCACCCCATTTAATATATGTGATGATTTTACATGTACAACTGTTTGTTTATTAAATTTTGATTAATTGCTTTTTCTTTTTATGAATTATTGCTCTAGAGTTTTTTAATTCACAGATGAAATATTTGCTGCAATTAAAATTATTAAAGTTGTAATGACTATTTTTCATGCCTGGAGCTAAAGGTCAATCTTGATTTGGTAAAAGTCGTCAATCTTTGATGCTCGTTCTCGTCACGTGAGAATTAGGCGGCGCGCGCGGTATCGGCCGCTCTAACCGCGGGAAACTTGAAGAAAAACAGCTGTCCTCAGAAGCTGGCGGAAACTTTTGTCTTGGATCTTCTAAAAAAGAAATCTTCAATGGCTACTAGCGTACTACACAGACCGAAGCAACAGACTGGCAGCGTAAGATGAAACAAATTATAACTTTAAGGATAATTTTGATGAAAAAGTCACATAATTTAGGGATACTACAGCAGTCAGTGTGTGTTGAAAGTGTTGAATTTCTTTCTCTAAATGTACAGTGGTCGGCCATTTTCCCGACGGAACAAGTCACTGAGCAACAGTCTGCTCTGTTTGTGAAGAAACTACTAGCAGTTGCTGTGAGTTTGAGAATAACACTAGCTGCACGTACATGTAAAATAGTTCACAAGAAAAATGAAGTCAAAACTCTCTCTCTCTCTCTCCCTCTCTCTCTCTCTCTCTCTCTCTCTCACACACACACACACACACACACACACACACACAGATATCAAACATCACCTACCTTCGTACCATCTTTCCAGAGCATGCATTTGGAGATAGATGTCTTGAAGGTAAAAATAACTCTGAGCACTTGCAAACTAGAGCAGTTTATATGGAACAATATCCATGGCAGCTGCTAGCATAGATAATATAGTACCCAAAAAGCGAATGGCTATCAACTTTTTTCGTAATTGTTTTCACTTTGAGTAAACTTTGTGCACACACACACACACACACACACACACACACACACACACACACAGACCTCAGTCTTAAGATCCTCAGAGATGACAGTGCTTGTCCTGGAGCCTGTCAGGTCATAAAATGGTGAGCAGTATTTCATGATTTGTATCTTTGGTTGCTAATTGTGTTAGCTAGGCTCTTTGATGGCTGGTTGATTTGAACACACTCTGTTTTTTTTATCGCATTACTATCCAGGGTCAAAGGTTGTTTTGATGCGCTCGACAAGAAATACGTGAGTAGATATGTCGAAATAAAGTGTGTTGCTAGAATCTAAGATCTATATATTTCTCGTCACACACACACACACACACACACACACAGTTAAGAACGATCATACTTGGGGTGAGTCTACAATAGTAATATTGTCCTCATGCTCAAACGATTGTTTCGATAATTCTTTATTTTCTATAAATAGATCTACATGAATGATAGTCGTCCACAGAATGTACTGGAGACGTACACATTCAAGGTAGGCCAACACTTCCATGGACACACACCTCTTGAAGATATTTATATTATATGGTGTTATTGCTTTTGTTTCATTAGTTTGACTATACCAAGGAAGGAATCTCCATTTATCGGTAAGAAATGAAGATTTGTTCTCTCTTTTTTTCTCTCTCTTTCTCTCACATACGTACATGCCCACACACACACACCCCCTCACACACTCACACTCACATACTCACACCCTCACACCCTCAGCAACGGTGACAAGGTGAGCAGTGCCTACAGCGAGGCAGACACCAAGAAGGCTACCATCAAATTGCTGCGGTGAGCAGTGCAGTGCAACCATTTACAGATACAAAGTTACAAATCACTCATGACCTCAGTCTTAAGATCCTCAGAGATGACAGTGCTTGTCCTGGAGCCTGTCAGGTCATAAAATGGTGAGCAGTATTTCATGATTTGTATCTTTGGTTGCTAATTGTGTTAGCTAGGCTCTTTGATGGCTGGTTGATTTGAACACACTCTGTTTTTTTTATCGCATTACTATCCAGGGTCAAAGGTTGTTTTGATGCGCTCGACAAGAAATACGTGAGTAGATATGTCGAAATAAAGTGTGTTGCTAGAATCTAAGATCTATATATTTCTCGTCACACACACACACACACACACACACACAGTTAAGAACGATCATACTTGGGGTGAGTCTACAATAGTAATATTGTCCTCATGCTCAAACGATTGTTTCGATAATTCTTTATTTTCTATAAATAGATCTACATGAATGATAGTCGTCCACAGAATGTACTGGAGACGTACACATTCAAGGTAGGCCAACACTTCCATGGACACACACCTCTTGAAGATATTTATATTATATGGTGTTATTGCTTTTGTTTCATTAGTTTGACTATACCAAGGAAGGAATCTCCATTTATCGGTAAGAAATGAAGATTTGTTCTCTCTTTTTTTCTCTCTCTTTCTCTCACATACGTACATGCCCACACACACACACCCCCTCACACACTCACACTCACATACTCACACCCTCACACCCTCAGCAACGGTGACAAGGTGAGCAGTGCCTACAGCGAGGCAGACACCAAGAAGGCTACCATCAAATTGCTGCGGTGAGCAGTGCAGTGCAACCATTTACAGATACAAAGTTACAAATCACTCATTCTTGCGTATGAAAATTTCCCTGCTATGAAGTATTATTGTACTTTTCCATAGGACTATTGTAATCCTGACTCAGACCCTTAAACCCCTTCCTGATGATGTCATGATGACAATGAAGCTGCTTTATTACGACGAAGGTATGAGAGAGAGAGAGAGAGAGAGAGAGAGAGAGAGAGAGAGAGAGAGAGAGAGAGAGATCAATTGACCCCATGTTCCTAATATTCAGTGACCCCTGAGGACTATGAACCCCCTGGATTCTGTACCTCGGACTGCGATGAGTTTCTCTTCAAAGAGGAGCCAGTCAACATAAGAGTTGGAGATGTCAACACTGTGAGTCAACTAGAAATAATGATGTAGCTGAATAGATCCAGAAGTTTTTATTTTTTAACTGATTCAATAACCTTATTGACATCTATACAACATCTCATTTTGTTTGCATTTTTACCACACATACTCACACACTCTCTCTCTCTCTCTTGTATGCTGTGTATGTGATGCTCAACTACGCTGACAGCCATTTCACATGTAAGTCAAGCTGGTATGGAAGTTTTTTATAGAAAAAATTTTCCTCTCTCCCTTCTCTCACAGGGTTAAGCTTCGTGTTAAGACAGGCAGTGCTCAGTTTGCTCCAGTGGAAGATGCTGATGTCAGCACTTCTAATCCCGTCAAAAAACAGTCTGCCAAAGATAAGTCACATGAGACGACAGAAAAGTCACATGACATGAAAGTGAAGTCACGTGAGCCGGTAAACAAGTCATGTGACTCCCTTAAGGTTGCTACAACAGTGAGTGACGATCTAGAGGAAGAGATGGAGACAGGAAGTGGGTGTGGTCCAATTACAGAGGATAAAACCAGTAAGAGAGATTTGTTTATTTGTGAAGACATTTCATACAAAATTTTAATCTTAAAGTTCTCATGAAACATACACAATGTTAAAATGACGCTAATGGTATTAATTATTATAATTTTCATGGGAAGAGCTTTCCTAATAATTATTTATCTGCAATTAGTCGCAACAATTTTTGTGCCGTAAAAAGTTGTATAATATACTGCGTAATGATGTTGTCTTATATTCCCTCAGGTGTTGCTTGTGCAAATGGTATTGCAATGGAACCAACTGAAACATCGGGGGAGACCCCGCCCCTTTCTTCTGTAACCATGGCAACTGATGGAGCTGACGAAAATAAAGTGCGATGCCCGTGTGGGGTGAATGAGGTAATCTTAATGATAATTTATTCCACTCTGTGATACTATTAATTTTTTAGAGTTACATGTAAACCGTTTACAGGAAGCTCAAAATTTAATAAGAAAGCTAGCTGATAACCACCATCGTTAACTGCATACTTTGATAAACCCACAAGCATTTTGAGCAACCTCTCTCGATATAAATAATGCGTGATTGGCTAGTAGAAATGATCGTACATAGTGTCACAGCAAAAGTATCTACTAGACTTTTTTTGGAAGGCTGTCCAAGAGCACAGCCTGCAATTTAATAAAATTAATACTCAAGCATTTGTAGTTATAACTCAACATATGTACATAGTACACATGCCTAGTTATAACTCAAACATGCGCATGTACTTATAACTTTCAACATGCACATTTAAAACTTCAACAGAGTATACCGACAATTTTTCGGTAAAATTTACGATGTACCCAGATTTTGGGTACAAACTGGCACATGTGCAGTCAATATTAATAGATACCAGGCCCTCTTTTGGGCCTGGGGACGAGGCTAAGTAGTAAGTAACTTTCAAACATTGTCATGCCCAGTTATATACAACTGAAGCAAACTAACTGTTAATGATATTCATGCAGTATACATTTATTGCATACTTTGAGAACCCCACAAGTGTTTTATGCAACCTCTTCTGATATAAAGGAAGTAAGCGTCTACTTTCTCAAGTAATGTCTGGACCACTTCAAGATAATATATTCCATTAGATTGGTTGTTTTTTGGAAGGCTGACCTATACCAGCGAAGCCTGCTAACACAAATACTATCAACACATCAAAAATAGTTATAAAATTTTTTGTTGTCATTTACCATAATAAGCACAAAATATTTGTGGCAATAAAATTTGGTGAATAGTCAAAAATTTCGTGATTGGCTGATTTTATTTTGGTGGTAGCGTATGCAGCAATATGTGAATTCCATATGCGCTACGCAAAAATGACTATGTGGTGGATTTAATATTGTCAATCCTTACCAAACCCTTCAATCGGCCAATATTAAAATCCACCAGATTTTTGTGCTATATGGTATATTTCGTGGTTCAAGTGTGAAAAAATAGATACCATGAAATAGAAAAACAAGAAACACTATATGTGCTCACTGCTTGTGCTCCATGCTGCAGGATGATGGTCTGATGGTGCTGTGTGGAGGGTGCAAGGTGTGGCAACATGCCGTGTGCTTTGGTCTCCTCAGTGAGGAGGCAGTGCCTGAGCTCCACATCTGTGAGCAGTGTGGGGCCTCTCAGAGCCAACAGCAGCAGCTCCACCAAGGCAAGGAGAAGGATGAGAGGGTCATGATGGCAGTGGCTGGAGGACAGTCGCAGCAGAATGAAGGATACAAGTGCACCGATCCTTTCTTGCAGTTTCTCAGCGATATAGCTTTACAGGTTAGTTGATTCTCTCACCTGCACCTGTTTGTATCCCAGGCTAGGAAGGTCATATAACGATGGGACTTGCCCCATGGCAATCGGCTCAAAGAGATCTTTAAAATGGTGTATTTCATTTGGAAAGTTTGAAAATGGTCATTTTTGAGAAAAAATCGCACTCGACCATGGGCTATATATAGTTCATGGTTTTGAAGGATTTTGACAAAATACAAACATAGGATTAAACTAGATCATTTGAAAGATCTCTTTGAGCTGATCGCAATGGTGCATGTCCTACTTTTGTACGACCTTCCTAGGCTGAGATATTCTCGATAATCTGCCAGGAATTTATTTGGGAAAATCCTTTTACCTGTATACATCTAGGCGAATCAAAAGAACTACCAATATCTCAGCCTAGGAAGGTCGTATAACGATGGGACTTGCGCCATTGCAATCGACTCAAAGAGATCTAGTTCATGGTTTTGAAGGATTTTGACAAAATACAAGTATAGGATTAAACTAAATCATTTGAAAGATCTCTTTGAGCTGATCGCAATGGTGCAAGTCCTACTTTTGTACGACCTTCCTAGGCTGAGATATTCTTGACGATCTACCAAGATTTTATTTGAGAAAAACGTACATCTAGTAATTATAAAAACCCTTAGCCTAGGAAGCTCATATAACGATGGCCATATAACATGTGTATGTGTGTGACATACTGTATATCTATCTCCTATATACTTCTTTCACAAGTTGACTCTGTGGCGCAACGGTAGCGCGTCTGACTCCAGATCAGAAGGTTGCGTGTTCGAATCACGTCAGGGTCATTATTTTTTCTTCTTACTATCTTGAGTATACAAAATCCACACAAATTGTTTTACATAAATAATACACACACATGCTTTACATATAAAAGTAGATAACTTAAAACAATAATTATTATTCTAATCCAGCAATATGACTGTGTTGAAATAACTATTTTTGTTTCACCCCCCTCTCACTATCCCCCCCTCTCTCTCTCTCCTCCAGTCTACCTGTCTGTGGCGTCGTGCCCTGCTAGCCTGCAGTGAGACCAACAGGATGACCCCTCCTAAGCTGGCCAAGAAACTGGGAGTTGAGGTGACGGTGGCTCAGGGTCTCGTGAACCGACTGGAGAGAGAGGGGTTTCTGAGACAGCCAGCCAAAGGAAAGAGGTATAGTGAACTAGCTCAGGCATGTCATTATAGTTGTTTCTAAAGTTTCACAAAGTTTTCTGCTTGAAAATCCCTGGGAAAAAATCCTGAGATCTAGCTGGGATATGCATGCATACAAAATTTAAAATAGAGCTGATTGCAATGGTTCAAATCCCACTCTATGTTTCATCGCAATACAATGTTTACCCTTCAAGGTGTTAATTTTCTAACCTAAGATTAATGCCTGACTGAGCATGCTCAGTAAGATATTGGTCACATGACTCTTCCTAACCTCTCTCGTATGTAGGTTGGGTAAGATCGTGGTCAAAGATAAGATCAAAAATGAGGGAATGAAAAAGTATTTCGAAAAGTCCAGAAAGCAGCCAACACAGGAAACCACACCCACTAAATTAGGGGTGGAAGTCAGTCAAATAACAGAAGGTGCATCTGGTCTTAGTATTGCCGAGGCGACATCATCATTACACCATCAGAAAAAGAAGTCTGTTATCCCTCTATATGTCAGTGAGGAACAACACCATCAGGTTCGAAGGTCACCCAGGATCGCAAAACGAGCTAGATCGCTAGTCGATGATGTAAGTTATTGATCACACACACACACACACACACACACACACACACACACACACACACACACACACACACACTTACAGTCGGTAGAGTTTGAGCTAAGCTGTAGCCAGGATGTAGACGGTGACAGCCTAGTCTCTGAGAGCTGTACCATGCCTCAGAAGAAGAGACCTAGGAAGGCAAGTATTGCTGCCCGAGCTATCTTAGTCTGAAGACTATAAGTACTTTACAGCAGCATAGCTATTTATGAAGGTATTATCCCAAACACTTTCATTGCATATAATTATCCATTGTAAAACTGGTTCAGTTTATCAGTTAACTTTCTTACTCTAAACTTTATTTTTATCCACTGCTTGACATAATATTGTGTCATAATATAATGTTGTCACATGTATAGGATAGTCAATGTATGTATGTACACTGCTTTCTTTCTGTCTAGTGATATAACTACTTATCATCATCAGTCTGTGTTCAAAAAGTTATACAAAGTTTTTGTTACATATTTATTTTAATATAATGCAAGTGTATAATATTATTTATGACAAAGTTCAAACAACTTATTTGTTATACCTTAAAATTAAAAACTAAAAAAAAAAATCGTTATAGTACTTCTATATATACACAATTTACAATTTAATTGACTGATTTAAAAATGTTACTATTTCAGGCCATACAAAACACACAACCATTTGCAAACTTAGTCCAATTAAGTCTTCGACTTTTCTCTCTAATTAAACAGAGCACTCATGAAATCATTGTTCAACATCTAAGCTATACTATGTGTAATAAGTTTCCTTTGTACTACGAGATATGACACAGAATAGAATACACAATAAAACACCAAAGATCTGCATAGAGTGTGAGAGAGAGAGAGAGAGAGAGAGAGAGAGAGAGAGAGAGAGAGAGAGAGAGAGAGAGAGAAATACTATTATTTTATTGTCATTTCATAAACAGATTGATTGCTCCCCTTACAACCAGACATGCATGTAACTAATGTGTTTGAAAGGGCCATGCAGGTTCACTATTATTATAGGTTGACAATATCATTATCACTGCCCACTCTGATAAGTGAATCCATTGTTACTAGCATTGCTGAATCACTAATTAACATCCACCAACAACATACTTAGAAAGCTCACGTTAAATCTATACGTTGTTATACATTCGTTAGTTGTACATAATCACAGCTATAGCATGCATGCAGAACATTGTTTTACTGACTTGAAATAGTCCAAACGCCAATCCAATGGGTCCCATGATGTCCAGTTGTCTTCTCTCGTACTCCTTGAGGTCCGAGGCACACCCTGTCTGATAGACCCGAGAGCACTGCCTGTCTGTGCAGCAGGAAGTGGGCGGGGTCGATCTCAGATCCTGCCAATCCCGATAGGAATTGATGCCACAACAGTTGAACTGTGTGTGTGTGTGTGTGTGTGTGTGTGTGTGTGTGTGTGTGTGTGTGTGTGTGTGTGTGTGTGTGTGTGTGAGAGAGAGAGAGAGAGAGAGAGAGAGAGAGAGAGAGAGAGAGATTGAGAGAGAGAAAGCTAGCTAGAGTATGTGTGTCTGTGCATGAGGATGTGAGTGTGTGATAGTGTGTAAGTGCTATACATGCTTGTATGTTGGTATGTACAATTTATTGCAGCAATCAATACTAGTTAGTGTGTAAACTATTCTTTCCTTTAAATTAATTTGTCAATAAATTGTCACATTTTCACTCGTTAGCAGCACATGCTAAAACAATGTCAAAAGTTCAAGTTTGTTTATTAGCAAAAATCATTGCGTCATTGCTGTCTCGCAGTATATAAATAGAGATGTAAATATGCTATGAATACATAAATAGCGTAATTATCAATGATGTAATGATTACATCATTAGTCTTACCCGGTCGTGCAAATGGTCCCAAACTCTCCGATGAGTCTCAACCCTGTCATACTGGGCTGCTGAATGAATGAGGTCAGCATTAAGTTGACTGCTAAGATTCTCTTCTTTTACAAAAGACCATATCCCGCACGACATGAACATTCCAAACGCAATGGTGATTAGTATACCGAACTGTGTGTGTTTGTTTGTGTGTGTGTGTGTGTGTGTGTGTGTGTGTGTGTGTGTGTGCACGTATGAGCAAGGGAATTTAAGCTGCATACGATCAACAACGTTACTACAGGTCTCAGTTCAATCCAGTGCTTAGTACTACCATGGATGAAATCGTTCGTGTTGAATTATACAAATTCCAAAAGGCAACACGCACACAACACACGCATACCAGATTTGCTAGGTTAAGACAGCTTATAGAGCAGTACGACGTTTCACTGCTAATTAATTAAGGTATGTGACTGGACAACATGGAGGACAGGTAAACATGCAGGAAACATTAACAATAATTGTAGGGGTGGTCTTGTTCGCTGAGCTTATGTCGTGTAGGTTGAAAAAGGTGGCTGTACACAGGCAATTATGAATTGCAACATGAAAACAGACAGCGCTACATGTATTTGACTATACAGTGAGCCTTTAGAACAGACAGCTAGCTTCACTCTCACATATGGTGCATGTACACAGCACATGTACACATAACAATGTTACCTCTTTTGTGCTTGTACAGTAAATTAAATATTAAATTTATAAAACTATAGTTATAATTATATTACTTTACATATTGCATATTATCAGTTAGATCGAATATTCACTTACAAAGGTAGCAATGATGGTACTCTCCCAGATGGCGGCCCCTATCCCTAGGAACCCCACTATGATGATTCCAAACCCTGTTGCTATTAGAAACACTGATCCTAGTAGGTAGTCCCCTCCAGAGAATGTAGCGTATTCATTTCTCGTCACATAAAGCCATAAACCGATTGCCAGAGATACAATGCCTAGGAACTGTACGTACGAGTGTGTGTGTGTGTGTGTGTGTGTGTGTGTGCAGGTGCGTATATGAATTATGCCCAACTTCACTCGATCAGTAATTCCACACTGTATGGTAGTATTCTAGCTTTGTATCATAGGCTCCTCATTTCACAGAATAAGGACTGAGATATGGAATAACTCAATAATGATTATAACATTCACACTGGCTAAACCACTTATGCTGTGGTTTTTAGTCTACTAGTTATTATTGCTGCCGATTTAAATTTAAAACCAGCTAAGGGACCCTGCATTTATTGATAATTTTACTGCTTTCCAACCAACTCACCCAGAATGCTACATTGAAGATAATGAGACCCCATTTTGTCAAGCCCAGTCCGACATTGTTCCACTCCAGCAGTCCTTGCCTTGCCATTGTGAATGCACAGCTCCTGGCAACTAGCTCTGCTGCAAAGCTGTGATTCAACACACACTACAGCTCCCACTCTTTCTCTTTGATACTTTCTTCACACAAAATATTTTGCTGTCTTTCTTCTGCAGGATTCTTGCAAAACTTACAGGTATAAGTATGGTCTTTACAGTGTAGTAGGGTACTCCTATATATACACAGCAAATATTTTCTTCTTTATTTCCACAATGATACTATTCTCCCACTGCTAGGCTCCCCAGCTGATGGTGTGTGTGGTAGCAGACACCGTCACGAGAGAGAGAGCAGCGAGAGCACTCGGTGTTGCGACAGGGTGGCACGGCTGGAATGCTGTTCGTTGATTCTGTGCCTTTCTCGTGCTTGAACGCCACGGTGTGGTATTCTCATATTGTTTTATGCCGTTCCGTGAAGAGATGCCTCCAAGAATACTGACAAGTGTCTACACAGTAGTGTTGATTACCGTGTTTGTTTTCACCTACAGGTACACGTGGTTTCAGTATACTACTAATTTCCTGACTCAATCGACCTTCCGTATATCATTACACGTGTACGTGGTACGTGTGGACTCCGGAGCAGATATGCTGTTTTCACAGTTGCTATTGGGTGCTAGATCCACTCCTGGTCGCCAGTGGATCGGCAAGCACAGAAAGGTGGTGAAAATGACGGCCACGAGACGAAATAGTGAGAAGGAGAGGCTCGCCATGCAAGACAGAGTGAGTGGGCGCTGTAGCTAATGAACAGCTTCAGTAATACAAACAGCTGGTATGTATAATGATAAAGAGAAACTCAGAGTCACGTTTGATCATCTACTCATAACATTTTTACAAAAAAAGGTGTAAGATCGGAGCATATAATTTTTGTTTGGTAAGGGGTCGTCAAGCAGGATCACAACCTTTGTTGGTAAATGGTCGTCAAAGTTCTCAACTTGAGGCCATGGATGAAAGATGTCAGTTTCCTATTATATTTCCATACATATTGTCACACAAAGTGATGCAGCGGTAACTTGCCATATAGTGGGAAAGTTTCACAGTGTCAAACTTTCATGGATGTCTCTAGTCAAACATTTTTTGCAGTTTAACTTTCGTGGATGAGCTCTATGAGCCCATGCGTATAATACATTACGGAAAATTTCGTGGATAATAAAACTTACTGGATGGATCATGATCCGCAAAAACCATGAAAGTTAAGCCCCATAAAACTTTCCCTCTATACGGTATTACAGTGCCTTTACTGACACCCGCCCCTCTGCTCAGGTTCTGGAGATGTTATCAACTCCTTATCTCACAAGAGAGGAAGAGGCGTGTCATGCAAAGGAGAGAAGGTCAAAGTACGTTCCAAAGTGGAGGAGAGAGATGCACCAGAGATGGATGAAGAAACAAAACACAGCTTTTCAAGAGATCATACAATCAGTTCCGACTGTCTAACATCACGTGTTTGTCGGAAATTTCCCATGCACCGTTTGTCTGTATGTATCACAGTATGTAGCACCTATGTAGTTGATTCACTGTTTGTGTTTGCTTTGTGTGTATGAGCAAGTTTATGCCATTGATATTACAAGTTTGTTTGTAATCATGCATTGTAGTATGAGGTTGTCACAAATACATAGCACTTTTTTGACAAAACAATGACAAACAGTCATAAATACATGAGTACAACCAGGAGTACATAAGTATCAACAACTTAGAGGAAAAGGAATGTGATACGGAAATTTAAGTGATTAACACAGGAGGAAGGAAATGAGTACACTTCTCAAAAAACAATGTATAATGGAACCCGTCATACAAGTGATGAGAGTGGATGGTCTGGAAAAGAATCAGATCTAGGATTTGGTTTCTTGAGTTTGAGGAAACGTGATCATTTTTCTAGCGGAGCATAGTTTAGGAGTTTCTCAATGAGGTCTACGTGAGAGAGAAGCATACGACGACAGCAGTAACGTTTGAGACCCAAAGCATCTAGTGCATCGCTGCATGTGTGAGTGTGTGTGAGTGAGTGCACGTTGAAAGAGAATAATTTAGAAATCTGTTCAAAATAGCTACAATTATTCATGCATAGATTTACCCTTCCGTGTACTCGGCTTGTAGCAGTCCCAGGTAAGACTCCCACTTGTTGCCAATGACTTTGCCACACGTAAAACAACGAATTGGAATAATCATTTTGTCTAACACCAACTTTCTCTTTTCTTTGTTCGAAATTACTTTTCGTTTATTTAGAATAGTCAAGTCAGCGATACTAATTGCTATGACGTAATGGTCCTTATTAGGCCACGCCTTCAATAATTTGCAGCTGTCATGTTTTGGATAAAAACTTGGCAGATTTGTTTACTGAAACGTTTTGCATAGGAACGGATTGTGAGACTTTGGAAAGAGTTGTAAGTGCATTTAATCTGTTTTATGAATGCTCTAGCATGCAAGGAGATAGAGTTAAAGATCTCTAGTCACTGCACGGACGATTTTTTGTACGTGAAATGGTGTTCGATTGTTGTCACCTCTTTTGTCAATGTTTTGTGTTTTTGCAGGTGTTAAATTTTGATTCTCAGTCGAAGCCATGGCTGCCTACAACGTTTGCCTACAAATCTCCTTCATATTGGTACAACTGTTCTTCATTGTAAGTTGAAACAATAGTTTATTTTATTATACTGTCAACAAATGCAATAGACTTGACCTTGCAACACAAGAAGCACTCAGTGCTAAAGAGTAAAAGTACATGAAACATTTCTAAGAGTATAGGTATCATGGCTTGTATGTGTGTGGGGGTAGAGGAGTAAAGTATTGATAGTGAGTGTTTGTTTGGTATTTGAAAACCTTCAACTATTGTAGCTAAACTGTAGTCATTCGTTGCTTCATTAATCCACCGATATTTTCACAAGGATATAGATTTGTACATTCAGTCAATCTTCCATTCAAGCAAATCGCCGTAGAACCACCTGGGTAAATTTGACCATAGATATTCAGCTGCTAAAATAACCTCTGAAATTCCATTGTACATTATCATAGTGAGAAAGTGTCACAGAGTAAAACGCTTGCAAATTTGGCAGATGCAAACAGTCTGCGAAATTCTCAGAAACAAAAAGACATACCAACGTTTTACTTCTGTTTCAAAAAAGTTAGCATTTAACATCCGTCTGTACCAGAGAATAACCAGTACTGCTGTTGTTGCCTAGATTGTAGATGAGCTGTGAGTTTCTCAGATTTCAGGTAGTGTTAATGTGACAATGGAAGTTATTAGATTAAGTGTTGAATGTCACAACTACCATTTTCCTTGTAACAGAACACTTTTGTCAAGATCTAGGAAACTTTAGGCATCTCAAATGTATGTGTGTATGTACATGTGGAGGTATGGCTGTTGTAGTGATTGCTAGGCTGCCTTAAATACCCCATATCAAGTGGTATTTCCTTCCTGTGCTAAATTAAAACTTATAAATAATAATTGTTTATGAATCAGAAAACATGAAATGCTATAGCTAATGTTATTGCTTAGTTGCCATTTTCTAAGCCAAAGTCCCTCTGTGTGTGTTTGTGTCTATGATACATATCTCAAGGAGGAAACCTAGTATTAGTTTCACTGTACCCCAGTGTGCCATGGTTTGGTGCACTATTTGGTCATCTGTTGGCATTCATTCACAGACAATGGATCAGAGGTAGCTGACTGCTGATGTAGTCATCGCCACTCTTCTTCATTGTTTGTTATGTTTCTTGTGCTAGTTTCTATGTCTGTACAGGTTGTAACTTTCTTCCTCAGTAGTAGGGGATTGTGAGACAGGATAGGGGTACACACACACACACACACACACACACACACACACACACACACACACACACA
>CAXIPT010000017.1:419670-519844 GCA_964030475.1 Tethya wilhelma
GTGTGTGTGTGTGTGTGTGTGTGTGTGTGTGTGTGTGTGTGTGTGTGTGCATGCGTGTGTGTGTGTGTGTGTGTGTGTGTGTGTGTGTACATGTTTGTGTGTTTGTTTGCCATTGCCTAGCAACTAAAGTTTTTACTGGTTAATATGGATGCCAGTTACTGGTTGGGTGGAGGTGCAATAGAGTAGCTAGGGATCACAGGGGGTCAATAACAAACTAGTTGCATGGTCCTTAAGTAGGGGGCACTTGATGCAATGTGTGTGCTTTTAATGAGGTAGGTCAATGGGTTTGAGCTAGTGGACTTCAACCTATTTACACGATAGTTGTACGACTTTATTTGGCATGCATGACCATTTGTACATGCATGTACATGGGCACATGTTTGGCATAGTTAATATAATATGTTTGTGACACTAACCCTCTCTCTCTCTCTCTCTCTCTCTCTCTCTCTCTCTCTCTCTCTCTCTCTCTCTCTCTCTCTCTCTCTCAGTACATCGTTCTAGTGTTGGTGATCTTTGCTGCCCAGCTAGTTGGAGGTATCCTAGGCTTCGTCTATCGCAGTGAGGTCCTGGATCTTGTCACAACAGGGCTCAACAACACAATAACGGAGTACAATGGTCCTAGCACCACACAGAGAGCCATCACTGAGGCATGGGACCAGGCACAGTCCACTGTGAGTATATGGTCTTGATATTGAGGCACCTTAAAGTATGGCATATATAGTGTACATTAAAGGAACTGTGTCACTATATAAGAACTGTTTTGTTACCAAAAAATACAATGTGTGACGTTTTGTGACGGGTTTTTTTGTTGACAAATGCACAATACACGTACATACGTGGAGCTAGTATCCAGATGTGGTACGCAGATCGCGCTAGAAACAAAATATCACAAAAGCTCACAAAATGTTGTGCATTTTATATTTAGTAACAAAACAGCACCTATGTAGTGACACATATTGTATAGTGTGTGTATAATATCTATGGTATTGCTATAATGACAGAAGACCCTCTTAATATTGCTTCAAAACATACTGTAATTATTTGGGAAAGTTTCACTGAAGAACTTCCATTAGTTTCTTAGTTCACAATCCATATATGCTGAGTTGCAAGAACTCTGTTCCTGTCATGTGATAAGCTATATTGTTGGTGGTTCAAGTCGGACCTCATTCACATTGTTCATCTCATGTTTGTGGGCTTTGAGTGCAAGTTTTGATTATGCACTCTTTTCACACCTTGTGTGAATGTGTGTGTGTTGCTAGATGTTTTGGTCGACTTATAAGTCTGTTAATTGCATTCCTATTATCTGACCTCAGTAATTTACACATGATATGCTGACTAAGGAAAAGTGCACTGACATCTCTCTCTCTCTCTCTCTCTCTCTCTCTCTCTCTCTCTCTCTCTCTCTCTCTCTCTCTCCTTGCACAGTTAAGCTGCTGTGGTATAAACGGTGCAGAGGACTGGACCTCTCAGAACATCACTGACCTCCCTCTGGGTCAGTTCCCTGAGTCCTGCTGTCAAGTAGCTCCCTGTAACATGAATAATACAGCCAATGCCTTCACTGATGGCTGTCAGCAGGCCATCACAGACTTCATTGAGAATCAGCTCCTGATTGTGGCAGCCATTGGAATAGCCTTTATAGTGGGGGAGGTGAGTGTGTAGGTTACTGCATGCTGTAGAATGGCAGCCTTGTACCCAGGCTACACTCTGACTATTTACTCAAAGGGGAGCCTGGGTAAGGGTAGTAATGGGATCATTAAGTTTAACTTCCATCGTTTAGTGTTATACTTGGTCCTTTGTTAATAATGGCAAAACCACATGTTACTGTATATACTCACACACACACACACACACACACACACACACAGATCGTTGTGGTACTAATGGCATTCTGTCTTCTCTGTTGTACGAACTTTGACGAGGACAAGTGAGAGAGAGTGGTCCCGTCCAAACAGCAGGTCACTCCTTGTCACATGATCCACCACTAGCTCTCTCAAGCCTCTATTGTTTTCTTTGTTACCTCCATATTCAGTTATTTTAATTTTATTTTATTTTAAAATTATTTAGTTTTTAAGAAACTCCCTACACACTGCATAATTAAATTAACTAAATCAGTTTCATTCTGTTGTTAACTTAAATATAGTTGTAGCATTAATAAAATTATTAATTATATATTAATAATTATAATTATATACAGCTCCTTTTTTAATCACTAGCACCACTCTACAGTTGTATGCATGTATCTACTGGTATTAAAATCACATTACCATTAAATGAATGTTATATCTATTATGGGTAGTGAAGAAAATAATAAATGGATCGATCTAGGTAATTAAGATGCATCATTTGGAAATAGCAATACACACAACTAGTACGTATAATGAAAGTAATTGCATTGGAAACACTCACATAATATATTTCGGTCTACACAAATCATTAATTGCCATCAGAATACACCCCACATAAGTATAATCCCATATTTAGTTCAAATTAATATTAATTTAATACTACATATACCAAAAATAATTCATTCTATGTGTATGTGTATGTGTGTAGTAATGATAATAATGGATCTTTAGTGATTCAATTGTTGGACTATACTGCTTTAGTGAAGTCATAATCATCTTCATCTTTCCTCCGACAGCAAGCACACACACACAACCCAACACCCAGGACAATTCCAATGATCTGTAGGAGAGAGAGAGAGAGAGAGAGAGAGAGAGAGAGAGAGAGAGAGAGAGAGAGAGAGAATTCAATAGTCACATTTCCTGCACATAAAACTGTTTCAGTGTTGATTCTTAATCTGCACTGTATAATAATTACACATGCTAATCAATTCCACTATATTATTGGTTTCAAAATTGCTATATAAAAGTGATCTTCTAATGTTCTAAATTTCTACGACATTGTTCCTCTTACCTCAAAGAGACCAAACCCGATCCCCACTGCCCCTACGATAATTAGATTATTCTCAAGGAAGTCGTTAACACTCTCGTTGCAACTCTGACGGTAGATCAGCTGATCACCCATCGTTACCATGGGAGCCAACATACACTCCTATAATTATAGCCAGTAAATCAATGAAGGAAAAGGATATAAACATTACCGGATAGCCGGTAAATTTGGCAGGCTTAATTTTGGCAAATTCGCATTTTAGCGTGATTAGGGATTAAGAATTTAATTCTGCACGCTGCATTGTTTATACACGTATGTGTAACAATAAAACTGTTCAGCAATTTTAATTTGCCAATTTACAAAATAATTCACCAATTTGCCAAATTTAAGTCTCACCAAATTTACCCACTATATATACAAGTAGTAAAAATTTCAAAAAAATAAGTAGTGTAGGAATGGGCAGTGCGGTAAAAAGTATTGGAACAAGGCATGTCTCCATTTCGGCACATGACTACTTCATTTTTAATCTTGATCCGGATCCTCAGTGTCGCGAATGCAATGATCTGTACAATAGTATAATACCACAGCTTATTATTGCATTCAATTCAGTTCAATTTCAGTTCCTACTAATCAGTTGGCTAAGTAGTTGACTATATAACAGACAGGTAACTTAAATTGGACTGCTGGCCAGGCAAAAGTTGAGTATAAAAAATGAAGTAGTCATGTGCCGAAATGGAGACATGCCTTGTTCCAATACTTTTTAATGCACTGCCCATTCCTACACTATTTATTTTTTTGAAATTTTTACTTTGGATACTATTAGAGACTGGTTAGTCCCTACAAAAAGCTTGAGTGGTTGCTATATGCACTGCATTCTGCTGGAGAGGCTAATGCGCATGCGCATATAATAATGCCACGTGGATAGATAATGATGACCTTTGAACTCTCAAAGAGGGCTGCATTGTAGTACGTGAATTTATACACTAAGTTTCAAAGCTTTCTAGTTTTTGTTTAGGCATGTTTATGATCAAAACGAGTATCAAGGAATGTAGTACCCATGAAAAGAACTTACTTTGTGCTGTCAAAGTTGGCTCAACACATTCTGGTTCTCTGGAAATCCTTTTCAAGTAAGTCAGTCAGAAAGTACGTAAGTAAGTACGTTAGCAGAACAAAAATGGCACTATGGTGGCTTCCCACTAGCGCTCTCTACGAGTGCTGAGGAAAGTTTTTGTGAGTTTTAGGCCTTGCATGCAGTTGGTAATCTGTCAGTAAGAGCCTCTGAGCAACTTTGAAGGTTTAATTTTGTTTGACTAGATTTTTATAGTGACCAACATTTTGTATTGTGTCTATGGGACAGTCGGCCCATTCCTACTATACGTACTACCGTACGTATGATAATGCATATACTGCAGAAAATATTAATGCCATAATTGTTATTATTGGCTTATATGAATTGAAGATACCATTCAACAATAAAAGTTTACAAACAGTTCAAAGTAGTTATTGAATTATATTCTTGTTCACCAACCCAGTATGCAGATTGAAAATATCAAACTTTAATTCTGGCAGAATTAAAGTTTGATAATACTGGATTGGTGAACAAGAATATAATTTAATAATGACTAATACCCAACCAGAAACTCACTCACGGAAGTTCAAAGTAGTAATGGAATTACTGGATCACATGATGTCACATGATGTCACATGAGCTTACCTCCGTATTGTTAAATTCTCCTTGGGCACTCCCTCCACTTCCTGTTGCTATGGTAACATTGGTATCCTCCAGGGTGCAGTTACAGGAGTCAGGGTACACCATAGTGGTGTTGAAGAAATCAGTGTCGAGCCAGTCTTCAAAGGACGTGTAGCCACAGCAATCAAACTGAGAGAGAGTGAGAGAGAGAGAGAGAGAGAGAGAGAGACGCCATGAATCAGATTCTTTTTATTAGCCTCATTTCTAGGCTCTTTCTCTGTTAAACACTGTAAAATAGGAAGGGAGAGAGCCTGGTACACGAAATTACGTGAATGAATTGCCTGTAGAGAGAATTTGTATGGTTTCTCTACTATGGCATACTGATTTTTCTATGTGCTACGTTATTCACGTGATTTCGCAAACCAGGCTCTCTCTCTTCTTATTTTCTAGCATGTAATATTTATGGAGAGAGCATGGGGACGAGGCTAGCAGTTTACCTTACCCTATTCTGTATGAAATCAATGATCATGTTGACGTCATTCCTAAAGTCGTCTGCTCCGTCCTCTCGGTATTGACTGATGGCATCTAGAGCACCCCTCTCAGCAGCATCCACCTGTAGGGGGGTGGGACATGTGACAGGAAGTGGGTGTGGCTAGAAATTTACAGACTCTTCTGTATATGTTTGAGTTAGAATAATTATGAAAAAAAATATATATATATATGGGCTGTGGTCATGAAAACGATGGTTATTAATAACATTATGTAGAAAAACAAATTGCAGGCAAAAGTTTGTCAATAGTATATCTTACCAAAACATCTCTGTATACAAAGCCTAGGATCCCAGCAACGATTTCTAGGATGACTATAATTGCCATGAGGATGAGGTACTGAGTGTGTGTGTGTGTGTGTGTGTGTGTGTGTGTGTGTGTGTGTGTGTGTGTGTGTGTGTGTGTGTGTGTGTNAGAGACATCCACCAAAGTTTGACACCACGAAACTTTTCCGCTATACGGTAGTCATTCTAATAATAGTTTTGTTTGCTATTTATAGATATTACAGCGTCGTATCCAGCGTGCTGACAGGCTCTGTCTGGCCAATGCTCAACTGGACATCTTAGAGAAATCACTGGAGGAACAAAAAGTGTAAGTTATACCCACTTATTCAGTATGACATCATTATTACATCATTTTCCCATTTGCAGGCCTTGTGTCCCTCAGAGAGAGCATATTCCAGGGGAAGTCCCTAAACTTTTTGGAGGTGATGTCATCGACTATATTATGGTAAGTCTAGATGATTGCTTCACGTCACATAATTCTTATGTGATGGTTGCCATGACTACAGGCCACGGGGTTGGACATCCCTCTCATCATCACCAGCTGCTGTCAGGCCATTGAGAGAGAAGGGATCAAAATGGAGGGGCTGTTCAGAGTCCCCGGTCCAGCTGCCTACACAGAGGAGTTGAGGAAAGGCTTTGAAGAGGGTGAGTTGGTGGCATCTCACTGTCGCTGTATGCCTCATGGTGTGGTGGGGGGTAAATGGCCAAATTGAATTCTGTGGATGGCTTTGTGGTTGACAGTGTCAATTTGAGAGTGAGTTTTGGCCGCCAATTCTTCAATGGAGTCTCTAGAAATGGAATTATGGAAGTTTATTGCCTGCCAACCTTTCCCAGTGTGTGTGTGTGTGTGTATGTGTGTTGTGTGTGTGTGTGTGTGTGTGTGAGTGTGTGTGTGTGTGAGTGTGTGTGTGTGTGCGTGTGTGTGTGTGTGAGTTTGTATAAGTGAGAGCAGTAAAATAATAATGAATAAATAAACATGTTTATGGTACACAAGATGATGGCTTTGAGAAATTACTGAACTACTTTGTGAGAACATCAACATATAGGTACTTGAGCTATCACACACACTCACACACACACACACAAACACACGCACAAAGAGAGACATCTATCTCTCTCACACACACACATGCTACACAAGTTACTTTCAAAGTGTATTTTCTTCAGACACACTACAGTTATTCATCCACATCAATAAACATGTCACACAAACCCTGCCTCATGTGGGACAAACTATAGCTGCCTCCATTGACAGAGAAAGCAAGCCATCTTGTACTAAGATTAGTAACTGTCCATGTTAGCTGACAGAAAAGGTGATCAGTTGTAATGTTGAGAGATTATCTCCGATGATAGGAAGGGTTGGATAAGACAGCGTGTGTTTGCTAGCTTGTTTCAACAATGAATAATGGTTTTGTGTTGAATTGACACTTTTCCTTGTTGGATGGTTATATTTTACCAACCATATTACATGCACGCATGCATAGGAGCAACTTACACTAGGCAGTATTAGAACCAAATTATCGCGCGCGCGCACACACACACACACACACACACACACAGTACAGCCTAGAAAGCCACAAAACAACAAAGACTTCTGTTGCAGCTGTTTCCAAACAAAAGAATGTGAAGCTATGAAGGCTGATTAAATTACCTGATAAAATTTTTGTCTTGAACACTACAAAAACAACAGCGGGTCTATTTCTAGCATAAACTATCAGTTATGTATACTGTATTCACATGCTATGATGTTTGCTATGAAATCAGTTGGCAACTCGTGAATATTTTACAGACCCATGTGTAGCTCTACCAGCAGGGTTTGGGACTAAGCCAAACTGGCAAAAAAAATTATGGAAAATGTTCACGCACTCGCACATTTAACTTACGTAGAAGAGAATATTGAGTATCATGAACGTGAACCTCCAAAACTGCACGCAGCAGTTTCCTACGGCCTTCTTCTCCACCATAGCTAGCGTGTCTTGAGTGCGTTGATGAGGTGCAGTTTGCTGTGCTGGTCATTTGATGATTAATTCTACTGAGCATGCGCAACATTAATGCGTTTTGGCGGGAAATTTTTAAACACGAAAAGTCAAGTCACGTGCGGGTAAGAAACGTCACACATCGTCATTTTGCATGTATGGAGCTAGCTGGAAGTGCTGATATCATTCAAGCTTAATTCTAAGTTAAAAAGGTTTAGTTCCCATAGCTACCAAATAAGGGAGTACTAAGGACAACAATGGAACTACATAATAGACACATCAGAATCACATGACATGACACTAAAATACCATTGATACTGTAGAATAAAAGCAAGTTCTAGCAACATTACAAGCAAGGGGCCTATTAATTTTAAAATATACACATATACACTAAGAGGCAACATTAGGTAAACATAAATTAGAAAGTCTTAGATTAGCAGAGTGTTCAAAAGCTTTTGGAGTAGCTGTAATTACTGGACAGACTGCAAGGCATCTCTAGACCACAGTCTGCTCACGTGCCTTGATGATACAACAGCAGACACCAAGAGCTAGGAGTACACCTAGGATGTGTGTGTGTGTGTGTGTGTGTGTGTGACAACTCCATTCCAACAGACATACCTCCAAGAGTCCCACTACAAGTGCAATGGCTCCTCCCACTGACCCAATGAGGATCACCTGATCAGTGAACTGATTCAGGCACGTCTGAAATACAAACACAACAAGACAAACAGAAAGAATAATTATTACCAACAGTCATTCAACAATGAGGTAACATTTGCACAGCTTTTTAGAAATTCACACAATTTGGAAAAGTATAGAATTTTTTTTTCCAATCGTGAAATAGAATTTGCTAACAACCATACTGTGAGGAAGTTTCACAATCAAAATTACAATTTTTGGAATAAAAGAAAATAACTTACACGATTGAGAGTCTGGAAGGTAATATTAGCATTGTTGAATGAGAAAGAGAATGTGGTACACTCTTCATTTGGGAAGTCACTACAGGTAGGACAACTCTCAGCAGGAGGGTTAGGAGCTCTTGAGGCAGTGATATCAGGATTGAAATTAGGCCAATCTTCAACACTTTCGAATCCACAACAATCAAACTAGGGAGAGAGAGAGAGAGAGAGAGAGAGAGAGAGAGAGAGAGAGAGAGAGAGAGAGAGAGAATGGTAATTTATGACTATTATTTAATACAAAAAGACTGCTCCTCTCTTACAGCGTTCTGGATCGTATCCACAGCATTGTTGGCACTGGAGTCAAAGTTTTCATCATCTGGAGATTCACGGTAGAGCATTATAGCTCGTTGAGCTTCAGAAATAATCTCTCCACTCTGTGTATGTGTGTGTGTGTGTGTGTGTGTGTGTGTGTGTGTGTGTGTGTGTGTGTGTGTGTGTGTGTGTGTGTGTGTGTGGTTCAACAATATTAGCAGGCATTAATTAGAATACTATGGTCCACTTACAACTGCGTTGCTGTAGATGAATGCCAGGATGGCAGCAACAATCTCCAGGACAACAATGAGACCAACCACGATGGCATACTGCAGGGGGGAAACAAAAAAAAAGATATTTAGATTCTGGAAAATAACTAATAACAGCTGCTGGGTAACTGATGTTTAGCAAAATTCTAAACACAAAAAAAGGATGATCTTCAATAGCTGATATTGTGGTGTAGATAATATCTATTGTTCCCGCATTAGAACATGCTGCTTGGCCTCTAGTAACTAGACAACTAGATATAGACAACCACAGTTTGTGGCTTTTTTCAGGAAGGAACTTTCTATTTGTGAAAGAAACACTACATACACACATACACCCACTCACCACAAGGAGGAGTGGCCTCCATTTGAAGATGGCTCCCACGATGCCAATGGCACAGATGACAAGGGTCACTGATGCAGCCACGATGAGCAGCGCTGCTCCTCCCACAATGTTGTTGCCCGTGATGAAGGTGAAGTCGACTCCAATGACAACCAGCCATATTCCGATGCCAAGGACAACCAGAGCCACCGCCTGAGAGGGGAGGGAGAGAGAGAGAGAGAGAGAGAGAGAGAGAGAGAGAGAGAGAGAGAGGAATGGAAGGAGGATGATTTGTTAAAGGTAGTATCAGAAGGAAAAAAAAAACAAACTTTGGTGCATTTGTGTATACATGAGGATTTAACGTTTTGTTCATTTCTTTGCTATAATCGCTACCTAATGTTGTGTGTGATTCACAATATAAAGATGCTAGCATAATATAAAGCTTTTGTAATTGATTCCGTCCTCCTAAGATGCTACTAGAGTTAGTCACTGGAAGGTACTGCTACAAGAAAGAGGTGTTTGTTTCTCCACAAAGATTAGCCTCACAATTACAATTGTAGACACTTTGTGAACACAAAGAACAGAGGATAAAGAAGTGTTTTTCCTACAAGTCTTGTGTTACAGAGTGGTTGAAACAACATAGTATGTGGTGTACATGTCACCACGAACCATTAGAAGCTTAATAAGGTCTTCTCCTGAGGAGTATGGACACACATCACATGCCAAGTACTTTCTGTTTTTGATAAACCATGTCTAGATCAATTTATTTCAGTATTCAGTATTATAACATTAGGGTTACTTTCAATAATTTTGAGCACACACACACACACACACACACACACACACACACACACACACACACACATTCTAGGTGCCTCCTAGCCCACACAGAGACACAGACACACTCACACTCACACACAGTATGTATGTTGTGTTTTTACTGTCAGTCTATCTAAACTGAAACCAGGAATGTACATAGCAAGTTTAGAAATTCAACACGGGACAGTTTGATATATTAGTAGCCACAGAATCACCAAGAATCAATGAATGTTTGTTTGCATGTAAACAATAAGGCAACAAACAATCGCAAAAATGCTAAATCCCTCACTTTCAGCGGTTGGGGGGGGGCAATTAATATTCAATTAACTCATAATTAGCCACTGAATTTCTTAATGAAATGAGTCAACAGTAAGGCTGGTGGTCATACATACCCTATAACGTGCTTTTTTAAACAGACAAGACACAAAATAACAAAACAAACCACTTGATCGTCTGTTTAAAATCAAACACCTTGACAAGCATAAAGTGAAACACTATGATTTTAGCAACTCACGATAAAGAGGAGGTTGATTATGATGAGTAGAATCCTGGAGCAGTTGCCACAACCGTTGAGCTCAGAGCCGCCCATTTTTTGTCTTTATAATTGTTGCGCTTGAAACAGCAGAATAAACAGAAAAGAGGTCTTTTTTCGAGTTCACCTTTGAAATTTGTGTGGGCTTGTACTGCTAATTTATGATTAGATTTTTACCACACCCTAGTGACGTCACCTTATAGCTTATGACGCGCGTGACGACAGAATTAATTAAAGGTTCATTATAATTATATCAACTGACCCACTGGGCCTGGGGGGGGGGGGCAATTAGTTTACAATGCGCATGCGCATAAGCAACAGCAGCGATCTATGGTGACATACGCGTACTGAGGAAAATACAAGCTAATTTTTAAATCCAAGATAACATGAGTATATAATTTATGCAAAATGAATGGAACTATATAATCTCTAAGTCATTGTTACAGCATATTTAGTGTTTATTGAAGTTTGTCTCTTAGTATTCAGCGACAGTCATGGATCAGCGGCTGAAAGAATCACACACTTTGCTCCTCACGAGCTCTTGTTATGCAGAAACAGAGTCCAAGAGCCAAGACAATACCAAGAATCTATATGTGCAGTGCATCACAGTGTGTGGATCAATTTCAAGCTGGGAATATGAAGCTTGAATGTGTAAAAAATATAGTGTTGTGATGATTACAAGTATGCATGCTAACTGAGTGACGTACCTCAAGAAGTCCAAAGACTATCCCTACACCTCCAGTCACTGAAGCCAGCAACACAACTCGATCTATCAGAGCTTGACGACAGCCCTGCATGCATGGGAAAAGATGAATGAAATTAATCAAGTTGAAAGAGCCTTCCTAAAAGCAAAACTTTAATTGTTTTGTCTCAATGCTATTATTATGCATAGTGCAGGTCTTAAGCTGATTGCATAGGAAAAGATAAACAAATGAAATTGGTCCAAAGTGAAAGAACCAGCCATTAACCCTCCAAACCCTTAGTTAGTTATTGATTAGTTTTTAAACTTCAAGAAAAGTTGTGTTTTAGGCATTTTTTGACTTAGTTTAGTTATTATTTTGACCAAGTCTTTATGATTTAGTTTTAGTTAGTTAAAAAGGCCATTTTCACTAAAACTATATAAAACAACACTGCTACTAATATACGTACTACAGGTCATAGCTGATTCCCCGCTTAGAAGGGAAGACCGATTTGTTAATTATGTCTTACGAGTCTTTTATACTTACGATCATTTTATTAAGTTTATTGACTTACGATCTTAGTGGTGTTGAAGCTAACTATGATAGGAGTGTCGACAATTTGCTCGATGAAATAGTTCATACAATCCTTGGCAGGTATGTCATTGCACGAGGGACACTCAGGGGGAGGGAGACCCATGAGAGCTTGAGAGCGGGTAAGTTCAAAGTTCAAATTTATCCAATCTGAAGCATTGTTGTAACCACAGCAGGTGAACTGTAGGAAGTAAGAGGTTAATAATGATATTAATCAACACTGTCACAATATTACACTTTGCACTCCTGCAATGAGGCTTCTGTTTTGTTGTTAAAGGAATCACTTACAGTTGATTGGACAAAGTCGACAGCTGTGTTAGCGCTTCTGTTAAAGTCAGTGAGCGAATCGTTGAACCTGTAAGCTTCAATAGCAAGGACCCCTCTCTCGTCTATGAAGTCAACCTGCAATATTGAAGTACAATAGAATATAGCACTGTATGTGGAACATGCATAATAAGTAACAACACAAATGTCATAACAACAATTATATTAGTTTCAATATTGTTGTTTCTATCAGTTCCACTGAATGCAAAGTTCACGACATGCAGTGTGCATACTGACATCTATATTATATTATACTTACGACTTCATTCCTGTAGACAAAGCCAAGGATGCCAGCTGCAATCTCCAGTACAACAATGATAGCCACAAGTGCTGCATACTGCATGAAATAATCATGTAATACCATTATTGCATAGACAATGTATTCATACATTAGCTGTATATATACGTAGCCTAGCTGTATAGTTGTGTGACAGATGTACGGGTCCTATGGTCAAACACATTATGACAATTATTGCATTCTACAGGACAGGCAGCAGACATTTACAGTTTATGAAGTCTACACCAAGCTATACATGTGTGCCACACAAATTAATGCCCTTCTCATCCTGTAGATGTATAGGTACATTATGACGTCACTAAACAGGCATCAAAAATTCAAAATATTATGCATACATCATACAAACATACTGACCACAGCCAACATGGGTCTCCACTTTAGGACAGCTCCCAGAATGCCAATGGCAGAGATGATAAATGTAATGACAGCTGCTGCGATGAGAATGGCAGCTCCAGAGACAAGACGGTTGCCAGTGAAGAAAGAGAAGTCAGCGTCTATCACCAGCAACCATATTCCAACACCAAGGATAGCAAGAGCAATGGCCTGTACATCACATTATTGTCAATAGTCAATAGCAATGGCCACAATTTTAACTATAACAGCACCTATTATTTAACCTCTAGAAAAAAATTTTATGGTCTAGCTTCAAAATTCTAATTATATTGCTACACTTTTATATATTCCTTACTATATAGGCCTTGTGCAACAAAATTAATGCTGTCTGGCATGGATGTATCTACCAAAATTAAATTTTACTATATCAACACTCATCAGACTCACAATAAAGAGGAGATTGATAATGACCAGGAGTAACCTTGTCAAGTGTCCGCACCCGTTCAACTGGGCTCCCATGGTTTATGATGTACGGCTTGGTTTTGCAACTTGCTTTGGGAAAAAAGAACCAGAAACTAACTTGCAATCACTGCTTTAGAAGCCACTCAAGTATTGTCTAATGAGTAACGTTTGTACCCCACCCTTGGCCCTGGAGGGCATGCAGCGAGTGCAAATGATGCGCATGCTCACTTCCGGAATTCCTTTGCGCGTACGTACGTACGTACGTACGTGCGTGCGCGCGCGCACGTATGGAGACCACACCCACCAAAGTGAGCATGCGCGCGCAGTATAAGTAGCTGATCTGGTTTACCGATCACTATGGGGAGAATTCAAAGAAAGAATACATTGTAAAAAAGATAGCACTATTTCAACTATGTATATACATCAATAGATTGTTCAGAAATGATTAATAACTACTGACAGTCTATTAATTACTGAGATTTATTATGGCATATGATTGTTCAAGGATCAAACTCCCACTACTACAGGTTACCTAGCTACACCTTTTCTTGTCTCCTTTGTGATTGGATGCAACAACACAAGAAGAGAGCTAGGAGAATACCAACAATCTGGAGAGAGAGAAAAGTCAGATGAGTAACTTCGGTAAATATAATTATTATTGAAAAGAAAAAGAACTGAAAGACAGCTATAAGCTCATGATCAATTACCTCCAAAACTCCAAACGCAATACCGATCCCTCCCACTACAGAGACGAGTACTGTACTTCTATCTTGAACAGCATCCAGACAGCCCTGTATGTGTATGTGTGTGTGTGTGTGTGTGTGTGTGTGTGTTGGGGGTATGGACATGCAGTATGTAGTTTGAAAAGAGGGTTGAATTAAAGAGAAAATCATATACATTAGGTATATACTATCAGCAACTGCAGCAGTATGCAGTAATTATACACTAAGAAAATATAAAAATACTCACCCCAAATGTGCTGAATGAAACTGTGACATTCATATCGTTACGAGTGATGTTGTCTGTGAATTGCATACAGCCTTCATCTGCTTGATCCATGACACTGCAAGAGGGGCAGGAAGGAGGAGGGTCATTGTTGCCGATGGGAATGGCATCCTGGTTCAACCTAAACCAGTCACTGGCATTGTTGAAACCACAGCAGTCAAACTGAATAAAAAAAATTTAGGTGCATTGTAAAAAGCAACTTGCAAAATCATGCATACAAACCACAAACCGATCATCAGTATGCATGCAATCAATATATAAATTCGGCTATTCAGTATTATAATTATAATGATGTTTTAAGAGGTCAAATTCATTACTAAGAGAATTGTACTTGGTCTAAAGACTTACTGTTCGCTGTACATATTCAACTGCTCTATTGACATCCTCCGAGTGCTCAGGATCACTGGCATTGACACGGTAGTCCATGATAGCTTGCTCCGAGTTGTCTTCAATAGTTTGTGCCTAAGAGTATAGTGATGTGTATATCATTAAATATAAAAGTTTAACTTATTTAAAAAGATAATATTATTCTTACAATTTCATCACTGAAAACAGCTCCAAGAATTCCGGCAACAATCTCCAGAATCACAATGATAGTAAGGAGAGCAGCATACTGCATGTGCATGTATGTATGTATGTTTATATGTGCATGTGTACATGTATTTGTGTGTATGTGTGCATGAGTGTATGGGCAGGTATGTTGCATGCATGCCATTATGCTCGAGTGAAAAGATATACAATGACATACTATGACAATGTACATGCATGTACGTATTGCCATAGTAACTAAGTTGCAAGGCGTGGTATCAGTGTAACAACATAAATACAAAAAAATGCATGGACTGCCAAGTCAGAGAGGATAAATTAAACCACTGAACATTATAGCCCACTCCTATAGGCTCCACACTTCACAGTAAAGAAGAGCTAATAGCTTACAGAAGTAAAAATGTTCAAATTGGAAAAAAAAAAGTAATCCAACAGCCGTGCACTATATAAGTCTTAAGAATTGTAATACCTATTCTCCTGCATGGTCAATTACAATAATCATTATCATTATGATCACAAAATTAACATAATAGCAAATAACAACGACATTTTGTAGATATCCTGCAAACTAGAGCAGGCAACTGAGATTTGCTAAAACTTACGATGAGGAGAAGTACTCTGATCTTGAAGATGGCTCCAATGATGCCAATGGCGCTCACAATGAAGGTGACTATCCCACCAACCAGGAGCAAGGCAGCTCCAGAGACAATACTGTTACCAGTGAGGAAGGAGAGGTCAGCATCTATGACCAGCAGCCACACACCAACAGCAAAACAAACAATACCCAGAGCCTACAAGGATGGGAAAAATTTAAAGGGAAAAATAAACAGTGGGTAATAAAAGCATTGTTGTTTAGTTAACCAACACTTAAACTAAAATCCCTTTAGTTTTAGTAAAAATGACCAACTAACTAAAACTAAAATTTATGATAAAGATTTGGTCAAAGTAAAAATATGCAACAACACCTAATTTTAGTTAGTTAACTAAACTAAAACCCTTATAGTTAGGCCTCATTTTACATTTAGTTAACTAAACTAAAAACTAACTAAAATTTTTCTTAAAATTTAGAAACTAATCAATAACTAAGAGTTTTGAGGATTAACTAAAATAACAATGAATAAAAGTTGCATTAATATCATGGTAAAAATGCCCCCAGATTATTCCATAGGACGGGGTTTTGAAGATAAACATATACTTTTGTAAAAAAGAGCAATATAAATTATTCTACTAGTTCAGTGATGAACTCACAATGAAGATGAGATTGACTATCAACAGTAGAATCTGTGTACAGATGGTCCACTTCATGGTTGCTGAATTGCAATATATTTTTCCGACTTTTCTATTTGCTAGCTTCACAAACAAATTTCTCTCTTCAAGAAAATCACTCTCTCGATTCAGAACTGCAACTTGGCACCAATGGTATGCACTGAAGTACTAATCCACATGTAGAGATGTCGTTTCTCGAGTAGGCGAGCTTTGTTACGCGATCGATTACGCGAGTAAATTAACCAAAAAAAGCATTCCTGTGGGTGTGCATCGCTATTCATGTGGCGTGATTCGATTGCATGCACGGCAAAACACTCAATAGTGTTTAGGTGTGGCATAAAAGAGTATAAAGTGACAACATGTAGTAAGCAGTGTAAGCTACGTACCTCCGTGAGCATTCCATTGCTATAGCAACACCACCCCAGGCAACTATTGTGTCTTGGTTCCAAAAAGATAAAAGTTCATAAAAATTGCAAAAGTAAAAGCAGTAGGCTAAACAGCTAACAGTTTGATATAATAATAGCACTCAAAACTCATCAGTACTAAATTTAGATCATGGAGAGTTAATAATAACACACACACACACACACAATGACACACCCAACAACCTGTCAGATCATATGCAAAAAAAAAAAAAAAAAGGCAGAATCACACACACACACACACACACACACACACACTCACTAAACGTTCGTATAGAGAACACTATCCTCAGGACTTTGTGTTTTTTCTACACTCTCTTCTTCTTGTCCTTTCAAATCATCGTTGCCGGGGGCAACAGGCACTGCTATACTCTCACTACTAGGTACACATGTATTAGGATATGGTTTCTGACTATCAGTTGCCATGGAAACTGCCAAACTTGAAGAAAATGCTATCAATTCATCTAGCTGTTTAATCCCATAATCTTCATGTCCCATTCCCATACTCCGTTCATCTTCAATACTCTGGTTTTGTTCAACTTTAGGACTATGTTCTTGTCCCATTCCCATACCTGGTTCCTGACCATCATCCGTCATTGATGGAGGGGGTGGGGTCGAAAATACACTATCACTTTCCTCATCTTCACTGTCGTCATGGTAACCACCATACGAAGGTTCATCAAGTTTATCTTGATCATGCAAAACCTGTTCATTTGAATCGTTAACCTGTTTATCTTGCGTGTCCGTTATCAATCCTCCACTTGTTGTTTGCAGCGATTCAAGTGACTTGGCACCCTCCATTGTTTCAGTCGTAGCCATGGAAACGTCAGTCTGACTACCGCTGTCTTCGTTGCTGGCTATCGTAAGAGCCGAGAGAGCCTGAATCACCTCATCGGGACGGATGCCCAGTTTGATCCACTCTGAGAGGCCCTCTTTAGGGGTGCAGGCGGGAACAGAGCACACGTTGGAGCTCTCTCCGCTGGGGGTATTGATGCTGTCGTGGCGACTGGACGACGAAGGCATGAGTGTTGATAGTGCCGTGATAAGATCAGAAGCAGATATCCCGTGACGGATGGTAGCACCACCACCACCGCTCTCTTCTGCATCCACAGGTTGACTGGTGTCACTCTCCAGAGGGGTGGAGGGGGGTGGGGAGAGTAGGGGGGTTGCATTTGAAGAGACCCCCGTAGCTGTACCCCCTGATGTTCCGCTCTGACTGTTGATCCAGGCCGTCAATGCACTGGTGACTGCCTCAGGGAAGATTGGTCCTTGACCCTCGTCCGTTGTGCCATGGGGAGTGAGGGAAATGGGCGTGTCCTTATTTTCCATCATTTCTAAGGCTTCTAGTGCAGACTGAATCATGTCGGGAGTGATTGTTGGCTTGTAGCTGTTCCCGTTGGTGATCTGGGGCGTGGAGGGGGGTGGGGTGAGCGCTGCCGAGGCCGGGATGGAGGAGACACTCCTACGCTCCGAGGGGACCAGGAGATGCTCGGGGGAGTTGCTACTGATGTCCGATTGTCCATCAGGATCCTCGCGAGATCTGAGACTGGCAAGACTCCCTCGATCTCCCGAGGAGAGACGCCAGCTACCAACGGAACACTGTTCCTCCGACTGAAACGAGGGAAATCCCTTGAGCCTACGCCCCTTTCTTGACGACCTACCCCTGTTCATTTGTGAGTTAATTACATTTGGAGAAGTCTCGCTGGACGTGCTCGAAAAAGAAGGAGTCTGTGCTACCTGTTGGTTATTTCCGATCGACTTCACCTCTCCAATCAGAGGAGAGGGTTGTCCGCCGCTAACTGGCGTGCCCGGTTCAAAACCAGTTTGACCGGAATAGTAAGAGTTGCGCTTTGTACCAGAGGGAGAGTGGTACTGCCAGGAGAGTTCTAGACGTGGGCTCTCGTCCGAGGGTGAACCGGGATAGGTCTTATAGTTGTGACCCTGTGCAGGGGGAGGGTGTGAAGCTGCTAGGAGTGTGGGACGCTCGTGTGAGGGGAGAGGGTGTGAGGGTGGTGGAGAAGTGAGGAGGAGGGACTTGGCTATCGGCCAGAGGTCGGGATCGGTGCCGTATTTGTCAGTAAGAGACTGAATCTTGAGCTGTGTGTGTGTGTGTGTGTGTGTGTGTATGCAAAACAGTTACAACAATGGTAGGAGACCATTATAGCTAACACAGAGATAAAACTCATAATGGTTTGTAAGTTTGTAAGTCATAAAAGGTCACTGATCAACTAAATCTGATATGCCTACAAAAGTTATGACACAAATGCACACAGAAGCCTACAGACTGCACGTGATATCGTACAGCACAATGTGAAATGCCAGAGTACATAATATGTAGTGTAGGAAGCTTGTCAAACCACCATCTCTACATTCTTGAGACTCAGTTCCTTTTAAGTTGAAAGATTCCTTACAGCTGCACTCAAGGTACAACCACAACACACAATACACTGTGTCCGGCTTCACACGTCACCTGGTTGCCATGGCAACACCATCAGGCGAGACACTACAACCAATATCTACCATATAATTCGGCGAAACACCAAATTAAAAATTGCCAAATAGTTTTGAATACATACACACACACACACATATAAACAATGCAGCGTGCAGAATTAAATCGCCAAATCTAAAATCACCAATCATGATAAAATGCAAATTTGTCAAATTTTAAGCCTACCAAATTTACCCACTATAATATTATGATAGTTATTTTATATCATAAAACAGACTTTATAGCTCCTATCTTACAAAATGATTTGACTTAAGACATAAATTCTATTTTGCTACCCCCAAAATGTATAATATTGTGTTTGGTTGTTTATGCAAAGTGTAGACAACAGCTAGATAAAAAATTATATAATTACCTGTTCCTTATTGGTCAATTCTTGGCCGTCCAATGAGATCTGTTGATAGGAGTCACATGACATTTGGATATAAATGCATATAGGATCATGTGATTAGTCATGTGATCAGCCACTCACCAGTCGTGACTTGTGGAGAAATTTAGTCAAAAGTATCAACCGACAGGCTGGACTAGAAGACAACGGGTTGCCTAGCAACAGGAGAGAGAGAGAGAGAGAGAGAGAGAGAGAGAGAGAGAGAGAGAGAGATTAGTTATTTGATATAACATAATGCATGAAATTTCACAGCAACAATGAACCTACAATAATTATTTTCATAGCTACTAAAACTTATATCTCTTAGCATCGTTCCTAAGCTCCCCACTTCTAAGCAAGGGGTTTGTGATCAAAGCCTAACCCTCTCTCACTCTCACTACCCCTTACAGCACACCTGTTAGAGAGATGCTGTTCAGATTCTTTAGCTTCGTGAGTCTGTCCAAGTCACTCTGAGAGGAGAGAACGTTGTAGGAGACATTGAGAGCACACACCCCGATGAAGGCATGGATCCTCTCCAGAGACGTGAGTCGATTGTGAGACAGATTGAGGTACGTGATACGCTCAAGGACCTGCACACAAGACAACAACGATTGTCAGTTTCATTTTAAACTTTTGTCAGTTTCAATATAAAATCTTTCCCATAGGAAGGAATGGGAGATAAACATTAGTCATGATTGAGACATTCAAGTGAAGAAAAGAAAGTTCTTGCAAATGGTGTCATGAAAACTTCAAGTGGTGCAAGAATCTCTGCTCTCATTCACTTATTGCTTCGTACTCTGCTCTCGTTGCTTCACGACAAAGAAAAATTAGAAAATTGTTGAACTGACACTAAAGATGTCTCATCTTTCGTCCTACAGACAGCCACCCCATTACTCAAACATTTCTCACACATTTTCCCCCACAACAATAACGAATGGGATGCAAGAATTGCAAGATCTACATCGATAATAATTAAGTTTAGATTTTCTAACAATTAAATCATTTCTTCATCTAGCTTCCCTCATTTCCTAGCAACCATGACCCCGCCCCTCACCTTCCTGTTGTCGTCTATGGTGTGGATACTGTTGTGGGAGACGTTGAGTTTCTCCAGACTGGGCAAGCAGAGGTACTGGAGCTGGAGGACCTGGAGCTGGTTGTGACTCAGATTGAGCTAGGGGGGTGGGGTGGGTGTGGCAGTGGGCGTGGTCAGTGAATAGAAATACACAAGTATATCATTCACATTATTATTATTATTAAAATTTATCAAAATGCACCAGATAAGCCCAACTAGGTAATATTGACACTCAAATGGGTGACGTACACTTTTGATCAAAATTTAATTGTGTGATATTTTGGCCAGGTCTAAATTCAACCTATTTTAACTTTCAACTTTGAACTTTCACAGTTCAAATCTTCATTTAAAAAGGCTTCAAACTGGTAAAGAGTCGTCACAATCATAGGTGACACTCTACCATACCATACCTCTCTCAGAACTGGTAACACCTGCAGTGAGTCATCGATGTGAGTAAGGAGGTTGTGTGACAGTGTGAGGGTGTGAAGCTTGTGCCATGGCTGGACAACAATCCTGAAAGTGAGTGTGTGTGTGTGTGTGTGTGTGTGTGTGTGTGTGTGTGTGTATGTGGTGTGTGTGTGTGTGTGTTGTGTGTGTGGAGAGAGAGACATTGCACTGTGTGTGCAATTCATAGCCTGGAATTACATTCCAGTCGCCTACCTTGCTCCTGTGAGTCGGACATTGGCTGATAATCTCCATTGTCAACGGGGGAACGGGGACCAGGGGACATGTCCCCTCCACTGGCCACACCCCTCTTTCTCTTCTATGGCTTCGATGAGGATCTCTTTGAGCGTGTGGAGTCCGCGATGAACAATGAGCTTCTCCAACTGTTGCTGGACAGTGACCATCCCATCAATCTGAGAGAGGGGCACTCGATCCAGCTGGGGGGATGGAAGGAATGGTGAAAATACACTTTATTAATCTATTTTATCTTTTCCAACCTTGCCATCATTAATCTTTAACTTTTTAGCACACACAATTGTAATCTTTTTTTTGTCTTAATCTTTCTCCACACACCTGCAATCTTATTGCACAGTAATCTTTAATCTAACATTAAATCTTTTAATCTTTCTGCGCACATCTATTTATCAATCTTACTACTCCCACAACACAAATTGATCTCTGGTAGAGATCAACCCCCGTACCTTCAACTGTCTCAGAGACCGGAAGGGAGCCATGTCAAACTTGCTACAACAGATGAGCTAGGGGGAGGGGGTCGGGGCTATACGCAGTCGGACCAATTGGTGAACAAAACTGTACAAGTGGGCAGGGTCAGCGAGACATCATTAGGATCTGATAAGATATAGATTTTTGAAAAAGGTGCAAATAATGCATAGTTTTAATTAAGTAAATAATCTGATAATACTAACTAACCTATCCCTGTTGCATCTCGAGGTAGCTGGAGGCGCTTGGTGATGCTGTACATCTCGATTAACACTTAATGCAATGGGTGTGGCCTTTCCAGTAGCTGGTCGCCATAGCGATAGAGGTGTTTGGTTAGGAGATCAGTCACCTTGATGACATCCTAAGAGTAGAAATCTTTGTAGTTATCGAAGAATATCTCAGCCTAGGAAGGTCGTACAAAAGTAGGACTTGCACCATTGTAATCAGCCTCAAAGAGATCTTTCAAATGATCTAAGTTTAATCCTATGTTGTATTTTGTCAAAATCCTTCAAAACCATGAACTATAGCCCATGGTTGAGTGTCGATTTTTTCTCAAAAATGACCATTTTCAACTTTCCAAATAAATACACATTTTAAAGATCTCTTTGAGCCGATCACAATAGTGCAAGTCCCATCTGTTGATACGACCTTCCTAGGCTGAGATATTGGTAGTTCTTTTGGTTCGCCTAGATATACACGGGTAAGGATTTTCCCAAATAACATTCTTGGCAGATTATCGAGAATATCTCAGCCTAGGAAGGTCGTACAAAAGTAGGACTTGCACCATTGTGATTAGCTCAAAGAGATCTTTAAAATGATTAGTTAATCCTATAGTTTTATTTTGTCGAAATCCTTCAAAACATGAACTATAGCCCATGGTCAAGTGCGATTTTTTCTCAAAATTGACCATTTTCAAACTTTCCAAATAAAATACATCATTTTAAAGACTCTTTGAGCCGATTCGCAATGGTGCAAGTCCTATTTTTGTACTACCTTCCTAGGCTGAGATATTAAATAAAGATTATTACAATTATCTCAGTCTTGAAAATCAAAAGCACTTCCTTAGTCACATACACTCACATGAGTTGGTACATCAGAGGAACACCAACAGCTCAGCTACTCTGACCCACGGCTCTCTCCCCATGGACCAGATTCTGAAGGTAGCGTTCCAATCAGCTGCCTTCTCTTGTCTATCAGTCTGCTTTGAGAGGTTTCCTGAGAGTTTCTTTGGAGGGAGCATATCTCGATGATGTTGTACTCCTTCACCAGCTGTGAGGGTGTGTGTGTGTGTGTGTGTGTGTGTGTAAATCAAATATTTGAGCATGCAATATCAATGGACCAATGTTACCTAAATCTTCCAAACGGACAATTGTTTAGCATGTAAACAAGAGTACAGTTATACACTAGCACTGACCTTCCTATGCAGTGAGTGGAACTGGCTGTACCTGCGATACAAGTACCAGTGGTCATGTTCAGTGAGGACATCTATTCTGTACATCTAGATCAAATAGAGGGACATTAATTTCGCGCATACACAGCATGATAGGTCAGATCTATACTTACAACATGTGGGGTGGGTCTCTCCCATATTTCTGCGTCTCTGATGACAACATGGCGTACTTTGTTGACATCTTGTGATGGATTTGGTTTTCCTATTCGCGGTGAGATATCTCTGCGCCAAACTGCACTGCCTGGAGACGGTAAATGACGGTCTATGCTAGCCATGCCTTTTTCTCCAAAACAATTGCTTAAAGGTCAAAGTTCAATGACAATGGGCGGGCGTTACCTGTCACATGTCTATGACGTAAAGTGTATTAATGAGTAAACTTTGAACTTTAAACTTTACAATAAAAGTTCAACCCACGTGGCAAATTCAATCAAAGCATGGCGAGTTTATCAATGGAACAAAGCGCTCCTCCAGGTCTCAAGGCAAGTGTGTGCGGCACAGAATTAATATGTATTAGTAAATCTACCTGTACAAGTCGTAAATATCGAGCTAGTGTTGTTACTAAGGAAATATGATGAAAATTATTTGTTGGTTCATTTGTCCTACTGATTTTCTGTCTTTTCCTTTCTTTTGTTTGTGTCTCCAGCCTCTCCCCTCTGATGTTGACCTCAGTGAACCCGGAGCTAAGAAGCCCAGGACCAGTCCTGATGTCCAGGAGGTCACCACGACGGCTGAGAACATGACCAGCAAAGATTACTACTTTGACTCTTACTCGCACTTTGGTGAGGTTGTGCTGTGTTTGATATTAGTTTCTATTTATAAGAATTCCCACTTAACTAAATTCTGTTCGCATTTTGTCTCTATTTATCAGTCAATAACTACCTGTAATAATAATTATTTCTTCCATTCCTTATAATTATTAGGTATACATGAGGAGATGCTAAAAGACCAGGTGCGAACTTTGACCTACCGCAATGCCATCTACCACAACAAGCATCTGTTCCGTGGGAAGATTGTCCTTGACGTGGGGTGTGGCACAGGCATCCTCAGCATGTTTGCTGCCAGGGCAGGAGCCAAGCACGTCTATGGGGTGAGATACTGTATAGTGGGAAAGTTTTGCGGTGTCAAACTTTCACTGATGCCCCTATAGTCAAACATTTTTTGCTGTTTAACTTTCGCGGATGAACTGTGTGAGCCCGTATGTACGGAAAATTTCGTGAATGAAAACTTTCACAGATGGATCGTGATTCGCAAAAACTACGAAAGTTAAACCTCACGAAACTTTCCTGCTATACGATAGTGTATGAGCCCAATTAATGCTTAGTACTTGTTCATTTGTTTTATGACAACTTTGTGAATTGTTAGATTGAAAGTTATTGGCTTTTACCGTTGCCTGCTTATTTCAGGTGGATTGTGTATATAAGCCCACTCTGTAGTTCTTCTTGTTCAGTTGTTTGTTGTAGCTTTGTATGTAGATCCTTAGTGAAAAAAGTTTTTTTCATTTCTTGCCCACTGCAGGTTGATTGCTCCACAATTATTGAGCATGCTCAGAAGATCGTAGAAGATAATGGACTAACTAGTAGTAAGTCATATACATCCTCACCCTCCACCCCTCATACCCTCACACCCTCACACACACCCTCACACCCTCACATCCTCACCCCCTCACCCCCTCACAGCGATCACAATGATCCAAGGGAAGGTGGAAGAGGTGGATCTACCCGTTGCTAAGGTGGACGTGATAGTCTCCGAGTGGATGGGTTACTGCCTCTTCTACGAGTCAATGCTAGACACAGTCCTCTATGCCAGGGACAAGTGGCTGGTAAGGGGTCGTCAATATCACATGTTGCTTGTAGTAAACTTTTATCCATAAAAATTAATGTTCGCTGCTATTAGTTCAGCTGTAGATAAATTTTCTACTAGATCAGGTATTTAGAAAGAGAGTCTAGCTCACAGAGGGAAAAAACACAAACTAAAACTGTGTATAATCCTTTCTCTTCAGAAACCAGGAGGTCTGTTGTTCCCTGACAAAGCCTGTCTCTACGTGACGGCCATTGAAGACAGGAAGTACAAGGATGAGAAGATACACTGTTAGTAGCTAGCAAAATAATATGTCGACATATTTTCATAAATTATGTTACACACACACACACACACCTCCCTCACACTCTCACCCCCCACACCCTCACACCCTCACAGGGTGGGACAGTGTGTATGGTTTCAACATGAGCTCCATCAAGGACGTAGCTCTGAAGGAGCCACTGGTGGATGTGGTGGAACCACAGCAGGTTGTGACAGATGCCTGCCTTATCAAGGTTAGCAGTGATGTCATCATTACATCATAAAATGATAAAATGGATCCAATGATGTCATCATTACCTCATAGAAATTCACAATGATGTGTTACTCAGTAAAACAATTTAATATGAAATTGTCATTTTTGCTCTTTTTCCAATGACATCATCATTACATCATTAATTTCAGGAGGTGGACCTCTATACTGTGACGTGTGATGAGCTGTCATTCTGTGTTCCCTACTGTATCACAGCCAAGAGGAACGACTACCTTGACGCCGTGGTAACCTACTTCACAGTGGAGTTCACAAAGTGCCACAAGAGAACTGGAATCACTACTGGTACTCTCTCTTTCTCTCTCTCTCTTTCNAATTTTGTTACTATCTATTTTGGATCAGTTTTGTTTCAATCAATACCATAGCAGTATAAAATGAGCTTTCAGCAATCATACCTTCCATCCTGCACATCTGTGACCCCACCCACATCCACACCCTCTGTGCCACGCCCCTCATGTCCCAACCCTTCCACAAAGAGATCTGCCTCCGCCAGTAGATCCCTTCCTCTCTTCACATCGACCTGCTCCACCTTGACCTTCATGCTCTTGGAGTGATCAGGGCCGTGGGCTAGCTCCTCCAATAATGTCATCTGTGTGTTCTCGACTCTGATACACATTGGCATCGGAGAGAGAGCCTCGAACTCATCGTCAAAGAAATCCTTCAACACTGTAACGTTCTTTATCATGAGAGAGATGTCGAGGTTAGCTGCTCGCCCGATCACAATGGAGTCAGCTTCTTCTACGTCTGATGGAATGAACCTCCCAACCTGATTGCCGATCTCGATCCTGGCCTTCACTACTGGAGAAGATGACGATGGACTGCTGGCAAGAATGGCTGCGTCTTGTTCGCGATTTCTTTGACGCAAGTTGTCACGAAATGTCGCAAACTGGGATGTTTCAATCTCATACAGTTGTATGGAGTTAGTGTTCACCTTGGCAGCTATCTCCCCTGGCTTAACGGTCGGGAGGGCAAATATTCCATCCACTCTGATCACGACATTGTAGGTTGGCTCAAAACTGAGAGGGGAGGGACTCTTCATCTTTCTAGAGGCAAGGGATGCCTTGCTAGCCCGTCTGCTCGATGCCTTTGTGCTGGCAGGGGATCTTCTCGGCTCATGGTCGGATGGGGAGAGGGTGGCTGGGGTGTCTGGGAGTGTACTTTGACCTTTGCCAATGATGGTTGCTGACTCGACACTATTGTTAACGAGAGTGGAGTGTGTCTCTCCGGGAAATGATGTCATCTCTATTAGCCGTTCTGAAATGAGTTCTTGTCTAACTTCAAAACCCGTCTGACCGGTTTGACCACTTTCAACACTCGTACTAGTAGTAGCAGTGACAATCCTCATTTCCCTCTCGATCTCACTCCGGGCCTCCACGTGAACAAAACCATCATCATCCCCATCCACCTGCTCCCCCTCTCTCTCCCTCACCACATCTCCCTTCACAAGTGGTCCATCGGTGTTGCCATAGCTACTACCATCATCATGAGGGGTGCCCCCATCATTAGCCAGCGGTGTCTCCATCACGCTGACAGAATAGCGCCCACTGCTTTGAGCTGAGGAAGATTGCTGCGAGCTAGACAGCACTAGGTTGCTGGTGCTCAGAGAGCGACCGGTTCTTTCTCCGATCAGAGCAGTCCCTTGTTGCGGTCCACCCGAGGGTGAGTTGCTGTGTAGCTGCTGTTCACTGATGACAGGGAGGCTGGCTATTGATCCTGAGAGGTGCTCGTTACTCACCAGTAATTGAGGGGTACTGCTGACATCAGAATGACTCAGCTGGGAGAGCGATGATGCTAAACTCGTTTGACTGGTTTGACTGGGACTCGGAGAGGGGGAGGGAGAGAGGGACATTGCCGAGGGTACGGAGGAAGGGGCGTGTACCAATGGGAGCTTGAAACCAGTTTCGCTGGTAAGTGGGGATGAAGATGCAGTAGTGTTCGAATTACCTGTGTCGTCCTGTTCTTGCTGAACCTGTAAAACCTGTTTTTTACTCTCGGCAGCGTCGTCGAGAAGAGATTCCACTACAGCCGGTAAAAGTGGGCGTGGCACATCACCAGGGAGAGAGGAGAGGGAGCGTGTACTCGTTGCCATGGTAACCTTGCTCGTAGCCACGATGGAAGGAAGGATGAGGTTAGCCTCGACCGCCTTCACGATGACACACCCACTGATAGAGGTGGACAGGTCCTTGCCTTTGAGCATTGAGCTGCGACTGGAGGAACGCCCCTCGCTGTCTGGCGTAGGAGGTGGGTGGAGCAAGGGGGTGGAGCTTGGGTCACCCCCGTCCATTGTAGCACCATCTTCTGGTCTGTCTTTAGAAGGAGCACTCTCATTGGTCTCTCTCTCTCCTTCCAGCTGCACTCCAGGATCGTGTGGCTCGAGGAACTTCATGAGCGTGTTCTTGAAGAGGGTGAAGGAATCTTTGAGCCTCATCACAAACAGCAGCTGCAGTCTCTCCAGCTCGAGTCTTATCACCTCGGGGCAGTGAGCTATGAACGAGAACGTAGGATCCACGTTGGCAGTGCTAGCAGTGGTGTCAGGTCCTTCGCTCGTGGGAGAGCTGGAGAGAGAGTCTGTTAGTGAGGGAGGGAGAAAGAACCATAGGTGAACTGGAAAGTCGTCGACGAAAGATTTAGGATTGAGAGTAGCTTCGTGTGTGTAGTCTTCAGCGAATGCAATGTGGACGCAGTTTGTGTGCAAGTACCATCCCTCCGTTGAGCGTAGCTCGTGTCTCAGAGCTGTCTCTTCTTGGCTAGCAGGAGCCGCCATTTTATCATCTCGTGGGGAACCATGACTTTTTGGTCGTACCTTCAAGTTTAACATCTTCTGCAGTTTTGTTGGAAGTGATCTCAGATCGCCGCTGTAGTGAGGGAAACAACCATTGTCCTGCGAGGCAAACACCCAGCCACCTTTGACCTGGAGGAGGGCGTTGGAGAAGGTCTGATTGGAGAGGAGATGGTCGAGAGGGTGGTTCTTGAGGACAATGGCCGCCGTCTCGATCTGAAGGGCCTTGGGACGGCCGTCTTCTTTAGCATCAGGTAGAGGAATGGTCACCTGAGGAAATGAGAGGGACAGAGAGAGAATAAATATGAGTAGATCGGAAAATTTACCACAAAAAAGCTTTGTATGGTGTTAATTTTTGCATTAATTTTACATTTACCATAGCAACATAATCATATTACTATTAATGAATATACATTAGCTATTAAGTCTTTATTGCGTGTGCTTAGAAAAAAGTCCATATCTACAGCTATGCCGTACAATGCACATATTACCTTGAGAAACAGTAGCTTCAGCTTGGCGTCAATGCCAGGCACTTGTTTTGTGTGGACAGTTGATTGAGCTTTTTTCTCCTCCTGAGAGAATATGAGAGAGAGATGATTTGATACGATATGAGAGAGAGATGATTTGATACCATATGTGAGAGAGAGATGATTTGTTACGATAGATGATTTCATACGATATGAGAGAGAGATGATTTAATACAATATGAGAGAGAGAGATGATTTGATACCATGTGAGAGAGAGATGATTTGATACGATATGAGAGAGAGATGATTTGATACGATATGAGAGAGAGATGATTTGATACAATATGAGAGAGATGATTTGATACAATATGAGAGAGAGATGACTTGATACGATATGAGAGATAGAGAGATGATTTGATATGATATGAGAGAGATGATTTGATACGACATGAGAGAGAGATGATTTGATACCATATGTGAAAGAGAGATGATTTGTTACAATAGATGATTTCATACGATATGAGAGAGAGATGATTTAATACGATATGAGAGAGAGAGATGATTTGATACCATGTGAGAGAGAGATGATTTGATACAATATGAGAGAGATGATTTGATACGATATGAGAGAGAGATGACTTGATACGATATGAGAGAGAGAGAGATGATTTGATATGATATGAGAGAGAGAGATGATTTGATACGATATGAGAGAGAGAGAGATGATTTGATACGATATGAGAGAGAGAGATGATTTGATATGATATGAGAGAGATGATTAATTTGATAGGATATGAGAGAGAGATGATTTGATACGATATGAGAGAAAGAGAGAGAGATGATTTGATACAATATGATACACACAAGATTCAGAATGAAACAGATGATTTGAGATGATGTGCACAAGAATCAGAAAAAAATTCACTCAAAACTCAAGCAGTGAATGCTTGGTTCACAAACACATTTCCCCGAAACTTGCAAACATAGCACATGATGTCCAAATACCATAAATCTGGAAATTTGCGCGTGTCAATATATTCAAGTTTTATTTTTCCACGTCATCAATTTTTCACAGTGTAGTGAATAAAGTTGTTAATGTCGTTTACTTTACTTTCGCGTTCTCATTTTTCGCGGTAACCTTGAATCGTGAAATATAAATAGCAACAAAATTTTCCGCATTTATGGTATTTCAATAACTCCATCCATCCACCACATACAGTGATCTAGTTCTTCAGCTACACACTTACAATGAAAGCCTTTCCTTCCTCTGTCACTGTGGCCGCTAGCTCAAGGTTCACCGTACGAAAGACGCCGTGGATGAACTCCACTAGCCAGAGACAGCTCTGTTGGTGGAAGTTGAGGTGGATGGGACTGATGTATATGTTGACGTTGGGACGGGGCACTGTGATGGTGTGAGGATATGAGTGTGTGTGTGTGTGTGTGTGTGTGTGTGCGTGTGTGTGTGTGTGTGTGTGTGTGTGTGTGTGTGTGTGTGTGTGTGTNCTCTCTCTCTCTCTCTCTCTCTCTCTCACACACACACACACACACACACACACACACACACATGTACTCAGTCCATAGGGAAGGTGTTCATTGAAGTGACGACGTGTGTTGATGAGGGACCGAGGAAGAAACACACCGACCTCCTCAAGAAGATCGGGTGAGACTGACCTCTGTGTGTGTGTGTGTGTGTGTGTGTGTGTGTGTGTGTGTGTGTGTGTGACATATGGGATGGTGTGTTGACATAATGACCCCCACCCCTACTGTTCAAAAGTAAACTAGTCAGGCTTTGCTTTTGTAAAGAATGAAAAAAGTTTTATAAACCCACACCATGTGTTGTGGGAAGGTACATATGTCCATATAAGTCAAACTTTAATTAGGAAATGCAAAGCAATTCCTTCTAATTCTTTTCATTGTACCAATGAGTTAGCCTCCTTCCCAAGTGAATGTTTTCTTCAAAAAGAAGAAGAGAGATTTTAAATAATAGACACAAAGAGAGTAAGGTCTCATAACTAGGCTACCTAATGAGTGATCCTGCCATTAACTAGTGTCACTCATGAGGTGTGTATTTCAGCAGTTGTTGCTGATAGCTAATGTGAGGAGGCTATCATCTCCTACAATAGACTGTATAGCAGGCAAATTTGGCGGGCTAAGAATTTGTATTTTAGTATGATTGGTGATTCTAAATTTGGCAATTTATTTCTGCACGCTGCATAATCCATATACACGTGTGTGTGTTTGGCTATTTTTAAATTTGGCGATTTGCAGAATAATTTGCCAAATTTAATTCTCGTCAAATTTACCCACTATACGGTAAAATATACTGACCCCCTACTCAATTATTACAGGGGCAACAACCCCTCGAAATATGGATTCACGGAGAAGGTCATTGATGGAATGAGAGTGGAGATAAGGATGATTGATGTCCAGTTCCGAGACCCCAACTTCCAGGCCAGACTGGAGATGTCTGACATCGTGATTCGGAGTACCACACCTCACTGGATTACGGACAACCTTCAGAATACCAGGTACACACACACGGGTATAGATAAAATTACATTATTGGAAAATAGCGTACCCCTACACTAAATCCCTCCTATATATAGGAGGAAAATAGCGTACCCCTACGCTAAATCACTCCCATATATATGGGTGGAAAATAGCGTACCCCTACACTAAATCCCGCCCATATATATAGGAGGAAAATAGCGTACCCCTACACTAAATCCCGCCCATATATATAGGAGGAAAATAGCGTACCCCTACGCTAAATCACTCCCATATATATAGGAGGAAAATAGCGTACCCCTACACTAAATCCTGCCCATATATATGGGTGGGATATTTAGTGTGGGGTATGCTAAGATTTTGCCCTGTCCACCCATATATATAGGAGGGATTTAGCGTACCCCCCACACTAAATCCCACCTATATATGGGTGGGAGAGATCAAATAGTGTAATTTTGTACAAACCCCACACACACACGCACACACACACGCACACATGCACACACGCACACACACTCACACACACACACACACACACGCACACACACACGCACACATGCACACACGCACACACACAATACAATCATGTTGAATGTTATCATAATCAACTAGGAGGAAATAGTTTATTGTTGTTTAATTCCTCACCAAATTCAATGTGCATGGTAATCCCTGAGATAACATGTTAGAAGTGTTCTCTCTCTCCCTCTTTCTCTCTCTCTCTCTCTCTCTCTCTCTCTCTCTCAGAGTAAAGAACTCTGATGAAGACTCGATCATCAACTACAAATTGTGTACTTGGACGAGTCTAAAGATCGAAGGTTGGAGTACAGCCTCCCAGCAACAAGCCACGCCCACTTCCACCAACTCCCACCTCAGACTCATCGCCGGGGAGACCAAGATAAGAATAGCCTTCAAGCGTCGAATTGCAGACAGCTCGCTGATGCACACGAGAATATCCGTCCATTTTGGCGACATCATCTGGATCGTGACTCAGTCCCAGCTAAGAGCTGTCTCCAGACTGGTCCAGTCTTTGATGGACGCTGCCGTGAAGGCCGCCCAGAGAGGGAGGGAGGGCAGTGAGAGGAGCTCTGCTAGCAGCTCCATGGAGTCCATCGTCAGTGCCCCCGGGGAGCTGAAGCTAGGGGGGCTGAATAGCAAAGGTTAGGATAAAGTTATATGACAGGTTTTGTTATAATATTTATGTGATTTTTTAAACAAATGCCAATCTTTGGTTACTTAAAATTGCTAGGTCCGTAGAAAGTATATTATTAAGCCTCGGTGCGTGAGTATCACGTGCAGAGGATTACAGTAGTCATTTTGTGTGTGTGTGTGTCTGTCTGTTGCGGGATAATGTGAAGAATGNGATGATTTGATACAATACGATACACACAAGATTCAGAATGAAACAGATGATTTGAGATGATGTGCACAAGAATCAGAAAAAAATTCACTCAAAACTCAAGCAGTGAATGCTTGGTTCACAAACACATTTCCCCGAAACTTGCAAACATAGCACATGATGTCCAAATACCATAAATCTGGAAATTTGCGCGTGTCAATATATTCAAGTTTTATTTTTCCACGTCATCAATTTTTCACAGTGTAGTGAATAAAGTTGTTAATGTCGTTTACTTTACTTTCGCGTTCTCATTTTTCGCGGTAACCTTGAATCGCGAAATATAAATAGCAACAAAATTTCCGCATTTATGGTATTTCAATAACTCCATCCATCCACCACATACAGTGATCTAGTTCTTCAGCTACACACTTACAATGAAAGCCTTTCCTTCCTCTGTCACTGTGGCCGCTAGCTCAAGGTTCACCGTACGAAAGACGCCGTGGATGAACTCCACTAGCCAGAGACAGCTCTGTTGGTGGAAGTTGAGGTGGATGGGACTGATGTATATGTTGACGTTGGGACGGGGCACTGTGATGGTGTGAGGATATGAGTGTGTGTGTGTGTGTGTATATGTGTGTGTGTGTGTGTGTGTGTGTGTGTGTGTGTGTGTGTGTGTGTGCGTGTGTGTGTGTGTGTGTGTGTGTGTGTGTGTGTGTGTGTGTGTGTGTGTGTGTGATTGAGTGATAGCAATAACTCAGATTTGGATTTTATTTGGGAAAATCCTTACCCGTGTACATCTAGGTGTACAAAAAGAAGTAGCAATATCTCAGCCTAGGAAAGTCATACAACAATGGGACTTGTACAATTGTGATCGGCTCAATGAGATCTTCAAAATGGTGTATTTTATTTGGAAAGTTTGGAAATGATCAATTTTGAGAAAAATCCCACTCTAGAGCTCTTGAACCGGTTGTGCAAGAGTTTGAAGAACACGTCACTTCACAAGGTATGTCATAACCTCGGTCTATATTAGTCCCAGCTTCATACGACCTTCCTATAGCTAGGTTGCATGAGATATTTCTACTTTAACCCCCCTGCTTTTAATGACCATTCTATAGCGCCATTGCGATCACATCAAAGAGATCTTTTGAATGGTGTAGTTTTTCACTAAATTCATGATGGTCAAATTTGATGGATCCCATCCATCTTTTAAGGGTGGTCGGTCATGACAACCGCGCATTAGTATGCATGAGCTTGTTAGTGAACATGACCACTACATGTAATGATATTCATACTTCATGAATATTAATATTCTAGTAGTGAGTGACTGGGAGCAGCCATAGTAAGTGAGTTTATTCATGAGATCAGCTCAAAACTTGCATAATTTCAAACTCCTTTGACACTGAGCATCAGAATGGGACCTTACTTTGCACACAATCTACATGTGGGCAGATCTTGACCGTAACAGAGAGTTTTCCCCAATTTTAAGGCTAGAGCAGATTTTCTGTGAGGTCAAGGTATGAAAAATTTAACTTGCAAGCTTGCAATTTGTAAAATCTCTCTGTTAATGTCTTGGCATTGATGAGAAATGGTCCCTGACAAAGTTTGGGGAGGTTTGGACGAAGCATGAAGAACTAGTTCGACATTATATGCCCAAACTGTTTGCCACTGTATCTAGGCTATACTTGATGCACCACTTGTATTTTTGTATATGCAAGCTATATACACCAGGTAGTTCAAGCAGCAAGTTATTGCATCAAATTATCTGCAGTAGTTTTGTAGATACGCCCCTTAGCAACGGAAGTGCGTGGGCGTGACCGACCACCCTTAAACTAAATGTGTTTATATTCAGACCTATCTCAGTCTAGGAAGGTCGTTATCGTTAGAGACGAGAAGAACTTTCAAATGATATATAATTTGCTTGAATTAGAGTCTAGGGCTAGGGCTAGGGGAAAACGTAAATTTTTAGTCATTTTTTATAAAATCCCCTAGCCCTAGCCCTAAAAGTCATTTTTTATAAAATCCCCTAGCCCTAGCCCTAAAAGTCATTTTTTATAAAATCCCCTAGCCCTAGCCCTAAAAGTAAATTTTTACAAAATCCCCTAGCTCAAGCTGACCATGGGCTATAGTTTATGGTTTTGAAAGATTTCAAAAATACAAACAGGACTAGGTTATTTGAAAGATCTCTTTGAGCTGATCGCAATGGTGCCAGTTCAACTTTTGTACGACCCTCCTAGGCTGAGATATTCTCGAAATCTGCCAAGAATTTATTTGGGAAAATCCTTACCTGCATACATCTATATAGTTGTACTAGCAATATCTCAGCCTAGGAAGGTCGTACAATGATGGGACTTGCACCATTGCAATCGGCTCAAAGAGATCTTTAAAATGGTGTGTTTTATTTGGAAAGTTTGGAAATGATCAATTTTGAGAAAAAAATCGCACTCAACCATGGGCTATAGTTCATGGTTTTGAAGGATTTCGACAAAATACAAACATAGGATTAAACTATATCATTTGAAAGATCTCTTTGAGCTGATCACAATGGTGCCAGTCCTACTTTTGTACGACTTGCCTAGGCTGAGATATTCTCGAAATCTGCCAAGAATTTATTTGGGAAAATCCTTACCTGTGTACATCTAGGCGTACAAAAAGAAGTAGTAATATCTCAGCCTAGGAAGGTCGTATGATGATGGGACTTGCACCATTGCGATTAGCTCAAAGAGATCATTAAAATGGGGTACTTTATTTTGATAGTTTGAAAATGGTCATTTTTGAGAAAAAATCGCACTCGACCATGGGCTATAGTTCATGGTTTTGAAGGATTTCGACAAAATACAAACATAGGATTAAACTAGATCATTTGAAAGATCTCTTTGAGCTGATCACAATGGTGCCAGTCCTACTTTTGTACGACCTTCCTAGGCTGAGATATTCTCAATTATCTGTCCAGAATTTATTCGGGAAAATCCTTACCTGTGTACATCTAGGCGTACGAAAAGAAGTAGTAATATCTCAGCCTAGGAAGGTTGTATGATGATGGGACTTGCACCATTGNGAACCTCTCTCCAATGGACCACCATTCCCTTCTCTCCTCCTACCACAAGAACTGGCTCAGCTACCAACATGGAGCAAAGTTCCTTAACAACCTCTACAGCTACTTCAACAGGGTCTCTCTGAAGAAGTACCAACCCCAGAATGACACCACTGACTACCCCCTACCAGGGGGAGGGACTGTCCCGGCCCCCCTACCTCCTGATACCCCCCTGGAGATTAGAAATGTGAGGGATACATGTAGCCTCGTTCCCTGACCTTCTGCTTAAGTTTACTAGTGTGTTTGAAGAGGAATAAATGGAAAACAAACATTTCTGTTGGCATAAATAGTTTCTATTGACATTGAAAGCACAATTATATGCTCAAGCAGAAGGTCTGGCACCTCTCAACTATCGTGTGCTAGTTTCATAGAAAGAGATATTGTATTCATGCAGTTATAGCGATTATTTTGTCTGCCAATAAGTATGATATCATGTTCAATTGCGAAAAGAATATTTATATAGTAAAAATGTGTGTGTGTTATATTCAGATGGCTCTAAATGTGTGGAGGGATGGTATGATAGTGAGACTCAAAGAACCACTGGTCAAGGCACTGTTGGAGGAAGTTCAAAGGTCAGTTTATCACTACCTCAATCATAATATTATTGCAATTGATTGCAATTTGTGCTCAAGTTGTCAGAAGGTTAATTGCTACCATAATTATGTGGGTAAAGTTGGTGAGAATTAAATTTGNTTCCATTGGTGTAAGCTCTGCTACTGGGACACATGCATGGTGTAAACAAGTTCAGGATTTTTCTTTCCAAATCACCAACGCACTGGTACAGTCCTTACATGTGCACTCAAATTTATTTGCAGGCAGGAAGCTTGTGGTCAAGCCTAGAGTAAAGCGTGAATAAAATTAAAATTTATATGTTATCTTCAATGGATGATATACTGGACTCTAAGCATGCATAAGACTTGGACTAAAGTCTATAGAATTGCTCTCTTCTTCAACTATCCAATGGTGTTTGTCACATTTCCACAGGTATCACAGAAAGAAAGTTACAGGGTTGTTTCTTCAGCTCATTTTTTTAATGAGATGCAAACAATTTGTGTTGTTTTGTTTTGATTTTTCTTTAGTCATAATCATTATGGTATGTAGCCATGAGTTCACACATGCAATGGTTGTTATAATGAGATGCAAGCAGCGCACCAGATGCTGACCCTGGTCCAGTGTGCATGGTAATATTGTTTTCCTTTTTCTCTATTAATTTAAACTTTTCAATGCACAATTATAATACAGTGTCAGCATTTGGGCATAGCCAATAGCAACTCAATGCTAGTATATATATACAGAACCATGCAGCCCGGCAGAATATATGGAGCAAAGCAAAAGAATGGTACAATAATATTATTATGGCTACAATTGCATGCAAAATGCACAGGGACTGTTCTTGTGTGGCCATTTCAAGAAGTTTACTACGTGGAGCTTGCATTAATTTACAACAACAGAAAAATTAATAAGCACATTTTGTGGGGTGCTCATGAGAAACGCATTTGATTATCATCCTATACAGTATTGAAAATAAAATAATTATATTAATTTTAACCTGTTCTATGTAAGTTTGATGCACTGTTTGAGCTGGTGATCTTTCTGAAGATGTTCTGTCCGGCAGAGAGGCTCCGACTCATCCTTGGCTCCACACGGTGAGAGAGGGAGTGCAGATCGTCTTCAGCAATAGGTCGATGGCTCACTAGGTAGAGCTGCAACTCAGTAACCTTGTGCAGCTGGTAAGTCTTCTGCTGAAAGTGTCTAATCTCCTCCAGTTTCTTGTAGACCTGTCAAGAGTGTGATTGTCATAATTATGATGGGTGGGGGGAGAGAGAGAGAGAGAGAGAGAGAGAGAGAGAGAGAGAGAGAGAACTTACCTGTCTTCTCTTGTGAAGATTAATGAGCCCTCCTCGGAGGTAATCAGGGTTACCGTCACAAATGAAAGTGAGGTCCTTCAAGAACACACCAACATATGGTACAGCTGGCGTCACACACAATGAGAGCTTCTCACGATAATGTTTATAATTTCCCTAAAAAAATTAATACATGTACACAATACACAATATACACATAATACACAATGTACACAATATAATTATAATAATAATAATAATTACAATAATAACAGGAGCCTAGGGATGCATGCCCTTCTCCCTACTACACTTTAATTTACCCGAGAGTCCAATATGGTGTCCATTTGCTTAAAGAGTTCTTTCTGTGCTTTGCTCACTCCTGCCCACGTTTGATGAAGTCTTCTGATGGGAGCAGAGCCTAACCCAGCAACAATAATGGCCATCATTGAACTATAGTTCCTCAGCTCCATACAGTACTGTGTGTGTGTGTGTGTGTGTGTGTGTGTGTGTGTGTGTGTGTGTGTGTGTGTGTGAGAGAGGTACGTGCGTGTGGGAAGAGCCAGAAATCATTACCATGGCAATGGTTATGAACTGCTGCACTACTTCAATTCTCTCCTCTAGCACATCAAACTGAAGAATGCTGCTAGCCACCCAATTACCGACCTGTATGTAATCACATGACAGTCACATGACTATTACAATAGCAACGTGCCACCTATTGTACCTGATTAAACCTGTACGCTAGTCTCTCAATGTTTGTTTCTTGCTGACCCATCTGAGGCAAGGAGTGGGGCGTGCTGGGAGACAAGTCCCCTCGCCCCTTCTTGGAGCTGCTCTTGGGGATCACTCCGACCTTCTGCAACAGCTCCACACAACTCAGACCGCAGAAATGATCTAATGAATCACACAGAAAAGAAAGGTGTCAACTTGTGTAAATGCAGCTAGGAGCTGGTTGACTTACCGTGGGCAATGAGTGTGATCTGTCTAGCTACTTCCAAAGGGCAGCCCAGCACATCTGTCAACCTGAAACACAACCAACAGTGTTATATATTATATCCACTCAACGTATGTACTCCAGTGCATGGCATGGACTCACTGTAACTGCTTGAGGTTGAGTGCTGCAGGTATCTCAGGGTCGGGAGGGCACTCGCAGAAGACCACTTTATCTTCTCCACTGAACACAGCTTGATCCACCAGGTCAGCTGCTCTTAATTGGTGGGTGTGGCCTTGCAGCGAACCATTTGGATGGTGAGTGGGTGTGGTTTCACTAGCGAGGAAGTCATGTGACAGTCCTAGCTCTCTCTCTGGAGAATTAGTCGATGGAGTTGAATCTGCTGAGTCAGCAAGTTCTCCTTGATCAACAGACGCTGTAAAAAGTGATGGTATGGACTCACTCCACCTCAGCGCTGGGTCCTCACTCTGGAGAGAGAGAGAGAGAGAGAGAGAGAGAGAGAGAGAGAGAGAGAGATGCCAATAACTAGCAAGCGAGAGCCCAGCCTGAAATGGCCTACCATTCCTTCTCCTTTACACTGGTCGAGGACGTTGGCAATTTCCCTGGCGACTGGGAGGGAGTCCACTTGCATCTTACAGCCTATAGTGTCACCCTTGAATGACATCACCAGGGTACAAGGGTCGGCCTCTCTGTTGATGGACAGAACTGACTGGAGAGAGTGACTGGCCAGCAGTTCCTACACAAGAAGAGAGCTTGGTTCAACGCATGCACTGGGAGTGAGTGTGTGCTCTCTCTTGCCTTGCTCTTCTCTTCAAGAAACACGACTCTCTTTGTACTGATGCCCAGGAGCTGTTTGGAAGGCGGCCCTCGTCTCAACAGACCTCCTGAAGGTACTCTCACATTGAAGAAGGTGCACTCGTAGCCCGGGGTCGACTGACACCTCTCAATGTAGAGATGCTTTGAGTTACGCTCAGAGAGATTGCTAAACTCGATCATCTGGTTTCTAACTCGTTTGACGAGGTGCTTTGATTTGAAGTTGGTTGTGGTGGAAGGAAGAGCAAGCTTCAGCTGACCAGAGAAACTCCTCTTCTTCATGGAATGAGAAGGGGAGGAGTCAACAGCAGAAGTGGGTGGGGCAAGGTGCTGTATGTGGTACAATATCAGTGGCTGTCACAGCATAAAGTGAGAGAGAGAGAGAGAGAGAGAGAGAGAGAGAGAGAGAGAGAGAGAGAGAGAGAGAGAGTACCTCAATGTGAAGCTGAAGTGCTGCAAGAAACACTGCTGTTTCCATGGTAACAGGGAGATGACTCCCAATAACCATCTGCTTGCACTACAATTAACAAAAAATGACATCATCATTGAATAATACAGCCAACGTCCATGCTTGCACATACCAGCACATAGAGGTTTTCGTGATGGGGGACACGCCTCTCCTCGTCAGCAGGGGAAGCCACAGAGCTGCTTGTCCGGGGGTGGCTCACGTCTTGAAGGAAAGACTTGAGCCTGTGGGCGTGAGGAAGATAGGGACCTCGCGCTAATTTTAGACGATGGATTATTTTTAGAACTTCTTGTTGGAGTGAAGCATGCTTGCTGAAGTCATCTGGGAACGATTCGAGCCATTGACCAATCAGCTTCAAGACGCTTGTCTGGACAGGAGGGATGGACGTAGAATGCGTCGTTGTCATGACAACACTTTTCTCTGGCTCCTGAGACCAGTCAAACGGGCCTTGAGAACCAGGCGTAGCGAGACGATGAACCAGCAGCCTCATTAGAATGATCGGCTGAACAAAGGATTGATACGTAGTTAGAAAGAAGTCCAAGATTTGATCTTTGGTAGCTTTTGGAGCGATTTGGTCATCAGTGGTCGTGCCAATGGACAGGTTGAAGCCACCCCACAACTGGTGGACATCTCTGGTCAAGAGTTCCACACACTTCTCTATCGTAGCACCTCTGAAATATCAATGTACAGGGATAGCAGTGGAGCACAAGCAGTGTGTGAGTGTATCTGGTTGGAGAATGCCGGTAGAAAAAAATGAATAATGTCCAACCGATTTCAAAATTTCAAGCACCATTGGAAAGCGCTCGTTCTCCCCATTCTTTTGGTTGCTTTTCCAGCTTCCTAAGCCTTACCAGTCAAAAATTAGCTATTTTGCCCCATATAAAAAGTATTGCATGAATCTCATATAGTTTCACTTCCGGAGGCATTCTCAAACCAGATTAGTATAGCAAGACAATGTCATGTACCTGGCATAGCTGTGGCCCTCCTCATCCGACGCCCAGATCACAACATCTGTTTCATAACCTGAAGCAGAACACACACACACACACAATGGTCAGATACATTCACCTCCAGTAACTCACACACAGTACCTGTTGCCATTGGCTCAAAGAGACTGATTTTATTCAACTTCTCCAGTTTACCAAGATACACAAGTGCTCTGGCAGCATGGTAACGAGCCCGTGGGCCTTTATTCAGGTAGAAAAGAAGCTGGTCTACCGTACCAAGTTGCAACAACTGCAATAGACCACACCACATTCAATGCTGACAATTAAGAATGACATCATCACATTTCATACCAGTGCATGACTTGCAGTGTTGCGTGCTACATTGGCCAGTGTGATGAGAGAGTTGGTCACATTCTCAAGAGAGGTGTCCTTGCAAGCAGTCACCAAAAGTTTGAGGGTCTCCTCTTGGGCCAGTTCAGTCTGCATCTTGGAATGGCTGCTCAGCACATCCAGCATTTTGAGCACAATCCTCCTAGCCTCCAGGTAGGACACACTCTGACCGGCCAGGGTTGGGCTGGAAACACACAAGACCATGGAAGCTAGTTCTCCTAGCAAAGACAGTTTCCTTACCTAAACAAGCTCCGCCCACTGCTACTCTCGCTTGTCTCACTAGTGAAACTGGTGGCTCTCAATTTCCCTACCCCATTGGGGGAAGCCCCTGTATTCACACCCAATGACGATCCAGGGACTGGCAGTGATGGTCCTCCTAAACCCTCGTCCATATCTTGAGCATCGAAACTGGATCTAGTTGTCATAGAAACAGACGTCGTTCTACGATCATAACCACTGTCCGATTCTCCGGAAAGGTCACAGGGTTCAAGGTAGAGTAGGAGGGGTTTTGTGGGTATTCTGACGATGGTTCTGAGGTAGTCATTGTCGTCCTCACTCACCAGCAGGGAGTTGAGGAGGGACAGACACGTACCCTTGGGAGAAACAGCAAACACTACATGAACATGATGTAATCATGACATCATAACTCACAGGGATGGGATCTCGGCTGTGCAGTAGTTTGACGGTGAGATCTAGCAGTCCCGAGCCTAAGGCGCTCTTCCTGCCCTCAGGGCCTCCACACTCAAAGAGATTTTGAATGAGACTTGCTATGTTGTTGATGACATCACAAGGTGTGTGCACATTCTGTGCAAGATGAGTCAGCCTGTGTAAGATGTAAACCACCGCAATATGAGAGAGAGAGAGAGAGAGAGAGAGAGAGAGAGAGAGAGAGAGAGAGAACTAGCTGTGATACCTTGTGACAGTTTTAGGGAGACAGATGTAAGAGATGAGTGTGGCTAGACATTCTTTATTTGTAGAAAGTGTCACCATCACTTTGAGAGCATTGGCCACTGGATCCTGGTGGTAGGAGGCAGCTGGACGGGCATTAAACAAAGCATCAAAACTAGTAGCGCTAGAGCTGATGCTGTGAGGGAGATGGTCTGAGCTGGAAGCTCTAGTTAGTGGCTCAGAGTCCATCGTGGAGAGAGCATTGACTTCGGGCAAAGACATCTTTCTCTGTAGCTTCTTCCTGGGGTGCTTAGAAGGTGGTCTGCCTTGTTCCTTGATGGCTTCCTCCGTGAAGGACTTCTGTCTGTTGCGAAACAGCGGGGATCCTATTCTGGCCCAGCGACCGCGAGACTTCTTGTTGGGTAGGGTGGACGACGAGACCTCTTTCAACTTGGACTTTGACCTCTTCCCAGATTTCTTCTTCTTTACATTGCTGTCATCTTTCTCTGGACTTTGACCTTCACCCAAAGGAGGAACATCATCTCTTTTGCCCCCACTAGGAGTCTCTTTTTGTGACTTTTGACCCTCTTTTTGTAATTCTCCATCAGTTGAATTCTACAGTGCAAGTGAACATACCATAATTATACTGTAGCAGGTAAATTTGGCGGGCTTAAAATTTGGCACAATTTCACATTTTTAAAATTAGCATAATTGACTTTTTTAATTTGGATATTTAATTCTGCACACTGCATTGTTTATATGCACCAACGTAACTGTTTGGCAGTTTGAAATTAATTCGCCAATTCATCAAATTTAATTCTCGGCAAATTTACCCGCTATACGGTGGTAGGCACCACACATAACATTACATTGGTGCAGTGTCAATGGACAGGTATAATATAATAATATACCTGTTGGTTGCTGTCTTTATTCTCTTGCTCCCTTGGCTGTTGCTGTATGCTCTCCACATCTCCTGTTAGCTGGCAGATGATGGCGTCAAAGATGGCCTCTGTCTCTTCTCTGGATCTCTTCTCCATGAGAGGGCTGGAGTCAATCTCCAACTGGTGGTGGCTCTTCAACTTGTCCTTCAACGTGTCCGACAGTTTCACCACCACATCCAGGCTCTCCTCGCTCTTGCTCTGCCAGTACACACACACACACACACACACACACACACACACATCCTCANAAAAAAAAAAAAAAAAAAAAAAAAAAAAAAAAAAAAAAAAAAAAAAAAAAAAAAAAAAAAAAAAAAAAAAAAAAAAAAAAAAAAAAAAAAAAAAAAAAAAAAAAAAAAAAAAAAAAAAAAAAAAAAAAAAAAAAAAAAAAAAAAAAAAAAAAAAAAAAAAAAAAAAAAAAAAAAAAAAAAAAAAAAAAAAAAAAAAAAAAAAAAAAAAAAAAAAAAAAAAAAAAAAAAAAAAAAAAAAAAAAAAAAAAAAAAAAAAAAAAAAAAAAAAAAAAAAAAAAAAAAAAAAAAAAAAAAAAAAAAAAAAAAAAAAAAAAAAAAAAAAAAAAAAAAAAAAAAAAAAAAAAAAAAAAAAAAAAAAAAAAAAAAAAAAAAAAAAAAAAAAAAAAAAAAAAAAAAAAAAAAAAAAAAAAAAAAAAAAAAAAAAAAAAAAAAAAAAAAAAAAAAAAAAAAAAAAAAAAAAAAAAAAAAAAAAAAAAAAAAAAAAGGTGGATGATAGAACTAGCTACTAGTACTACTTCAAACAAGAGCATGTATAATGTAGTAAAATCAAAGATTGCAGAAAACTTACAATGCCATAGAGATCTCGTTCAAGATTATCAAATGCTTTGCTGACTCGGAGAATGCTACTGGACACTTCAGAACTTGAGTCATCCTGAACTAGCGTACCTGTAACCACATAGTCACATGACAGTCACATGAGAATCACATGACATCAGGTCACATACCGGCAGAGGAATGGCTGACCAATGAATCAGCTCTCAGCCTGTGTTGGACCAAGGGAGAGCGGACTCTGTGACCTTGGAGAACAGCTGCTGATGAGAATGGTCTTGGGAGAATCCCTGGCGTTAGCAGCTCGTCTATTGACGTACAACAATAGATCATGTGACACCATTTCAGCATGCAGCTGTTTAACTCACCACTCCTGGTGGTGGAGGCGGAACTAGTGCTGGCACTGTGGAGGTTGGGCACGCTGCCTCCGTCACTAGACCCAGTAGGCCTCGATCTCTTTCTTTCCTCCTCCGTCAACCACTGATTAGAAGCCACACCCCTTTGCTTGTGTTTCTTCCCCTCTCTAATTAGCTCGTTAAGTCTTGTAATAACTAGCCCAGCGTTTTGCTCGAGAGCGTACGAGGAGTCGATGCCGTACTCTGAGGGGAACCTCAGCTGCTCCAGTCTGGCGCGGCGCAACATCTCATCTTCCTCAGATTCCTGGAGTTCAGTCAAATTGCCAAAGCTTCTTGAGAACGATTGCTTCATCGACTGTTTGAATTTGCTCTTCTTGGCATGTGCTTTGGAGTGCACTGAAAGGGCGTTGGCTCGCGAATGGACTTCCAGCAACAGATCATCTAGGCTGGTATTAGTGGGCGTGTCCATCGTGGTCCAAAGGTCAGCTGATTGAGCACTGGTTATTGAGCTGGGACGGGTGGAGACGGGACTAAGGGAAGAGGGCGTGGCAGACAGCGACCCAACGTCCTTCAACTGAGAGGAGACAAATGACTCACAGGCCGAAGTCACGAGACGGTTCTGAGTCTCCTTCAATTCCTACATACATACATACATACGAGACATTAGTATACTAATAATATACAACATGTTCACACTAGTATACTGACTGGACTGAGATCACATGGCTTGACTCCAATGACGTCGGCAGCTGTGATTTGAGCTCCGTATTCCAAGAGAGCAATAGAGCACTCCATCAGCTCTCTCTTGGAGGAGGAGATGTGCAGGGGTGTGCGTCTATTGGAAACACACACACCATTAAAGAGATCACAGTATCATTGCACACTGTATACCTAATCAGTTACCTCATCAAATCCACGCCATTCACATTGGCTCCTCTCAGCAGCAGGGCCTGCAGGACAGGGATGTTGCCCTCGGCAGTGGCTCTGTGGATCGGACGACACTCATTCCATCCGGGGGCCTCTAAGGAAGCCATCCTGTACGTGGTGCAGTACCATGGCGATAAGGTTGCAGCAACTAGGGTGTGTGTGTGCCTCACCTGTTAGTGAGAAGAGCCACCAGGTCATTCCTGCCCAAAGCCACAGCATAATGGAGGAGAGTGTTCCCCTGGAGGTCCGCCTCGTTTGGGGATATGACATCATGAATAATGCACCTCTCTAACAGCTCCAGCTGCGAGGTTTGCATTGCACAGAGAGCATCTTCAAATGGACTGCCAGGCTGAACAGAACTGAGAGGAGAGGGACACATTTGTTTTAATGAGAGAGGGAGAGAGAGAGAGAGAAAGAGAGAGAGAGAGAGAGAGAGAGAGAGAGAGAGAGAGAGAGAGAGAGAGAGACCTGCATCTCTCTCTCAGCTTCTTGTTGTTGGCCAGTATATTCTCGACGGCTGTCAGTAACATGCTGGCTCTCTCGTTCAGAGTGAACTCTCCCTCCCCAGAACCAACTCTACGAGTGACCTTTCTCCTGTCCTTTGGTGAGGGTGTGATGGGTGCAGGTGTGAGGGGGTGGAGGGAGGGGGCAGAGTCAGACGATGTTGTGCTCATACGATTCAAAGATGGTTCTCTGGAAGTGCTCTAGCCAACACAAGGACATGTATCAAAAGTTACACCAACATTCATCTATTGGCACTAACGTACCGGTTGGATTGCCACACCCCTCTTCGAGAACTGGGAAAAGGATTTGTGTTCGATGAGTTCGTCTTCATCCTCCATAGTGTGGGCACGCCCCCTAACATTCTGAACTTTGAACTCTGACGAGGTATCTGATGTTTTATGTGCTTTGTTTCCTTTGCTAGCAGAACGATAGGCCTTCTGCAACACTTGGACAACATCAGCAGCCTAGAGAGACAGGGATAGGATTCAATGAGAGACTAGGTTACTGATTTCACTTACAATGGTACCACTTTCTTTAATGGAAACTTTAAACTGACAATTAAAACACACAACAGCTTGTTTTTGAGACATCACTCACTGAATGTGACAACTAACTAACTACAAGACTAACACAGCAGTTAGTGATGGCACATAAACTATCTCCTTCAGTGTGAGTGTGGCTGGCAGATGGTCAGGGAACAGATATATATAGGCTAGGGACAAACAACATTGTGATACTGACAGCATATGGTGAATGGACTAATAAAGGAAGTGCTTTCAAAACATTGCCATTTGTATATGGAGAAGAAGAGAGAGAGAGAGAGAGAGAGAGAGAGAGAGAGACCTGCATCTCTCTCTCAGCTTCTTGTTGTTGGCCAGTATATTCTCGACGGCTGTCAGTAACATGCTGGCTCTCTCGTTCAGAGTGAACTCTCCCTCCCCAGAACCAACTCTACGAGTGACCTTTCTCCTGTCCTTTGGTGAGGGTGTGATGGGTGCAGGTGTGAGGGGGTGGAGGGAGGGGGCAGAGTCAGACGATGTTGTGCTCATACGATTCAAAGATGGTTCTCTGGAAGTGCTCTAGCCAACACAAGGACATGTATCAAAAGTTACACCAACATTCATCTATTGGCACTAACGTACCGGTTGGATTGCCACACCCCTCTTCGAGAACTGGGAAAAGGATTTGTGTTCGATGAGTTCGTCTTCATCCTCCATAGTGTGGGCACGCCCCCTAACATTCTGAACTTTGAACTCTGACGAGGTATCTGATGTTTTATGTGCTTTGTTTCCTTTGCTAGCAGAACGATAGGCCTTCTGCAACACTTGGACAACATCAGCAGCCTAGAGAGACAGGGATAGGATTCAATGAGAGACTAGGTTACTGATTTCACTTACAATGGTACCACTTTCTTTAATGGAAACTTTAAACTGACAATTAAAACACACAACAGCTTGTTTTTGAGACATCACTCACTGAATGTGACAACTAACTAACTACAAGACTAACACAGCAGTTAGTGATGGCACATAAACTATCTCCTTCAGTGTGAGTGTGGCTGGCAGATGGTCAGGGAACAGATATATATAGGCTAGGGACAAACAACATTGTGATACTGACAGCATATGGTGAATGGACTAATAAAGGAAGTGCTTTCAAAACATTGCCATTTGTATATGGAGAAGATCAACCTTCATTCAACACACACAGAGGGAGAGAGAGAAAGGGCTTCTAGCACATGGTTATCGCATGACAGTCAGAGAGACAGTTTAAACTGAGTCCCAACACAATAAGAAAGGATTGACATTGATGAAGCAAAGTTAATTAGAAAACACACACACACACATATTCATTGCCATAGCAACAAATGCTTCCACTAGCCTCCTCCTAATGGCTGGTTGCAGATTGGAATGGCACATCAAACACACACACACATTCTACAAGACAACTTTCAGACCAAGAGATTTATTGGAGGCTGCTAATGGAGTGGCTTACTATGGGCTGTAGTGGGAGCATCCTGCAGGCCAGGCATAACTCAATTAGGTCAAATCAAATTGACCATACACATCAATTAGAGGTAAGATTAGAGTCAGAATTATCAGAATGACAGCACACAAACCTAAGACCAGCACAAGGATAAGTAAGAGAAAGAGAAAACCTTGGTAGAGATTGGGCCAGCTAGCAAATCCTCTGATCACAGTTTAGGCCAACTCATTCTGTAAAAAGAGTTGGTGTATACTGCTATACAAGGTAGATGTAGGGAACAACTGTCTACTTCCTTATGTTGTAATCAGACATGAGAGCACACACACACACACACACACACACACACACACACACGAGAGAGAGAGAGAGAGAGAGAGAGAGAGAGAGAGAGAGAGAGAGAGAGAGAGAGAGAAACACTGACCTCTCTGCTTGTCTTTGCCTGCAGGACGTGGCATTGATGGGCATATCTTCCCGTTCCAAAGCTGATTGCCAGACAATCCTTATGTTCCCTGCTAATATCTTGAGTCACCTGCAATAGTGGTACAACCAAACTCACCAGTAAGTGGTGGTACAATGCTCAGCAGCCTAACCTGTGCAATGAAATGAAGAGGGGTCATTAGCAGTGTCTCTCCAGAAGCCTCGCTGATTCTGAGGAGGCCATCTTGGTAAGAGAGAAGAACACTTTTGGTGCTGAGGTTAGTGGCACACACGTTGCGAATGACAGCCACGACATCGCGTGAGGATCGCAGCTCGCTGATGGAAGAGAAGCCAAGATAATGCAAGGAATGGTCGCCATGGGAACGAGGTGGGGTCAAAATTATCTCGGAGGTGCTTCGTTTCCTCATCTTTGGCCGCTCAGTCTCCTCTGTGATTACATGCTTCTCACGACTTTTACGAGTCAACCGCTTCATAATGGCCGGCTGCAGGGGAGTGCATTATAAAAACAAGGTAACCATATCTACTATCATATGAATTAGTTGTCATAGCAGCACAGTCTTCATCCAACAGTGGACAAACATACTGATTACAGAGCTACAACCCCGCGACCGATCACTGATCAGCCGACTGTAACTACCATCGATCTCTTGGGGAAGATCTTATATTACTTGTACTCTAACCGTACCAACTGCTTACATGAGTGAGTCTCAGTCACACGTAGAATTCTTCAGTCTCTGACTGGCAGAGCGCCACAAGATACGGCTGATCAACCGCAATGTTTACAGTGAGCGCTGGGTAGGAATCAACACACGGCAGTGATCGCTAGTCGCTCCTTTGACCTCCTACGATGGCAGCTGCTGACAAAGACGACTCTAGACTGTGTACTTCACATGCCAAACGTCATTCATTCAAGAAGCAAAGGCTTGTCGTTAGATCATGTCTCTTTGAAGTTGCCGACAGGGGGCGGAGCTGTCGCGGTTTCCGTAAACACATGGAATCACGTGACAACCACGTGTTTTTCGCGAATTAGCTGGAGTATTCGACTAATAACTGCTGGAATTTGCACTCACGTCTAAAATATTTTGCGAGAGAATCAGAAACTGGGAACCAGTGCAAATAGAGAGAGTGGAAGAGAAGAGGTCATATTTCTCCCTCCAAAGGTGAGCATGTGAGATCTGTACACTGATAAGCCTACACTGGTTCAGCTAGATCTAACTGAATCTTTTAATGATGGGTGTGTTCTGATCAAAATAGTTTATTGTGGCTCACTTTAAACCATGTCATGGAAAGGCCTGATAAAGAGATTGAGAGATGAGAGGAGATGTCCATTGTTGAGAGAGAGAGAGAGAGAGGGTTTATTTTTCTACAGTTTGTTGATCTAGTCACTGATTGTTGTGTGCCTGTGTGTGAAGAGACCGCACGCTTTTCATAATAGAAAACATTAGGTTTTCTCTATCAACAAATAGTATGTTGTGTTGTCATGGCAACGCTGGTAGAGAGCCAACCAGACGGTGTTAGTGCATGGTTCCATGGCCAACACCTCTGGTGGTCGCCACACCCACTGCCATAGGGGCGTGTCTGCTGGTGGGTCTACAGTAAGATGATGCCTCACCAAAGAAGGCAATTTGATCAGTTCCTCTTACCTCTTTGGCTTCTGGTGGCAAAACCACCAATTATAATTGATCACAATTTTATTCATCTTTGTATCTTAATCCCCACACACTCCCAGCATATGCCATGGGCAAAGACACAGAGCTGTTCAAAGCTGCCAAGACGGGCAACAACTCTGTTTTAGAGAAGGCGTTTGCTTCGTTCCTCAAGAAACAGTCAGGACAGGGCAGCAGTATAGGGAGCACTCTCAACAGGTGAGGTCTGTAAGGGGATGTTTGTGTGAGAGAGTGTTTACAAAACTTCTGTTGTGCTATTATACACAAGATAAGGATACGCTGAGAGTTAGTTTAACTGAAGGGAATTCACAACCAGTGGCCCCTCCCACTAATGCCATGTTTGTGTAGCCCTGCAATTGTGTACATTTTTGTTCCATTGAACCGTGACCATTTATTTCATCAAGTATAGTAGTCGTGACAATCGTTAACTTTATTTGTGCAGTATTCGTCACAAGTTTCATCCTAACCTACAAGATGCCTCAGGCTATACTCTCCTACACCACGCCACTCTTCAGGGACAGAGGTATGTTAACGCTAGCAATAATGCTAACACTAACACTAACGCTAACATTAATGCTAACATTATTGCTAACTCAAACACAAATGCTAACACTAACACTAATGCTAACATTAATGCTAACATTATTGCTAGCTCAGACACAAATGCTAACACTAACACTAATGCTAATGCTAACACTGTTTCTTACACACACTGCCATGAAGAGACACTGTGAGTCTTCTGTTGAAGTGTGGAGCCTCCACCACCATTGCAGACTCCTCTGGCAGCTGCCCTCTTCATTTGGCTGCTTGGAAAGGAGATATTGAGATAGTTAAGATGCTGGTTTGTCAGGGACCATCACGAGCCAATGTTAACCAGCAGAGTGATTCTGACGACACAGCTCTGCATCTGGCCAGCCAGTATGGCTACTCCGATGTTGTTGATTTCCTTTTACAGGTAACAGTGAGTGCGTGTGTGTTAGACTTGTACACCTACTGGCTAATGGTAACATACACACATACACACACACACACACACACACACACACACACACACACACACACACACACATACTCACGACACAGCGCCATGCTGATCCCTTGCAAAGGAACTCCAAGTGTGAGACAGCTCTTGACCTAGCCTCTCAATACGGCCATCTTGACACAGTCCACATGCTGGTCTCCCATTGCCCGGAGATCCTTCAGCTGCAAAGAGAAGACACTAGCCCCCTGCACCTCGCCGCCAGGAATGGCCACGCTGTGGTAGCTCTCTCTCTCATCAACGCTGGCATCTCTGTCAACACAGTGGTACGTAGTTATAGTGGGAGATGTAGCCACCACTCTTTGACCCCCCCCCCCCCCCNGTCCTACTTTTGTACGACCTTCCTAGGCTGAGATATTCCTAATAATCTGCCAAGAATTTTCTATTTGGAAAATCCTTACCCGTTTATCTCTAGGCATAGGAAAAGAACTAGCAATATCTCAGTCAAGGAAGGTCGTACAACGATGAGACTTGTGCCATTGCGATCGGCTCAAAGAGATCTTTAAAAATGACTTTGTTTATATTCAAATGATGATGGAGCGTTCATATTGATGTCAATTTTTGCTTGGTTCACAGTATCTAGGTAGCGTGATTGTGATGAATCTCCATGGCAACCGATCAGCAGAAGAGGCCTGTTTAAGACTAAGAGTGAGTTAACTGCAGTCTGTGGTATTCATGTGTTTTACTAGAATATCCTGACATGGTGTACAGACCAGTACGGAAGGAATGCAGAAGTTTCCTGAGATCATTTTATCAATTTCTTGGAAAGGAATAAAATTTGTTGATTCTCAATCCAAGGTGAGAGGCTGACTTTGGCTCTAGCTGTAGTTCATCTCCCTCTCTCTCCTCCTCCTCTGTCAGATGGTGGTCAGCACCCACGCCATCCGGGACATCTCCTGTTGCTCCCCCGACATTGAGGACGAGAGGGTCTTTGCCTACATCACAAAGGAGAAGCAAAGTGGAATGAACTATTCCCACGTCTTTATGGCACCTACTAAGGTGGGTGTGGCTGTTTGTTGTCATGGAAACCTGTGGCATATTGTTTCGTGCATGCACTTACAGGAGATTGCTGATGAGATTCGTATGACAATTGGTCAGGCGTTTGAAATCTGCTACCAGAAGGTGATGAAGGCACGGAGGATATCAGAGGAGAGCAAGAGATCCAGTCTGTCTTCAAACTGAGAGTATAGTCTCGTAAATTGATATTCCACCCTCTCAATTGTGTTCAATATTACTGATATTTTTGGTTTCATGCACGTGTACTGCATGGAAAATTATAATTCATTTATTCGTTTGTAATTTTGATGATCATCATTATATTATTGCTGTAACTGTACTATAAGATTATATTGCTGTTATTACATGTGCCCATTGCATTCATAAATTTGAAAGTGTGTGATCTAAATATCCGAAAAATGCTGAATAAGCAAGAAAATTCAAACTATATAAACTCCGCCCATGCACGAATGCACTTCTCAAAGCGAAGGTCAAGAAGCCGCAGTCCAGCAGCTCTTTGATCCATCATGCCTTCAGGGATATACTACGGCGTCATAGCGCGGCAAGGAGTGATTCTCTGCGACTACGCCACACTCACTGGCAACTTTGAACGAGTGGCCCAAAGTATTCTCGATCAGAGCAACCCCCCCAAGATAAGCTATGAATCAGGTCGCTATCTCTTCCATGTGTTCGTGGCTGGTGGGCTCACATACATGGTTGTCACTGACTCCGTCTTCGACCGAGGTGTCGCCTTTGCGTGCCTTCATCAGATGGAGCAAGACCTGTCCTCCTATCCCCAACTAAAGGACCGTGCTCTGACTGGTGTAAACAGGCACTGCCTTCAGAAGGAGTTCTCGAACGTGTTGGAATCTCTCATTCGTCGCTATTCCTCCAGTGACAAGATGGCCAACTTGGAGGACAAGGTGGCCACGGTGAAGGGGGTCATGACCAAGAGCATCGATAAGGTCATGAAACGAGGGGAAAACCTCGACGACCTGACTGAGAGGTCACAGCTGCTCACCCACAGCTCCAACCAGTTCCGCCGCACCTCTGGGAAGCTACGCAGGAAACTGTGCTGGCAGAATGCAAGATTGTGGATCATAGTGATAGTTGCCATCATTATCACACTGCTAGTCATCATTGCCATCATAGTGGCCTTGGCTCTTACTGGGAAGTTCAAGAAGAACAACCACTGAAACTTTTATTCTTTGTTTGTTTGTGTGTGTGTGTGTGTGTGTGTGTGTGTTTTAATACTCTTATTGATTTTGTGACCTCACTATACACATCTTTGCTGTACTTGCAATTTACATCAGGTGATTGAGGGGTGGGGCATGTGTGTCACGTGATCGGTTTGTTTATTAGGGAATTCCTGATCTGAAGCAGAAATGGAGCGGTTGCTGTCAGCGGCGAAGGAGCTGTCAGAGAAGGTTGACTCAAACGAGGCGGCGGCTGGTGAGCTACTGAGGCAGTGTGAAACGCTACAGGAGGAGCTAAAGTCAATGAAACAAGTGAGAACCACACACACTAGCCTGATGGCTGTGGATATTATCTTATTATCTGTGGTTTATGACGCTCTCTCGTTTCCCTTAGTACCGTGAGTGTCTAGAGACGATCAGTGGGAGTGATGAATCCCGCACCCGTCTTCCTAACATCGAGTTCAGTTACATCCGTCAACTTCAGCAAGACAACTCGGAGCTTCGTATTCTATTAGAAGAGCACCAGTCAGCTCTGGATATGATTATGAGCAAATACCGTGAACAGGTACCACCTGAAATGTTTCAATCTTTATTTCCGTTCTCATAGTACGTCAGAGAAAGTCCATGTTGAATGTGTAATCATCACACACACACACACACACACACATGCGCCACATTGCAGATGGTGAGGTTCATGAAGACCTCTAGCGATGATTTGAACGCTGACAGTGGTCTTTCAGAAGTGAGTCGCCTCAGCAGTAGCTACATGTAGCTCTGTCTCCTGCCATTATCACTGACAGCACCCTCTCTTTCTCTCTCTCTCTCTCTCTCTCTCTCTCTCTCTCTCTCTCTCTCTCTCTCTCTCTCTCTCTATCTCTATCTCTAGGAGCTGCAGTATCGCACTGACCAGCTGTGCAGTATGGCGGCTGTCATGTACAAGGCAGCTGGTGTTGAAGACTCAACTGTTAATGCTCAGAGTGAAAAAATTGCACAATTGGAATACGAGAACAAGCACTTGCGAGAGCTGCTTCAGTTCTCCCCCCACCTCACGTCAAAAGGGGAGGCCTCCGTGTTCCTCTCCTCATCCCGTGAGGAGAAGACCCCGCCCCCAACATCAGCTGCAGGAGAGAACAGTGAACCTATCATCAGATGAACACAATGCGTATTCATAGCTCTGTATATTTCACACTTGCACATTTGGACAATTATTATTCATACGTATAGTTTTGATCATTGTAAGTTACGATTAAAATTAATAATACACATGTAACTTTAAAGTGAAGTATTAATTTTAATTATTAGTTGAATTGCATTATACAAACTTACAATTGCTGGACAGTCCCTGAGTAATTACAATTGACACATGATATCCACAAACAGGAGGAAATGAAACATGAACTGATCACAATTACATTACACAAAAGATGAGGTGCATTTTACAGCCAGGTCGACTAGCTTCAATGTCTGCATGACAAAAAATAAATATGAGTGTTAATAATTGGTGAATGAATTAGTGGGTCTTTTGATTGCAGGGGGTGATCATGTGAGCATTGCTTTTGATGTCACATGACCATTGTTTCTTGCTTCCGTTGCTGTTGGGGTAAATCTTTGAGTTGATGACTGAGAGAGAGAAACACAGCTGGGCCGAGTAGTAGGTGACCATTACGATGGCTCTCTCACAAGGCACTGGGAAAATGAACTTGTTGACGGCCAAAGTGGTGTCTGAGAGAGCTAGCAGACAGGCACCGCAGGCAGAGTAGATCTTCCTCCAGGGTATTTCCCCCCTGAGAGTGAACCTAGCCAGAGATCTCCAGGTCATGGTACAGAGCAGCAGTCCATAGCAGAGGAGGGCATACTGGATGGCTCCTGACACACTGGGGAGGATAGCTGCCGATCCAACAATGAGCAGGCTTACACATAACACGAGTTCCTTGACTCCAAGTGGAGAGAAACCAAACGCCAAACTGTAGCTGACGTGGGCCACACCGAAACACGCAACTCCCATTAAAAAGAGCAACAGTTCACCACCCCACACAAGGAAGGCGTCACCAAGGCAAGATAAGATCAGCCCAGCCAAGATCTTTCTGTTGTAAGAATTCTCCATTCTGTGTCCAGTCACTCCCTGGAGGCACACGAACCAGATGAGAGAGAGAATGGGCAGCACCTTCACAAAGGCAGCAGTAACTGAAGGCTCAGCTTCAGGCAACCACAGTACGAAGTACACACACGACATCTTCAGAAACGGCACCAGAAATGGAGCTACCGTGCCAACCTCGTTAGCAAGCTGAGGGGGGGAGGTATGTGAGTGTGTGTGTGTGTGTGATGTGTGATGATATTAATGCATAATCAGCTACCAATTTTTATAAGTCTTACCTGTTCTTGGTCCATTCTCAGCCACTTGGCTATTTGAGAGAGCATTCTAGTCTTCATCGTTCACAGCTATCCTTGTGTCTGGCATCAGAAGTCAGTGTACGGAGAGGTAGAAATTGATATAAACAAAAACTCAGTCACCGACAGCTGCCACATGTGTTCCGTAAACAACAAATTACGTCATTGAATTCCAAGCTAGCTCACGTGTGTGTGCGCGATATATATATATATATATATATCGCATTTATTCTTATGCACAAACAGAGATTCTTGTGGTAAAATTTACACTTACAAACAGACACAAAAATTAATGCGTTGCACATGTAGCTACTGTCTTTTGGAGTTTCTTTCTTTTGGATTCGATTGCACCAGCTGGTTCTGAGCATCTGAACTCTGAGAGTGTGTGTGAGCAATAACAGTCATTATCACTGAGCTCTTGCAGTGGACAGATTGGAAGTGCTACTCCAGCAGCAGTATAATATTATAGCTGCAAATGTGTGCAACACTCACCACTAGTCTTGGTGCATGGCCAGCCAACACATGTGGTTCAATGTGAGGCAGAAGAGAGGACTTGCTGTGGGACCTACAGTACGTACATACATGGGTATGGGGTGGGGTAAGGGTAAGGGTACATACACATCCTACTCCATGCCAAATTCAAACAAACTGTGAACTGGTCCTTTAGTTATGTTCACTGGATATTTTAATAAAGATCCATTCAAAGCTTCTCATTCTTGGTGAGTGTAGATCAGACAGCCTGATGTTTTCTTGCTTGTTCAATTGTATCTTGGTCATGTTCTTTGTCCCTACTATTGTTCTCTTTGTTGTAGAACTATAATACACTGCTTCAGGGTATTTTTGCATTTACAAGCCACACTTTCACTGTTTATTTTTCCCTAATGAGTCATGTACCAAGGACGAAAAGCTTAGAATGAACCTTTAATAAATTTTCAGTGAACTGAAGGGCCAGCTCACAGTTTGCATTGATAAGGGTACACATGGGATGATTTCACTCCAGAGAAGTTAGGACAACAGTCATTCTACCTTGTCTGTTGCTCCACACGACTATGGTTGCCATGACTACCGTCATTGTGTACTACTCTCTGATGATGAACCCACCTAACGTGTGTGTGTGTGTGTGTGTGTGTGTGTGTGTGTGNTGCAGGAAGAGAGAGAGATATGTAAGCACTAACACTCACTGGTAGAGGAAATCTTGATTGGTGTGTTTCTCTTCAAAGAGATCAGGAGTTGAATGAGCTAAAAGAGAGAGAAAGAAATAAGTTATATATACTGCCTACCAGCAGATATGGAATACCTTGAGGGTAGCTACTAGCAGTGTGTTGTTCCCTCCCTGCCAACAGAGGAGTGCTCTGGCCTTGTTTCTTGAAGACAGCCAACCTCACCATAGGATCTATAGCGACAGCATACAAACAGCAAGATAGACCATGGGAACTGCTGAGTCAGCAATATTGCACCACCTAACCTGCCAATTTCTTTCTCTTAAGAGCATTCTTCTTCCTCTTCTTCTCTCTTTGAGTCCTCCTCCTTAGTAGCTCAGCTGTCCTCGAGCTCTCCAGACCCCTGTACACACACAAGAGTAAATTATCTAATGCCCCTCAATATTAACATTCATTAAAGACTAACATAATTCATGCATATTATTATACCATTCATTCTCAACTCTCTTTAACTGAGTGTCTTCAATGTTGCCGTGACGACCAATGGTCATACTTTGATCTTCTCTAGTGATATCAGCTTGTCCTGTGTGCTCTGGCAATGCCCATGCCACGCCCACTCTCTGAGGTGGGCTAACCTCTTCTTCTATGGAATCGGAAGGAGATTCAATCACATGGGAATGGGACTCGTTAGAATGGGAATGGAATTTAACAGGCTTAGAATGGAAATTGTCCCCTCCAGGTGCCATGGAAATGGTGTCGGCAGATGGTTGGCTTTGGGCAGTCCATTCTTCCAAGGTGATGACATCATCAACAGCACCAGGAAGAGTATAGGCAGGGATATAGAGGGGTGTGGTCCTTTCAGTGGAAGCTTCCTGATTGGTCAATTCTTGTTCTGTAAATCTCTTCAGCTCATCATTGGATGGACTCAGAGGTTGGAGCAAGTCCAGGGACTATAGGGATGACATCATAATGACATAATAGCTTGAAACAGTGGATTTAAAATGGCAGTATTGACTGACAGTTGGATTTTCACACACACACACACACACACACACACACACACACAAGATAGACAGGCTCACCTCATTAAGATAATTATCAGGGATCTCCTCATCATAATTAACATCAACCTCTGGCATATCATCACTATCACTTAGATGTGCATTATCAAGAATGGCTTGCAAACGTCTCCTAAGAAGATACCCCCTATAGTTAGCCTGTGAGGGAGAGAGAGAGAGAGAGAGAGAGAGAGAGAGAGAGAGAGAGAGAGAGAGACTACTGCTAGTCTCCACATCATACACACACACCAGCTGCACCTGTATCACAGTGGCAGCTTGATGTCTTCTCCTCCTCAGTCTCTCATACCACTGCCTCACTCTGAGACCCTTCCAATACGACTGGATCAAAATGGCAGCCTTCCTCTCAGCATATCTACAGCAACACACACATCACATGCATTAGCACTATGACTATTAAACACAATAGTTCAAACAGCTAAAGATGCAGGAACATAGTGCATAGAGAAACCAGTTTCTCCTAAACTCTCAGCTGCTCATGGAGATGTATCCATTACCTTGATGTCTGTTCAGTTCTACCAAATGTCAGCATTTCGTGCTCTCTCAAGTGCCGAATCAGCAGTCGTTGGTAGTCATGGCAATGAGACACCTGCATGCATGCAAGTACATACACTAGTACCAATCCAATGTGCACGTGTGGACCTAGTAAGAAACTACATCATACTTTGGTCTCAAGAATCTTCACAGTATTTCCAGGGGAAGGTTTGACCTCAGCCAGCTCCCTACAGGTATATAGAGTGAGCAAGTACCTGACTATCAATATCAGTGTTAATGGTGCAGCACATACTCTAGCTCTCTTTGCTGAGCTTCTTTCAAATCATCCTGTTCTCTAATTTGTCTGCAACACAACTGAACTATAGGAGATGCAGTAATGGAGGCTGGCAGCTCTCTCTTTAACTGTGTGTGTGTGTGTGTGTGTGTGTGTGTGTGTATTCCTGAGCAACATTTTAAAGATCTCTTTGAGTTAATTGCAATGGTGCAAGTCCCATCGTTATACGACCTTCCTAGGCTGAGATATTGCTACTTCTTTTAGTTTGCCTAGGTGTACACAGGTAAGGATTTTCCCAAAAAAATTCTTGGCAGATTTTTGAGAATATCTCAGCCTAGGAAAGTCGTACAAAAGTAGGACTTACACCATTGCAATCAGCTCAAAGAGATCTTTCAAATGATCTAGTTCAATCCTGTGTTTGTATTTTGTCCAAATCCTTCAAAACCATGAACTATAGCCCATGGTCGAGTGCGATTTTTTCTCAAAAATGGTCATTTTCAAACTTTCCAAATAAAGGACACCATTTTAAAGATCTCTTTAAACTGATTGCAATGGTGCAAGTCCCATCGTTATACGACCTTCCTAGGCTGAGATATTGCTACTTCTTTTAGTTTGCCTAGGTGTACACAGGTAAGGATTTTCCCAAAAAAATTCTTGGCAGATTTTTGAGAATATCTCAGCCTAGGAAAGTCGTACAAAAGTAGGACTTACACCATTGCAATCAGCTCAAAGAGATCTTTCAAATGATCTAGTTCAATCCTGTGTTTGTATTTTGTCCAAATCCTTCAAAACCATGAACTATAGCCCATGGTCGAGTGTGATTTTTTCTCAAAAATGGTCATTTTCAAACTTTCCAAATAAAGGACACCATTTTAAAGATCTCTTTGAACTGATTGCAATGGTGCAAGTCCCATCGTTATACGACCTTCCTAGGCTGAGATATTGCTACTTCTTTTAGTTTGCCTAGGTGTACACAGGTAAGGATTTTCCAAAAAAAAATTCTTGGCAGATTTTTGAGAATATCTCAGCCTAGGAAAATTACACCATTGCAATCAGCTCAAAGAGATCTTTCAAATGATCTAGTTCAATCCTGTGTTTGTATTTTGTCCAAATCCTTCAAAACCATGAACTATAGCCCATGGTCGAGATTTTTTCTCAAAAATGGCTATTTTGAAAATTTCCAAATAAAGGACACCATTTTAAAGATCTCTTTGAGCTGATTGCAATGGTGCAAGTCCCATTGTTATACGACCTTCCTAGGCTGAGATATTGCTACTTCTTTTAGTTTGACCAGGTGTACACAGGTAAGGATTTTCCCAAATAAATTCTCAGTGGAGAATCAAGAATATCTCAGCCTAGGGAGGTCCTACAAAATAATGTAGGACTTGTACAACTGCAATCAGCTCAAAGAGATCTTTCAAAAGATGTACAATGTCATGTAGTTTAATTCTAGTATGTTGTATTTTATATATATAATCATGAACTAAAGACTATGTTTTTTCTCAAAAATGACCATTTACTATTTAACGCCATTCTAAAGATCTCTTTGAGATGATCATAACATTGCAAGTCCCATCATCATAGCCTCATACCCAGGCTCTCTCCTTTGACAGTGCAAGGTCAAAGGAGAGAACCTGGGTACAAGGCTACCATCCTCATACAACCTTTCTTACCTTTGCCCTTTTCAATGGACTATCATCCATCGTAATAAGGTGTGGCAATGCTTTGCAAAGATACATTCTGAACTTTGGCTCTTCAGTGACTGGGTTGCCATGGATACGAAGACATTTCAGCTTGAAACATCCTCTAATTGCTTGCAATAAAACTGGAAGATCTGAAAGGTCAGAGTACAAAGGTCAAATTATACTCAGTGCAGTTATCATTGCCATGGTTACCATATATGGTATTGTTCTGTAGATTGAGCGTCTCCAAAGAGAGGAGGCTTGCCAGGACGTCCAGCTGGACGATACTGCCAGGTGGGAGAGAGTGTACAAGGGTAACCACTGGTTAGGCCAGCTATAAACAGGACTGACCAGTTATTAGCGAGGGAGAGGGTCTGCAGGAGGGGGAGCCACGCCTCTGTGATGGGACCTACGGAGGAGAGACTGTTCTCATCGAGGTGGAGTTCCCTCAAGAGGACATGGTCACACACGCTGGGCACCTGTGTGGGATGAGACACCTACTTCAATTCCAGATAATGAACCATTCAGGGGTTGTGGCATCAACTGGTCAACTGAGATCCCTTTAGAGAAAAAGGCTAACAGCTCTTAGACCATGATGCCATCTGGTTGGAGAATGCCGGTAAAAAATAACTTTCTAAATATCTAACTGATTACAAAGTTTCAAGCACCATTGGAAAGCGCTTGTTCTCCCTGTTCTTTTGGCTGCTTTTCCAACTTCCTATGCCTTACTATTCAAAAGTTAGCTATTTTGTCCCCATATAAAAATATTACATGAATCTCATCATTTCACTTCCAGCGGCATTCTCAAACCAGATAGACTTCAGTGCTGATCTTACCTGCTGCAGGTTGTTCTGGCTGAGCTGGAGGTGCTGTAGGAGAGAGAGCCTCTCCAAACCTTCAACTCTGGGGAGGTGGTTCTCAGAGCAGGACAACCGCTGGAGGAGACCAAGCTGCTCTACACCCTAAGCAACAGATATCAAATCATCATTAAACTGGCCAAAACAAATCTGACAGAATTGAAGTGATTGTATTGCTATATGTATGTATGTATGTATCTACATGTATTGCTATATGTATGTATGTATGTATGTATGTATTGCTATATGTATGTATGCATGTATGTATGTGATTGGGAAATTTTCGTGTTCAAAATATTTCGTAAATAAAAATTTTGGTATATGTAATTTTCGTTGATACATACGAAAGAAATTTTAACAGGTCGTCACATTCAAAAGTTCATGTTTCAAATTTTCGCAGATTTTAATTTTTGTAAGTGCAGTTTTATACGAAAATTTCTCAATCTACGGTATGTATGTATGTATGTATATAGGTACCATGGTTGGCTTAAAGAGGGCATTAAAGATGTATATAAATTGACAATTGGAGCAGCTAGGTGTACCTTGCAGTTGATGAGCAGGTTAGCATCAAGAGAGAGTGCCTGTAGTCTAGCCAGCCTCCTCACACCAGGACCACTCACCCGGGCTAGTCTGTTATCAGAGAGATTTAATTCTAGAAGATCACTGCAGGACTCGTAGCCATGAATACTAGCAATACGATTGTTGCTAAAGTCAGCAAATCTGAGCTGGCCAAGTTTATTGCAGTCGACATGTTCAATCATATTAGACTGTGTGTGTGTGTGTGAGAGAGAGAGAGAGAGAAAGGATAAAGAGAGTGTGTGTTAATCCTGTAAAAATGTACCTGCATACTAATCTCCATCAGTTGGTCACATCCTTCCAGTGTTTCCATGGTAACCACACCACAGTTGTGCAGAGAAAGCGAACGCAAATTTGGACATTTTGAGAAACTAGTCAAGTCCATGGGAGGCCTGGCTCTGTACAGAATGACCTGCCATGGAAGACAATCACAAACTGCAGTTAACTTGCCACACTTCACTCCAGAGGTATGATCACATAATGGCAGCATAAACCATCTGACCTGCGTGACCTCATCCAAACTTGTGCCCTGAGGGGAAGCAGCACACAGCTGGGCTGCAGAGAGTAGCTTGGTGGGTGTGGCTTTGGACGGGGAGAAGGACTTTGACCTCAATACACTGACCTCTGTTGGGCGACTTGTGACAGTGGATCGAGACCTCAAGTTAGACCCAGTGGGGATACGAGGCTCCACCCACTTCCTGTGAGCTGACTGCCACACCTCCAGACGCTCCTTGATGATTCCTAGCCAGGCATTAGCTAGCATAGGGGAAGAGGCATGTTCCAGCTCATGACGATAAGTAGAATGATCTCTCTTTTGTTTAGCCACCTAGCTGCAGGTTGTTCTGGCTGAGCTGGAGGTGCTGTAGGAGAGAGAGCCTCTCCAAACCTTCAACTCTGGGGAGGTGGTTCTCAGAGCAGGACAACCGCTGGAGGAGACCAAGCTGCTCTACACCCTAAGCAACAGATATCAAATCATCATTAAACTGGCCAAAACAAATCTGACAGAATTGAAGTGATTGTATTGCAATATGTATGTATGTATGTATTGCTATATGTATGTATGCATGTATGTATGTGATTGGGAAATTTTCGTGTTCAAAATATTTCGTAAATAAAAATTTTGGTATATGTAATTTTCGTTGATACATACAAAAGAAATTTTAACAGGTCGTCACATTCAAAAGTTCATGTTTCAAATTTTCGCAGATTTTAATTTTTGTAAGTGCAGTGTTATACGAAAATTTCTCATATCTACGGTATGTATGTATGTATATAGGTACCATGGTTGGCTAAGTGAGGACATTAAAGATGTATATAAATTGACAATTGGAGCAGCTAGGTGTACCTTGCAGTTGATGAGAAGGTTAGCATCGAGAGAGAGTGCCTGCAGTCTAGCCAGCCTCCTCACACCAGGACCACTTACCCGGGCTAGTCTGTTATCAGAGAGATTTAATTCTAGAAGATCACTGCAGGACTCGTAGCCATGGATACTAGCAATACGATTGTTGCTAAAGTCAGCAAATCTGAGCTGGCCAAGTTTATTGCAGTCGACATGTTCAATCATATTAGACTGTGTGAGAGAGAGAGAGAGAGAGAGAGAGAGAGAGAGAGAGAGAGAGAGAGAGAGAGAGAGAGAGAGAGAAGATAAAGAGAGTGTGTGTTAATCTTGTGAAAATGTACCTGCATACTAATCTCCATCAGTTGGTCACATCCTTCCAGTGTTTCCATGGTAACCACACCACAGTTATGCAGAGAAAGCGAACGCAAATTTGGACATTTTGAGAAACTAGTCAAGTCCATGGGAGGCCTGGCTCTGTACAGAATGACCTGCAATGGAAGACAATCACAAACGGAAGTTAACTTGTCCTCATCCACACTTCACTCCTAAGGTAGGATCACATAATGGTAGCATAAATAGGCCTAGATAAATTCTGTAGGCATATTTTTGAGCAAAATAGGTAGCTGAAAGCAATGAGCATTTTTCTGGAAAAATCTTGCATTTGATGCATCTGTATAGAGTGGCAGTGTGTTTGTTTGAGCAATTTGACTACTAGTAGGCTGGGGGACAAAGTTGAACTGTCTATAAATGCTTCTAAATCAGCACAACAATTAGTGGTAATTTTTATTCATCAAGAAACTCATGATTGCATTAGCATTATTGAGTTTGGGAAGCAAAATTGGCGTCTTTCAGGCACAACAATAAAGAAAAATTGGAAGAAAAAAAGCATAATTTACATCTGACCTGTGTGACCTCATCCAGACTTGTGCCCTGAGGGGATGCAGCACACAGCTGCGCTGCAGAGAGTAGCTTGGTGGGTGTGGCTTTGGACGGGGAGAAGGACTTTGACCTCAACATGCTGACCTCTGTTGGGCGACTTGTGACAGTGGATCGAGACCTCAAGTTAGACCCAATGGGGATACGAGGCTCCACCCACTTCCTGTGAGCTGATTGCCACACCTCCAGACGCTCCTTGATGATTCCTAGCCAGGCATTAGCTAGCATAGGCGAAGAGGCATGTTCCAGCTCATGACGATAAGTAGAATGATCTCTCTTTTGTTTAGCCACCTAGAGAGAGAGAGAGAGAGAGAGAGAGAAAGAGAGAGAGAGAGAGAGAATGAGAGAGAGAGAGAGACAGACAAAGAGAGAAAGAGAGGTGTAACGTTAGTTGGAAGATGCACCACACAGCCCACCTGTGCCAGCTCCTCGTTGCTCATCATCATGCTCATTCTCTCTCTGGAGCTCTGAGCTATCATCTCTTCTCGAGCCCTCCTCTCTTCTAGCTCATTCAACGCTTTCTCCTCTTCAGTAAACTGATCAAGGGATTCTTCATTGTTATGAGGGGGGTCTTCATTTCTATCAGAGGGTCCTTCATTTCCATCAGGAGGTCCTTGATAGTTGTTTCTGGATGTTGTATCATCATTTGGGTGCTTCTCCAACTGGTTGTCTTTGTTCACAGTAGAAGCTGTACTGCTGGTTGCCATGACAACAGAAGCAGTATGAAGTTCTGACAACAACGTTGCCTTTCTCTTGGAAGTTGACATCTTACTAGCTAAGAGACTAACCACACCAGCTGAAGAGCCTCTTGGTGTATCATTGTCACACTGTTGCCGTGGCGAAGGCAGAGTTGGTACATCGTCACATGGCAGTGGTAGAGAGCTACTCCTGGTTGCCTTGCCAACCACCCTACCACTATTATCATTGCTATGGAAACGGTCCATACTTTGACAGCTCAACTGCTCTCTATGGTGAACCAGCTTCAGAGCAGACTCAACCCGCTTTGAAATGGTCAACTTCCCTGCTGTAATGTTACCATGGTTACCAGTCTCATCTGTTTCATTGTTACCATGGTTACCAGTCTTATTTGCTTCGTTGTTACCATGGTTACCACTCCTATCTCCATTGCTAGGGATACAATCATCATTATTCTCGACAGCAGATTGACCTTTTGACCTTTCTTTTCTCGTCTTTGCAAGTTTTTCTCGGCTGCTAAAAGAAGAAAGAGCACATCCTGCCATGACAGCATGCACACCCAGGCATACCCTTACCTGTGTCCCCTCCACAGGCGCTGAATGGCAATGGCAGCTGCTAGCTCTCTCTTCGCAGCCGCTCTCTGAACTCTGACCTCCCTGCGTACCAGGCAGCCTCTGATGTATCTCTGCAGCAACAACACCGTCTGGATTAGCTGATCGTTTCTCTTCCTAACGAGACAACTCCTCTTCAATCTGGCAAGATAGCCTCGGGCATACTTCTGCAGCACCACGCAAGCATTCTCTCTCTCTTTCTTTGCAGCCTCCCTCTCTTCCTGTAGAATGGACACCATGGCTGCAGTGAACTTTGAACTCTTGTTATTGGACATACAGTTAGCACACAGAGTACATCTAAGGTAATATGATTATTATATCTGTTGCTTACAATGATTCTAGTTTGATTGGCTCTCAGCTGTTCACTCTCAGTGATCCTGGCATTGAGGAGAGCCTGTAGAGAGATAGATCACACACACACAACAGACAAAACAGTATTAAACTTGGCAGAATAAATCTGGAAGTTTACACTGACTTTCTTCAAAGCACTTCACATGTTGCTAAGTACATGTAAACAGAATATTCTCTCTACTTTAGTACTATTTCCCACCAGTAATACAGCAAGCTTAAATATACACTGTATATAAACTATTTGAACACGCACACACACACACACACACACACCTCTCTCTCTTCATGCTCTCTTGCTAGCTGCGTCTCACGAAGAAGCCATTCTTCCTCAAACTCATTTAGAGCTCCTTGTACATCTGGTATCTCATCAGTGTGTCCCTGTGTGTCTGCTGTGGTTCCACTGCTGCCAGGAATGACCAGCTCCTGAGACTGGGTCAAGAGATGCTCTGTGTTGGAGTGCTGGGTGTGCAGGGAAGAGAGATAACCTCTGAAGAGCTGAGATACATCCTCATCAGGCAACACCTGCACACAGAAAGACACACAAATTGCACTTCTAGATAAAAATTTAATTTACAGCCATCACTACAAGGCTAGGCCATGGACTATGGTACAAGTGAAGCTTTAAGGGTGCTGGGTATCAACATCAAATTGAGCAATGGATATATCTAGCAACAAGCATCACAGCCTGGACAAGCTGTGATGCCAGTAAAGTGCAGTGCATAAAAAATTTGACACTCCCCCCATTCATAGCTACCTGTTGACTGGGAGATGGCGGTTGGTCATCTGGTGCACCTTCTTCGCCATCAACCGACACTTCTAGGAGAGCAGCTTTGATCTCTTCTTCCACCCAGTCTTCAGTTAGTTCGCTATCCTCCATGAGCCGGCCAGCTGCACTCGCACACACTTGGTGTCAACAACCGATAGGATAGGTAAATGGTCGTCAATATTACTGACAACTAACCAACACAGCGCGCGCGCTGCACTGCAGGGTATTAATATTGACGACCCTTTACCAACTGAATTGCGCCTGCACGATCCCTTATAGAAACAGCAAGTGCTTTACAAATTAGTAACAAATTGGATAAAATAATGAGAAATTAATAAGTGTATGTCACTAATTAGAATCATGATGAGAGTGCCAAAAAATTAGAGTGACTGATTGTCCTCAATACTGGTATCTAACCCGTGGGCAGAATCACGAGATGCAATAACGTCTTTTGTAATATCTGTCAGTTTTCTAACATTAGGTGTTACACTATCTTGAGCTGAGTTCGCTAGCGGGTCTTCCAATCCAGGGCCCATCAATGCAGTGCATTCGTGCAGTCCAGTACCGGAATCAAACACGCTGTAATCTCCCATTCCGGAATCAATCTGTGAACTAGACGACACAGCACCCACTGTTGCCATGGAGTCTGGTGGAATGGGAATGGGACTGTATGAAGGAGATGAAGAGGTCTCTTCTTCCATGATGGAGTCGTTGGTCGTGATGGCAGAGAACTGCTGAGTCAGGCCTAGCACTTGAGGCTCCTCCACCTTCACTATGACCCACAGGGGCTCTGAGAGAGGAGAACAGTTAATGTTACCAAAGTCTATCTCATCTGGTTTGAGAATGCCGACCGAAGTGAAATAATGAGATTCATGCAATACTTTTTTATGTGGGGCAAAATAGCTAACTTTTGACTGGTAAGGTGTAGGAAGCTGGAAAAGCAATCAAAAGAACGGGGAGAACAAGCGCTTTCCAATGGTGCTTGAAAAAATTTGAAATCAGTTGGATATTTAGAAATTTTTTCTACCAGCATTCTCAAACCAGATGGACTTTACTGCTTTCTTTACTGAAATGGACTTGAAACAAAACAATAGGTAAATTTTGTTATATTAATTCTACAGAATTGGAGAACCAAACGTTCTTTACCCAGTTCTTGTGGGATAAGTTAATAAAATCTTTTAAAGCCTGGCTAAAAGATCACATTGATGCTAGCCAGTCCAGCTCACCTCCACAGTCTGTTCCCTGGCTGTTGCACACTCGCCATTGACTCTGGTACTCCCCAACTGAGAGAGGGCTCTCAAGGTTCACTGTCACGTTGACCTCTTCCCCCGGAAGGAGACAAGGCAGCTCCACCAGCGGAGGAGCGTCGAAGGTGTGACCACTCTTCTGGCCGAGGTACATCCCATGAGGCCACTGGGCGGAGCCTGGGTCAATGGAGGAAGAGATCATTACTGCACTGACGTACAAGGAGCACAGCTAGTAAAATAAAACAGGGAAGTACTCTGTAGCACAAAAATTTGCCAGATTTTAATATCATTATTAATCTTGTTCACCAACCCAGAATTAAAGTTTGATATTTTCAATCTGCATACTGGGTTGGTGCCACATCATCTCCACCAGTTGGTGGAGGCTGAGGTTTAGAGAGCGGGAAACGTCTTCAATCTTCTTTAGGTAGACATCAGGACAAGAATATAATTTAATAATGACTAATGCCCAACCAGAAACTCACTTACGAAAGATTTTAATATCAATTGGTGGATTGGCAGTATTGGTAAAGAGTGTCAATATTAAATCTGTGAAAGACATTTTTGTGCACACACATACGAAATACATCTTTTGCTGTGTGTGCTACTGCTAAAGTAAAATCCACCAATCGTGAAATTTTTGACAATCTGCCGAATTTTATTCCCACCAATACTTTGTGCTATACGGTAACATACAATATTGATAGGATGGGTCAGACAATGGAAGGTAATGTATAAAATGGGAGCAACTCCATCCTTCCATCACCCTGTGCTCCACCCACCAACCCAGCGCTGGCTCACCAGGGTTCTTGACCCTCCACACCTTGGTGAAGGGAGCGCCAGGAGGGAGGGGTGCCACCACCACATCCTCTATCAGACTCATCTGGGGCAGGCCCAGCGAGGTACCCACTCCGTAGAAGTCATAGAACGCACCCACGGCAGCTTGAAGATTCCTACATACATACACAGAGGTCAGAGTTCAATAAAAGATAAATATATAATTTCGACAGTCTGTAAGGAGATAAATCATGATCGTTATGACATCACTATGACATCGCCATCAACCAATGACTTTTTGGATTATGCTAAGAGGTTGCCATGGTGATGGAGTATACCCATACAAGAAGATCACGTGATAGTATGTACACACACATGCCATACACACACCAATTGGTCATGTCTAGGAAAAATGAACATTCTTCCCTCGAGAGCTGCGATCCCAGCAACTCGTGAAGGTCTGTTACCAGCACCTCCTTGTCTGTAGTCCCCATACAACTGAACTGCCTCAGTAGGTCTTGATCCATGGCGCCTATGTCTGCCATCAGTTTACAACACTGTAGTGTTGAGTCAGCGTTTTCACTTCTCGGCACGTGACTAGAATTTAGTTGCTAATGGGTTATCCTTTTCCCACCTGTTGGCACTGTACAACCACTGCACAGAGAGAAGTGAAGGAGTTCTGTCTTTGGTCTTGAGAGGAGCGAGCGAGAGATGGCGAGTGGTGTGGAGCTGGAAGACGTCAGACTGGACTCTGAGACTGAGACTGAGGTAGGTCTTATATACTCGCTAGTAGCTAGATCGTCACCTTGGTGGGAGAGACACTGGATCAAAGCATAGCTTATGTTAATGTCAGGCTGGTTTATGGGCTCAGAAGTACGTGTGAGGTATCCATGTTCACTGACTGACTAGAGATCAGTACAGATGTTTGTGTGTTACGTCATGCGCCTGCTTCTTGAGTTGGTACATGTGATCGTGTGACACACACACACACAGACGGCATCACAGCAAATGAGCGATACTGAATCACGTGATCAAGAGAAGGCCACACCCACTGAAGAGGTTAAACTGAAATGCAAAGGATCAAAGTTGACGCTTGTCGACGCAGCACAATATGGCAACCTCAACAGGTGAGACCGACACACACACACATTTGTTGCTTCTCTTTGACACTGTTTCTGTGGCACAGATACTTGGTACTCGTGCAGAGCAATAATAATAATAATAATATAGTAATGGTAATGGACTATCACTTCAAACTACTTTAATATGATAGTACGTGGTAATGTGTGTGTTGCCATGGCAACTACAGGTGTCGTGAGCTGGTGGAGAGGGAGGGTGCTGATGTGACGGCCGGTGACGACGAGGACATCACTCCCCTCCACTGGGCGGCCATCAACAACCGTATCCCGGTGGTAAGCTACTTCCTGCAGAAAGGAGCCAACATCAACGCCGTTGGAGGAGAGCTAAGGTCACCGCCATTGCACTGGGCTACCAGGTTAGGGGGTGCCACTGGTTGCTAGGGAGTGATGGAGGCATTGAGTGTTTAGTCAGCACATATCAAAGGTTTTATTGCTGTTAGTGCATCAGTTGAAAGTTTGAACATACAATTGTGAAAGTGATGGCAGAGTTAAAGTTTGTTTATTCAATCTGCATACTGGGCTAGTGAGTAAGGATAATCTGAGCTTATTCATTAACTAGAGCATTAGGGGGGGCTCCTGTTGCTATGGTCATTAATTAATCATCATTGCTAATAGGCAGGGGCACCTCTCCATGGTGGTCCACCTCCTGCGCTATGGTGCTCGCCCCGAGATGCTAGATGGCGAGGGACTCAATTGTCTACACATCGCTGCACAGTTCGGACTCACTGGGATCATGGGCTATTATATCTGTTGCAGGACACCAATGGTAGGCTCTTATTCCTAGATTAAAGACCATTCAAGTTGTTTCTCGCCATGTAGCATGTCGATTGCCTCGATACAACTGGTCGCACACCGCTGATGCATGCTGCTGCAAGAGCCAATAGGAGGTGAGCTGGATGGGAATTTCCCTGCAATATGATGTAATGATGACATCATCCACCTGCAGCAGCGACACCACGAGACTGTTGGCTGCACTGGGTGCCAATATTCATGCCACGGACAAGAACAAGGACACGCCCCTTCATCATGCTGCCGCTAATTTGAACTATGGAGCCACCAAGGTGTTAATTGATGCTGGAGCAGCCATAGAAGTAAAAAACAATGACGTAAGACAAGATGATGTAATGTGTGCATCACATGACCCTGTCTCTCTGAACTGATAGGGTAAGACTCCGTACGACCTCGCCATGGAGAACCAGAATGTGTACGATATGGACCAGCTGGTCATAGCTCGTCAGAAGAGGGCCCCCAGGGGGGTGCTGGAGTATGTCACCAGGGACCCGGTAAGACCCCCTCTAGGCTAGCAGGGCACACACACACACACAGGAGTGATGATGGTGTATAATGAGAGTGGACTGTAAAATTTGCAAACAATTCATTTTTTACACATACAATGTTTATCATGGGCTGTGAGTGCTTCAACACTAAAGTCCATCTGGTTTGACAATGTTGCCAGAAGTGAAATAATGAGAATCATACAATACTTTTTGTATGGGACAAAATGGCTAACTTTTGACTGGTAAGGCATAGGAAGCTGGAAAAGCAATCAAACGAACATAGAGAGCAAACGCTTTCCAATGGTGCTTGGAATTTTGAAATCGGTTGGATATTTAGAAAGTTATTTTCTACCAGCATTCTCAAACCAGATGGACTTTATTAATTGTGTATAACTAATGCTTGTATATAATCTCTCTCTCTCCCCCCAGAGGTTCTGTTGGTGGCTGATGGTGATGTTCCCCATTGCTGTCCTTGGCGCCATTGGTTGGCTGGGGGTCATTTGTCCCAACTGGTGGACCTATTTCATCGCCTCCACCCTCTTGGGAGCAGTGACCAGGAAGTTCCTAATGTAAGGAGAGTAATCCTTTAACACAAGAAGTTCACGAAAAGCTGTTTTTTTCCAGTCAAGATTTATTTGATGATGTACATAATTTACTGTATAGCGGGTAAATTTGGCAACATTACAATTTGGCTAATTGGCGAATTATTTTTGCAAATCGATAAATAGTTTTATTCGCTTGCACGCTCATATAAACAATACAGTGTGCAGAATTGAATCGGCAATCAGAATTTGCCAAATTTTAAGCCCGCCAAATTTACCTGCTATACAATTGTCAAATTATGAAGCTGTGTTCCAAGTACCTCCTTCTCTCTCTCTCTCTCTCTCTCTCTCTCTCTCTCTCTCTCTCTCTCTCCCCTCAGGGTGTATCTTCGAGTTCTCCCTGACAACAACCCCATGGCCTTTGGCATTGTCCTGGGGACCAAGCTGTGGCTGTACGTCACTGCCATGGGCTACTTCTACACCGCTGGTACCCTGCAGCACTACGTATGGATGCACGTGGCACTCTTTGTAACCATGGCAGTGTTCTATCGACTCACAAAGAGTGACCCCGGGCTAATACCTAGGTGTAAGAACCCACTGGAGGCCCATAGAGTGAGTCAGTGTGCTACAATTAGAGATATTGTAATATTTATATATTATTGCAGACCTTCACAGAGCTGTGTGAGAGAGGGCAGTACTCAGACTCAGCATTCTGTACGACCTGCCTGGTACGACTAGCATTTCAATATGGCTGCTCATTTTGTTTTAAACTGGCTATAGTCACATTATCTCATACATGTGTATAGGTGCGCAGGCCCCTGAGGTCCAAGCACTGCGCTGCTTGCAACCAGTGTGTAGCGAGGTTCGACCACCATTGTCCGTGGATCAACAACTGTGTTGGCCTCAGGAACCATAAGATCTTCCTGGCCTATCTTGTCTGCCTCCTCTTCATGCTGACCTGGGGGGCCAAGGCCTCCATCTTGTGTAAGAACATACTTTTAAAATGAAACTGACAGAGGTTCTTCTAGACTGAAACTGGTTCTGTTCCAATTGTACCACATATGTTGGAGCAGTTCACAGTTTATCATTCATTTTTCTATGTAACTTATTCTTTGTAAATTTTAATGGTGTCAATTGTTGAAAGCTAACAGCACTGAGTTCTGCTACAACTGTTATACCGTGAATATTATTATAGCTCACGTTATACTCTCTCTCTCTCTCTCTCTCTCTCTCTCTCTCCCTCTCTCTCCCTCACTCTCTATCTCTCTATCTCTCTCTATCTCTCTCTCTCTCTCTCTCTCCAGATCTGTACCAACTTTACCCGGCAACTCACGGGAACTTCCTTGTGCGAGGCTTCCATTACATCACTGTTGAGCCCTGGGTCGGTTTCATCATGATCATGTGCTTTGTTCACATGACCTGGGTCTACATACTGCTACTAGCACAACTCTTCCAGGTGGGTGTGGTCACACAAGTCATGTGACTGTCATGTGATGTATTGCTACGCGTGTGCCTGTAGATGATTTGCCAAGGTGTGACGACCAATGAAATGAGAAACAGATATCGTTATGGCCACTTCTCAATGTTTGAAGGAGTCAACCCATTTCAGTACGTCCATTAATCCTCTCACACCCTCACACACTCACATCCTCACATCTTCACACCCTCATACCCTCACACCCTCACATCTTCACACCCTCATACCCTCACACTTGCAGTCGAGGCGTGCTGACCAACTGTGTGGAGTTCTTTGGCTTCACGTGCTGCCAGGACTCTGACTCTGTGGTGGACTGGACAAAGACTTACAACCTTCCAAAGAACTTCAACAAGGAGCTCAAACGTAAAGAGGACCCGATGGCCAAGGCCAAGATCCCCCTCCCATTCAGTGCCACCTGGGACCCCAGCAATGACAGAGTCAGGAGTGGGGCCAAATTGTAAGACATGCCATCAACATATGAGTCATGGTTACAGCTATAATCATCTCTGAAGTCCATCTGGTTTGAGATTGCCAGCAGAAAAAATTGAATAACTTTCTAAATATCCAACCAATTTTACAATTTGAAGCACCATTGGAATTAAAGCGCTAGCTCATTCTCCCTGTTCTTTTAGTTACTTTTTCAGCTTCATATGTGCACGCCTTACCAGTCAAAAGTTAGCTATCTTGTCCCATAGGAAAATATAGGAAAATCTCATATATATATTTCACCTCCAGTGGCATTCTTAAACCATGCAAGACTTTAGCTTTGCTTTCTTTCTTGCCCACATGCAGAGGTAGAGGCACTGGAATGGAGACTGGGTATGGAAGTTCTGAAGATGAAACTACTACTCAGCATCAGTTCACAGCTAATCAGGAGTACACCATTTGACACACACACACACACACACACACACACACACACACACACACACACACGCTAGTTATATGTTCACATGCAATAATATGGCAACTTTAATTTGCTATTACAATACAATAATAATATTATTATCGATCATTCAAATTTATAATACATACAATGAAATTAAAAACTCATAAAAAAGAATTATATACCATAAAATTGAATGACATTGTACAAACCAATCATCATCAATTTGTGCTCTGAGTGCTATAGTGCTAGCTTAGATCTGTTGACACTTCTAGTTAGTTTGCTGACAAAACAAGATGGACAGGCTTGTTCAGGCAGACACAGCTTATGGTAGACATGACCTGCATGTATATAACATGGGAAGGTGCAAGGGTGCATGGGTGGGTTGTAATGCATGCAAGAAAGATGCAGATCATGTACTATACTTGCACAGAGAGAATTGCGCACAACAAGCTTCTTATTATATTCAGGCTTGTATCTCAGCCTAGGAAGGTCATATTGAGCTGGGATTGGTACCATTGTGACTAGTTCAAAGATATCTTTCAAATGATATGGTTTATTGTCAGATTTAAACTTTGACCAAAATCACCAAAACCCATGGATTAGCCTTTGGTTGAGTGCGATTTTGTGACAAAAGTGGCCATTTTCCAATTTTCAAAATAAACCATATCACTTGAAAGATCTCTTCGTGCTGATCACAATGGTGCAAGTCCCATCTCAATACGACCTTCTTGGGCTGAGATATGAGTAATAATGTGTTGCTAGGTTCTTGGTTTCTCATCACGTATGATGGGTTTAGGTTCTTGGTTTCTCATCACCTATGATGGGTTTAGGTTCTTGGTTTCTCATCACGTGTGATGGGTTTAGGTTCTTGGTTTCTCATCACATATGATGGGTTTAGGTTCTCAACACTTTATCAAAAATTTCTCAGTCTAGGAAGGTCGTATGAAGCTGGGATTGGTACCATTGTGATCAGCTTGAAGAGATCTTTCAAATGATATGCTTTATATGAAGATTTAAATTTTGAAAAAAAATCACCAAAACCATGAATTATAGCCTTTGGTCAAGTGATTTTTTGACAAAAAAAGGCCATTTTTCCATTTTTCAAAATAAACCATATCACTTGAAAGATCTCTTCGTGCTGATCACAATGGTGCAAGTCCCATCTCAATACGACCTTCTTGGGCTGAGATATGAGTAATAATGTGTTGCTAGGTTCTTGGTTTCTCATCACGTATGATGGGTTTAGGTTCTTGGTTTCTCATCACATATGATGGGTTTAGGTTCTCAACACTTTATCAAAAATTTCTCAGTCTAGGAAGGTCGTATGAAGCTGGGATTGGTACCATTGTGATCAGCTTGAAGAGATCTTTCAAATGATATGCTTTACATGCAGATTTAAATTTTGAAAAAAAATCACCAAAACCATGGATTATAGCCTTTGGTCAAGTGATTTTTTGACAAAAAAAAGGCCATTTTTCAATTTTCAAAATAAACCATATCACTTGAAAGATCTCTTCATGCTGATCACAATGGTGCAAGTCCCAGCTTCTAACGACCAACCATTTTAGAGTAAAAAAAGTGTCGTACACCGCAATACATGTGAACTACACAATGCTAGCACACTAACAGGGAGACCAAAATGACTGGACAGGACATTGCTGTTACTCACCACAGTGCAGCACCAACACACCGGGATGAAGGTCGGAGACACACCCACTGAGGGGTAGCCGGCATACGGCACACACCATACCACCGTTCATGGGAGTCCTCAGTCCCCAATGGCAACCAGCATCCTCAATGGTGGGTGGGGTCAATGGGAGGGGCCAAGAGAGCTGAGTGGGCGTGTCCCCGTTGTTCTTGGTTGCCAGCAGTTGAGGACTGATGGAGGTGGGTCTCTTGGACCAGAGATAGCGATCGATCTTCTCCAGTAAACCATGAGCTACAGCTCTGTGTGTGTGTGTGTGTGTGTGTGTGTGAGAGAGAGAGAGAGAGAGAGAGAGAGAGAGAGAGAGAGAGAGAGAGAGAGAGTGTTCAATGTCTATAGCTTCGATGTGTGCATCTATTTGCACTCAGTACTCTCTAAGAGGAGGTACGACAGCTGTGTGTCATGCTGAGCTGGGATTTTTTTACCGCACATGTAAATTGTATCGTGCTGAGCCGACACTTTGGTAATTATCACACGATCTGATTTGAGAATGCCAGTAGAAAAAAAATGAATAACTTCCTTATTATCCAACCAATTTCAAAATTTCAACACCATTGGAAAGTACTTGTTCTCCCATTGTTTTGATTGCTTTTCCAGCTTCATACGCCTTACCAGTCAAAAGTTAGCTATTATTTTTTGTCGCGTAAGAAAAGTATTGCATGAATCTCATTATTTCACTTCTGGCGGCATTCTCAAACCAGATGGACTTTATATAGTGTGCGTGCGTGTCTCTCTCTCACCTCTGCTGGGTCTGGAGGGCTGTCAGTTGGACCAGCTGCCAATGGAGCTGCTCTCTGGCATCCTTATCAATACTGTCACCATGGCAACTAGATATGAGCTCGTTAAACAGGGGCAGACTCATTGATTTCATTGCTAATTGCAGCACCTGGTTCCACTGCACTCCATTCACCACCCTTCCTCCTTCATCAGTGGCTGGGGGGTGAGAGATGAGGTCAAGGAGAATATGGAAGTCCTCCAGCTTGGTGAACAGAAGACCTGGAGTATGTCAGAGAGGGTGCATGAAAAAAACCAATCACAGTTAGGTAGGCTTCTACAGCAGCATGCCACCATGGCTACATGAAGCTCACAAACCAACACCTAGCTTACTGAATACAATTACTGTATAGCACAAATTATTGGCAGGAATAAAATTTGGTGGATTGTGAAAAATTTCATGATGGGCGGATTTTATTTTGGAGGTAGCCCACACTGCAATACATGTATTGTGTATAATTATATGCGTTGCGCAAAATGAATGTTTGACCTAGGCAGTTTGGGCAAAGACTGCCGATATTAAAATCCGCCAAATTTTTGTGCTATACATGTATGGCATATTGACTGTATGTACCTATTATGTATGTAAAAATGAACTCTTTATAATGCACATGCAACCCTGGGCTGCTGGCCTAACTTTCACTCTATCTGAGACTGGTACCTGATTTCTGTAGCCTCTCCAGCTGGCCTATGTCGCCAATCTGAAGGAGGACTTGAATGGCTTCTCTCTTGTCTCCCATGGCAACGGAGAGTTTGACCACACCCACCAAATATCTATGTACGTGTAATATGTATAGAAATAACACATGAGCTTGATACATGCATGGAGAGCTCAAACTAAGAATGAATCATTATTGCATTGATTGCTCTCTATTTATCAAATCACAGTATATACAGTAGAGTCGGGTTATTAAGCGCATGCGCTTATTGGGATATTAGTGAAAAGGTATGCGCTAAATAACGAGGTGCGCCTAATAACGAGGGCTAACGTAAGACCACGCCTCCAAATAAATGACGTCATCAAGCAGAAATCGATTGCGCTAGCGGTGCTAGAGCTCTAAAAGCGGCGAGAAGCTGCCTTTTCTAAGTGAAATGGAAGGCCAAGTAGTGAAAGAAAGCGTTGTTCATGGCTGTCAGGCTTAGAAAACTACGTGAACATCCAGTTATAAACTTTGCGCCTACAACTCTAGCCAGAGATATGGCTCACTGTGATCTATGACACAGCTGTAGCTGGTCTAACAAGAGAGGGGGGGGGGGTTGGTACCTGAACTGCTGACAGAGTCCTCTGAACTGCTCTTTGGTTTCTTTGGTTTCCATAGCAACAACAACATCAGTGAGAGCTTCCAAGAGTTGAGTATTTCTCCACTGGCTGCAGAGGAGGAGGTCAATAATGAACTCTAACACACACACACACACACACACACACACACACACACACTGATAACCTTGTGCATAACCTAGCTGTATTATACAATTGCTCTGAAGGTTCAAACTGATTTTGCTAACCGATTTTTTATCTAAGCTATTTTTAATCCCTTCTAAGTGATTTCCAAAGTCATCTAAGCGATTTTCATCTAAACCTTTTGTCTAAGTGGTTTTAGTCTAAGCCATTTTCATCTAGTGATTTTTCCAGGTCTAAGGCTGCGGCTAGGGCTAGGGCTAGAGCCATTTTCATCTAAGTGATTTTTTTTCAAGTCTAAGGCTAGGGCTAGGGCTAGAGCTGGAGCTAGCTATAGGAGCTAGGGATTATACAGCTAGGGCTAGGAAATAGAGACTAGGTAGCATTATGAGCCAGTGTGTTCTCTGATGATACATGGTGCAATGGTGCACCCATTGTTCAGTTATCTATATACACACACCTAGCCATGGACTGTCACACAATACACACAGACCCCCAAGATACCTCAGGCAAAACAACTGAAGAGAGTTTGAAGTTAGATATTTGCCAATGGGGGAAAAAATCATTTCTAGAACAAAATTTATGTTTACTTCCAGAAGTTTCCAGTGGCCACTCCCGTTTACACAACTACAGCCTGACACAGACTGCAGCTGTGTGCTTTGAACCAGGCTGCCGTTAGCTTGATGATTGCACACAACTAAAAAAATAGCTAGCTATAAAATTTTATTGAACTATGTTGGAGACTTGGACAAAATGCACTGGAAATGGCCATGCCAATATTACAATGAAGAAGTGGAAGGTCACCAAGATCATTATTCTCACAAGATACAACAGGCAAGGTAACCAAGAAGCTAAAGGACCAAAGATAGGCAATCAGTATCCTATTAATGACGGAGATAACCTCTCTCTCTCTCTCTCTCTCTCTCTCTCTCTCTCTCTCTGTGTGTGTGTGTGTGTGTGTGTGTGTGTGTGCAGGACTTTCTTTTTTATCAGCATGGTTGCTACCAAACACACAGCATATATCTTGTGGCTACTAAATCTTGAAAATGCAATTTTAAGACTTGGATGAAAGAGAAGCATTTAATTACTGCTAGCACAGCCTGCTCAGGCTCACCTAAAACATTTTCACTAACTGTTGGGTCTCTACCTAGTCAACAGGGGGTGGGAGTATCCATGGTAACTGTCCTTACATCAATGAAACACACAGCTAGAGTGAAATATGACCAGTTACAAGATCAAACCTTTGGATTTTCTAAGAACTGGATGATTTCTAGCTAAAAAAATTGGGTTCATTTTTCAGAGAAATCAACCCCCAACAATGTGCAACCATTGAAAACACACAACAGCCAACTTCCATACACCCAAATATAAAAATGTATGTATAATCAGTGCATATTAAATTAATTTTAGGTGAACACAATGCTCTGCAGCTGGCCAGCTGTGGATGGAGCAATCATTAGTTCTTATGTAAACAGGCGGAGCTACTCTAACGGCAGAGGACCAACTGGGAATGGCTTAGAAAATGTCAAATCACCTGATGCTACACACACACACACACACACACACACACACATTTTAAACAAGCCAACTAGAAGGCACCATCCATAATAACCCAGCTTGCTAAAGAGATCACATGAGACACTCTGCTTGGTCTCCACACACAGAGCTAGCCTCCTTTTGGTTCTAGCTTCATCATGGTGGACAACTGGAGAGAGGGGGTAGGCTGCCTATTGCAATGGATGGTACACAATGGATGGTGAGCAGAGAAGGCAAAGCTCTTCAAGTGTGAGTCACACACAGACAAGGAAGATTGCCATAAAACAATATATGGCCACCAGCAGCAAAGCCTGTAGCCTACAATCAAACAATATGTTTCACTGTTGAATGAAAAACTGAAATTTCTGAGGACTTGAATAACTTTTAGATCAAAAAATTGGATTCATTTTTCAGAGAAATCCACCATGGATGAACAATGTGCAGCAACCAACTTCCATAAGTGGGAATATAAAAATGTATGTAAGAATCAGTGCATACTAAAATGTGCTAGAGGTGAAGGAAGCAGCCCACTATATCACTAGTCCATATGTAAACAGGCGAGCTTTTCCATACACACAGACAATACTGGGATGGCCAAGGTAATCAAGAAGCTGGGACTTTCTTTTTTTTTTCTTTTTTTTTTTTGCAAAGGCTGAATTTCTTTTTCATATATAGCTACTTTCTTTAAAAGATATATCCATTTGATGACACAATGGATTATAGCACACAACCAGGACAGCAAAAATTGAATTTTGAGACATCTCAAACTGAAAAAAAGTGAAAGAGATCAGAAGATTCTTCTATAGCTGTACATATAGCCTGCTCTGGCTCAGCACAACAAATTTTTAATACATACACGCACACTATTATTTCCATTGACACATTTCAGCATGAACTTCAGCCCTCTGGAAGTCAGCTTGCTACATGGGTGGATTGCATGGTAGTTAATTATTTTGTGCAGCTGAATAACTCAGAAACAATATGGACTCTTTGACATAACCAGAGATAGGCAAGCAANAGCTGTGTGTTTCATTGATGTAAGGACAGTTACCATGGATACTCCCACCCCCTGTTGACTAGGTAGAGACCCAACAGTTAGTGAAAATGTTTTAGGTGAGCCTGAGCAGGCTATGCTAGCAGTAGATGCTTCTCTTTCATTGAAGTCTTAAAATTGTATTTCCAAGATTCAGTAGCCACAGGATATGCTGTTTGTTTGGTAGCTAGCTGCTGGTCAATGTCTCTGTTGGGATTAGCTGTGTGTTTGAGTGAGGCTAGGCTGATGGGAAAAAAACTCCTACACACACAGAGGAGAGCTAAGATATTTCACCATTGATAAGATATTGATAGCCTATCTCTGGTTGTGTCCCATAGTCTATATTGTTTGTGAGTCATTCAGCTGTACAGATAACCACCCCTCTAGCAAGCTGACTTGAAGTGGGGGGGGGGGTGCATTAAACTTTGTTATGCTGAGCCAGAGCAGGCTATATATAAGCATAAAAGATGCTTCTCTTTCACCATTGGGTGTTTTATAGGTGTCAGGTGCTGTTGTTGTGTAGTATTGAAAGATTTAGCTGCTATGCTGGGTGTGCTGTGGGGGGTAGTTAGCCAATCTATGTAGAAAGAGAGATGTGAACACACAAATACAATTTCTGCATTAATTTTGTCTGCTCCTATTTTTGTTGCCAGCTGATGGTGAGGTGACCTTTTGTTGTTAATGCCTACTACTTGTACTGCTTGTGTGTCCATGTAGCCTTCCTTGTCTGTGTATAGCACAGCTAGAAGGCAGCCTAAGTCTTTGTTCAGTTGTCCACTGTAGCATGTTGAGACCTAGTAGTACACTAGTTAGGAGGTTATGCTTGTTGTACATGGTGTAAGCTCAGCCTACTGGGTTGCTAGTGAGGGCATGGTGTAAACAAGTTGGGGCACAAAATGCTTCCTTTCATTGAAGTCTTAAAATTCCATTTCCAGGATTTTGTAGCCACAGGGTATATTATGCTGTTTGTTTGAGTGATGCTATGCTGATGGGGGAAAAAAGTCATGCACACACACACACACACACACACACACACACACACAGAAGAGAGCTAGAATATCTCCATGCACCATTGATAAGATATTGCTTGCCTATCTCTGGTTATGTCAAAGAGTCCATATTGTTTCTGAGTTATTCAGCTGCACAAAATAATTAACTACCATGCAATCCACCCATGTAGCAAGCTGACTTCCAGAGGGCTGAAGTTCATGCTGAAATGTGTCAATGGAAATAATAGTGTGCGTGTATGTATTAAAAATTTGTTGTGCTGAGCCAGAGCAGGCTATATGTACAGCTATAGAAGAATCTTCTGATCTCTTTCACTTTTTTTCAGTTTGAGATGTCTCAAAATTCAATTTTTGCTGTCCTGGTTGTGTGCTATAATCCATTGTGTCATCAAATGGATATATCTTTTAAAGAAAGTAGCTATATATGAAAAAGAAATTCAGCCTTTGCAAAAAAAAAAAAAGAAAAAAAAAGAAAGTCCCAGCTTCTTGATTACCTTGGCCATCCCAGTATTGTCTGTGTGTATGGAAAAGCTCGCCTGTTTACATATGGACTAGTGATATAGTGGGCTGCTTCCTTCACCTCTAGCACATTTTAGTATGCACTGATTCTTACATACATTTTTATATTCCCACTTATGGAAGTTGGTTGCTGCACATTGTTCATCCATGGTGGATTTCTCTGAAAAATGAATCCAATTTTTTGATCTAAAAGTTATTCAAGTCCTCAGAAATTTCAGTTTTTCATTCAACAGTGAAACATATTGTTTGATTGTAGGCTACAGGCTTTGCTGCTGGTGGCCATATATTGTTTTATGGCAATCTTCCTTGTCTGTGTGTGACTCACACTTGAAGAGCTTTGCCTTCTCTGCTCACCATCCATTGTGTACCATCCATTGCAATAGGCAGCCTACCCCCTCTCTCCAGTTGTCCACCATGATGAAGCTAGAACCAAAAGGAGGCTAGCTCTGTGTGTGGAGACCAAGCAGAGTGTCTCATGTGATCTCTTTAGCAAGCTGGGTTATTATGGATGGTGCCTTCTAGTTGGCTTGTTTAAAATGTGTGTGTGTGTGTGTGTNGAGAGAGAGAGAGAGAGAGAGAGAGAGAGAGAGAGAGATAACAGCATGAGCTAATGATTGGAGACAACACTGTCAGTGTGTTAGCAAATAGCTCCATTAAGAAATTAAAATGCTCTTGCAATTAATGTCGTCAAAATTAAAAGAACTAGAGTTAGTTTTCGAGTGTAATATGGGCAGACATCAATGCCATTCCTCAGACATCCTCTGATAGAGAGGTGCTGCATAGTCACAGTCTCTCCAGCTACTCACCATCTGAACAATGGCGCTCTTGTCCTGGAAAATAATCTCATCTGGTTTCTTGAATATCTTCTGCTTCGGGAGATAAGCCACACCCACTCTCCCCAGATCGTCCCCGTAGAAGAGGCGTGATCCCTTCGTATCCCACGTCATGGCCCTCACAGTGGACTCCCTCAGGAGAGAGGAGACATGGAACCTTCGGGAGACACCTTGCTCGTGGAGGTTGAGCTCCCAGAGTCCCACATAGCCGCCTCCACTGCACACAGCCAGGCTGTTCTCAGAGGGAGAGAACTGGAGCAGAGAGACACTGCCTTCCTGCAGGTGAGGGGAACCAGTAACCATGACAACACATACTAAATGTAGCAATAATGTGAAACTTTATGTAATTTTGATCCAAATACATGAGGCAATTGAAGAGCTAATAAATTATGAACTGTGTGCGTGTCAACTTTAAAATGATTTCCAAGTATTTCTTGTGCAGTTTTGTGAAACCAGACAGAGCAAGCAATAAGTGGGACACGTGTTCAACTAATTCATACCTTGTTGGCTAGTATCCTGATGTATTTGAAGCTGTTCCTATGGAAACAGTAGACACCACCAGTGTTAGCTCCCAGTGCTATGTACCTCTGAGATGCAGCAACACACGTATACTGTGTGACAGTGTGTACGCGTGTGTGAGACAGAGAGAGAGAGAAAGCTGAGTGTGCATCTAGGAGTAGCTGATTCATAACAGTTACTAGGTGTTGTTGCTAACGGATTTATCTGTCTTGTGGGTCTTACTTTAATCTTCTTGCTCTGTCCCAGCGGCGCTAGTAGCGGCTGACTGTCTCTGGGAGAGAGAAGAACACGAGAAACATCCATTGTGTTTAGAACTTTGGCAGATCACATGAACAGCTCGGGTCAAAGTTCAAAGGTGAGCGCCCGCCTATGTGGGGGGTGGGGCTCAATGCGCACGTGACGCATGCGCAGCAGAAGTAGGCGTGGCTGCTAAAGATTCTTGACACTGCAACAAACAAGAATGGCTGAAGTTGAGTCTCCCTTTGCCCGTGAGTTTGAACTGATAATGAGTGCATATATTTGGGTATATATTATTTATGATTTGGGTGGTCAGAATGGTGCCTTTTCCGATGGCTAGTCTAATGATATTTGGGCATGATATTTTCACTAAAATTAATGATTTTGGCTATCACCAATAAGACTGGCATTAGTTGCTATTGCCTTCAATAGTCCTAATGCTCACACTATATATATATAGCTTGGGCATTAAAAATTAAAAGCTTGAATCAAAAAAGCTATATCTATTTCTTCCAGCCAAGAAGTCGTCTCGCGTGGCATTCGGCAGCTGTACTGCCAGGAGGATGTTCCCAGTCCACACCATCCCCACCAGGCTGGGCATCGAGCAGGGGTTGAGAGGTGAACCCCACAGGGGGCCCGGCACTTACTCCTCCAATCCTGTGAGACCAACATAGTTAGAGAGAGTTAAAATAACGTAGCTTTAGCGTTTCAATCGTAAGAACTTACCCTTTGGACAATAAGTGTTTGAAATTGTCTTTCCTTTGTCAAAAGCTTTGTACATGTTTTCATATAGATCATGCAAAGTGATGCAAATATCACACACACATGTGCTCTCCCCCTCTCTCTCTCTCTCTCTCTCTCTCTCTCTCTCTCTCTCTCTCTTTCTCAGGTATCTCTCTTCCTCTCCTCCATTAACAGTCGTCCTCGTAGCACCAGGGAATGGTCCTTCGGAGCTTCTCTCTCTCAAAGACTTCCTACACAAACACAGGTGAGAGGTTTTAATTCCTCAAATCCCTGCATTCACACTCACCTTTGACCTCCCTCCATTGCAGGGTATCAAACCTGGGCCTGGTGATTATCAGAGAGTATCAGTGACATCATCATCGCAGGCACACAGACAGAGCTACAAGCCATTTGGAACAACATTCCCAGCCATTGAGGTGGACAAGAACAGCCAGCTCCCAGGGTGAGGCAGCACATGAGGATAATATGAGTAATTTATAAGACAAACCTTCCTATAATAATAAGTTACAGTATTAACCATTGAAGTTGAAAGTGAGCTTAAACAGTTATGACTCTTGCTAGTACAAAAATATTATGAGTTAATAATATCCTAGTCCAGCTTGAAAGTGAGCAACATTATGAATCCCATATGCGATCAAAATTAATGTTAAAACAGCAACCTCGGGTCTATCTTGTGTTAAAGTGTATGTTCCTCCTGGTCTACTAGGCCTGGAGCTTACAACCATGATGTAGCTGGCAGCAGACATGTCGAGTGTGAGGAGTCGTTTGGAGGAAGAAAGAAACTCAAGAACCTCATCACTGTCAAATGCACCTTGGGAATCCCAGACCAGGTGCATAGTAATATAATTCTTATGCAATTATTATTAATGCACTATACATAATTCATTATTAAACTATGGCATATAATTTATTGGCTAATTATGGGCTCCACCCCCTGCAGTGCAGTGAGTGCAGAGAGGAGTTGCTAGGAGACCATTATGAGAATGGCAACCAGCACATACTGTGCAACCAATGCTTCCTCAATAAGGGGTTAAAGGTCACATCTGGGTACTCTAAAGTGCGTGACTGCAGGTCTATCCATAGACATGAGTTCCCAGGCAGAGAGTCCAAGATAAAAGTAGGTCGATTGATAATATTAATTATAATATATTAATTTGTTCACTTGGTGGAATTTTCATCTTTTTCAGCTGATGACAGACAAGGAACAAAAGAGACAGAGATACAGAGAAGCCTACTTGAAACTTTACTACTCTTAGTTGCAGACAAGCTTAGCAAGCTTAGATGCACCAATTCTCACATGTATTGTTCCGAGCGAAGCGAGGCTATACCCAGGTTGAATTGAGAGAAGTGGTGGTTGTGGTAGTGGTGGTAAATGTTTGGGCAAGATTTAAAAAGTCGCTCTAAGTCACTCTAGCTTCAAGTTCAGACGGAATAACTTCATGTGCTCACTTACCTCGAAGGTAGGACTGTCTACATTCTCTGTATGAATCAAATTTCTGCTTCTAGCCGGTTTTCTGGGCACCAGCATGATTTGCCTGAATTTAGTTTTTGAAATTGACGACCCAAGACAATCTTCAAACTTCGATTTGCTTCAAATATCCTTGGAATCATTCTATTCTTGTCTATAGACAGAGCTTACTGAAGAGATTGTGTCATCTTGTTTCAGATGTCCTGCATGTGGGATTTGTTTCCATGGAAAATTAAACACTTCAGTGCAGACACCAGGTGGAGCCTGGGGTGAGAGTAGAGCAGCTTACCCTAATAATGGATGATACACTGACACACATACCACATTATACACCTAATATGACCAGAGACCACCAGGCCACTAGTTGCAACTCAACTCCTTACATTGACATAGTCTTTGAGGATGTATCTGGCACTCTTGGCAAGATCAGGCCTGCCATCATGTGCTGAGACAGGATCTGGAAGAATTAATTGATATAAATATCCTGAACCTTATTGAACACTCAACTTTTCCTAGTAACTAACTGAAGAAGTTGAACCCAAAAACCAATTTCCCAGTAAACCTAAGAGCCTTTCCATACTACAGGGTAACTTAAGAACCTCTTCAGAGTCCTAGTAAACTACCTTGGAGAACCTTTTCCCATCAAAAGTATTGGAGAACCCAAGAACCTTTTCCCACTAAAACTAGTGGAGAACCCAAGAACCTTTTCCACTAAAACTAGTGGAGAACTCAAGAACCTTTTCCTATTAAAACTAGTGGAGAACCCAAGAACCTTTCCCCATTAAAACTAGTGGAGAACCCAAGAACCTTTTCCCACTAAAACTATTGGAGAACCCAAGAACCTTTTCTCATTAAAACTATTGGAGAACCCAAGAACCTTTTCCCATCAAAATTATTGGAGAACCTTTCTCATTAAAACTAGTGGAGAACCCAAGAACCTTTCCCACTAAAACTAGTNATATATAGCTTGGGCATTAAAAATTGAAAGCTTGAATCAAAAAAGCTATATCTATTTCTTCCAGCCAAGAAGTCGTCTCACGTGGCATTCGGCAGCTGTACTGCCAGGAGGATGTTCCCAGTCCACACCATCCCCACCAGGCTGGGCATCGAGCAGGGGTTGAGAGGTGAACCCCACAGGGGGCCCGGCACTTACTCCTCCAATCCTGTGAGACCAACATAGTTAGAGAGAGTTAAAATAACGTAGGTTTAGCGTTTGAATTGTAAGAACTTACCCTTTGGACAATAGGTGTTTGAAATTGTCTTTCCTTTGTCAAAAGCTTAGTACATGTTTTCATATAGATCATGCAAAGTGATGCAAATATCACACACACACACCACACATGTGCTCTCTCTCTCTCTCTCTCTCTCTCTCTCTCTCTCTCTCTCTCTCTCTCTCAGGTATCTCTCTTCCTCTCCTCCATTAACAGTCGTCCTCGCAGCACCAGAGGATGGTACTTTGGAGCTTCTCTCTCTCAGAGACTTCCAACACAAACACAGGTGAGAGGTTCTCCTCAAATCCCTGTATCCACACTCACCTTTGACCTCACTCACCTTTGACCTCCCTCCATCGCAGGGTATCAAACCTGGGCCTGGTGATTATCAGAGAGTATCAGTGACATCATCATCACAGGCACACAGACAGAGCTACAAGCCGTTTGGAACAACATTTCCAGCCATTGAGATGGTCAAAAACAGCCAGCTCCCAGGGTGAGGCAGCGCATGAGGATATGAGTAACAAACCTTCCTATAATAAAAATTACAATATTAATCGTTGAAGTTGAAAGTGAGCTTAAACAGTTATAACTCTTGCTAGTACAAAAATATTGAGTTAACAATATCCTAGTCCAGCTTGAAAGTGAGCAGCTTTATGAATTCCATATGCGATCAAAATTAATGTTAAAACAGCAAGCTCGGGTGTATCTTGTGTTAAAGTGTATATTCCTCCTGGTCTGCTAGGCCTGGAGCTTACAACCATGATGTAGCTGGCAGCAGACATGTCGAGTGTGAGGAGTCGTTTGGAGGAAGAAAGAAACTCAAGAACCTCATCACTGTCAAATGCACCCTGGGAATCCCAGACCAGGTGCATAATAATATAATTCTTATGCAATTATTATTAATGCACTATACATAATTCATTATTAAACTATGGCATATAATTTATTGGCTAATTATGGGCTCCACCCCCTGCAGTGCAGTGAGTGCAGAGAGGAGTTGCTAGGAGACCATTATACTGTGCAACCAATGCTTCCTCAGTAAGGGGTTAAAGGTCACATCAGGGTACTCTAAAGTGCGTGACTGCAGGTCTATCCATAGACATGAGTTCCCAGGCAGAGAGTCCAAGATAATAGTAGGTTGATTGATAATAATAATAATAATAATAATATTTGTTAACTTGGTGGAATTTTCATCTTTTTCAGCTGATGACAGACAAAGAGCAAAGGAGACAGAGATACAGAGAAGCCTACTTGAAACTTTACTACTCTTAGTTGCAAGCAAGCTGCTTAGCAAGCATAGATGCACCAACTCTCACATGTATTGTAAACCAATGAATGTGTAGGATGAATAGTATAAAGATCGTCAATATTATAAGTACGTACAAGCAATGACGTCATTTCCATGACGTCATTATCAATCGCGATATCGAAAGAGAGATAGCGATGGCTGCGGACACCTTCTCGACCAGCACTCTGGAGAACGCTCGTAAGGCGAAGGTTATCATGGAGACATTCTACGAGAACCTGCTCATCCAGGTGTAGTAGATAGCTACTGATGCCACACGTTGGGACGTTTGATGCTTCATAATTTGAGTCTGTGTGTGTGTGTGTGTGTGTCTTTGTAGGATAAAGACAGAAACAACAGATGGAAGAAGCTGGAACAGTCCATGGAAGAGATGGCCCTGTCCTCTGACGAGGTACACACTCACACATTCACAGATCACACAATTTGTCAGCCTCCAACTGCCGTGATCCCCTCCCTCCCTCCCTCCTAGCGTGAGGAACACCGTCATCTTCATGCTCAGAAGGAGACTCAGTTCCTGAGGCTGAGACGCTCTCGGTTGGGGAAGAAGGACTTCAAGTGCCTCAAGATCATCGGCAGAGGGGCCTTTGGAGAGGTGGCCCTCGTACAGAAGGTGGACACTGGACATGTATATGCCATGAAGATACTGAGGAAGATGGACATGTTGGAGAAGGAGCAGGTGAGAGAGAGAGAGAGAGAGAGAGATCCAGCAGTTGTTGGAGAGTCTTGCCAAGAGTATTAGTGAGGCAGCTGCCAGCGCCTCCTACTTAATTGCACAATAATTAAGTTTCCATTTAGAACAAGATTCCAAGACCCTCCCTACAAGATAAACACACACACATACACATGCGCGCGCACACACACACACACACACACACACACACTCACACACTCACAGATAGCTCATGCGAGGGCCGAGAGAGACATCCTGGTGGAAGCTGACAATCCTTGGGTGGTAAAGATGTACTACTCCTTCCAAGACGTCATCAACCTGTACCTGATCATGGAGTTCCTGCCAGGGGGAGACATGATGACCTTGCTCATGAAGAAAGACATCTTATCGGAGGATGTGACACGGTTCTACATCGCAGAGACAGTTCTAGCCATCGACTCCATTCACCAGCTGGGCTTCATACACAGGGACATCAAGCCAGACAACCTACTGCTGGACGCCAGGGTGTGTGTGTGTGTGTGTGTGAGCTAGTGATCGCCTGATGTAATGCTATTGTGTGGACGAATGTATACAAGTCAGAAAATTTTCATAATATTCTCTATTCTATTTAATGCCCACCCTCCTTCCAGGGCCACATCAAACTGAGTGATTTTGGATTATGTACTGGCCTAAAACGAAGCCACAGGACAGAGTTTTATCGTGAGCTAAACAACGTGGACCTCTGTAAGTTGGCAGCTACAGTAGCTAGATCTGCCATCCCTTCACAGGATGGTGTAATGAAAGTCACTGACTTTGTTTCTCTTTCTTCAGCTGATCCTCAAGACTCCTGGAGGTTTGCTCAAAACTGGAAGAAACAGAGAAGAGATAGAGTGAGTATGTTTGTGCCAACAGCACATTTTGTTGTAACAGTTCTAAAGATCTCTTTGAGCTGATCGCAATGGTTCAAGTTCCATTGTTATACGACTTCCTAGGCTGACATATTGGTAGTTCTTTTGGTTCGCCTAGATGTACACAGGTAAGGATTTTCCCAAATAAATTCTGGACAGGTAATTTAGAATATCTCAGCCTAGGAAGGTCGTACAAAAGTAGGACTTGCACCATTGCGATCAGCACAAAGAGGTCTTTCAAATGATCTAGTTTAATCCTATGTTTGTATTTTGTCGAAATCCTTCAAATCCATGAACTATAGCCCATGGTTGAGTGCGATTTTTTCTCAAAAATGACCATTTTCAAACTTTCTGAATAAAGTACACCATTTTGAAGATCTCTTTGAGCTGATCACAATGGTGAGATTCCCATTGTCATACGACCTTCCTAGGCTGAGATATTGCTACTTCTCTTGGTATGCCTAGGTGTACACAGGTAAGGATTTTCCCAAATAAATTCTTTGTCAGATTATCAAGAATATCTCATCCTTGGAAGGTCGTATAAAAGTAGGACTTGAACCATTGCAATCAGTTCAAAGAGATTTTTAAATAGTTAGTTTTGTTAGGTTATAATTTATAAAAGAGGTTGTATACTGACTGTATCTGCAACATAGGCTGAAACACACACTCACGCACACACACCCTCTCTCTCTCCCCCCCCCCCTCCTGTGCAGGCCTACTCGACTGTGGGAACTCCCGACTACATTGCTCCTGAGGTGTTCATGCAGACGGGCTACACCTATGTGTGTGACTACTGGTCTATGGGAGTCATCATGTATGAGATGCTCATGGGTAGGTCACATGTAGCTATGTAACAGCAAGACCTTCTGAAGTACAGCCAGTCTACAGAAGCATAGTTTCTCTATTCTCTTTCAATCAGCGCGAAGATTTTTAGTTGACTTGAAATATGAAGAAGTCTTTCTCCTTATGATGTTGTGATGTTCTTGTCTCTGTAGGTTTCCCTCCATTTTGTTCAGAGAAGCCTCAAGATACTTATCGGAAGATAATGCACTGGAACCAACATCTCATCTTTTCCCCTGAGCTACCCCCGATATCACATGACGCAGAGGATCTTATTAAACGGTGAGCAAGCTTTGAACTTTTAACACAAGCTATTTTGTAGCATTTTCTGAGTACAGATTGTTTTAATATTTGTGTCATCTCTCTCTCTCTCTCTCTCTCTCTCTCTCTCTCTCTCTCTCTCTCTCTCAGCCTGGTGTGTGATGCCTCTGATAGACTCGGCCATGAAGTAGAGGAGCTGAAATCACATGCCTTCCTTCGTAACACTGACTGGGAGCACATCAGAGACAGACCAGCCGCCATTCCTGTCCACGTCAAACACATGGCAGACACCTCAAACTTTGATGACTTTGAGGAACTGGACAAGCAGAAAAGATGTGAGTCAGTCAGTTCACTGGATACTGCCTTACAGTTGGACCAGGTGTCCCATAAGTTGACATAATTGATAGTAGTTAGCCTAATTTGCCTGAAATTCCATCCTAATTCAACAGTGAGTATCAAATAGAGATCTCTCTTTCTCCCCCCTCCAGCCTTCAATGAAGCCAGTGAGGAGACACAGAAGGACTGGGTCTTTCAGAATTACACGTTCAAGAGGTTCGAAGGACTCACTCAGAGAGGTCACCTGAGAATGTAAACTTTAAACTTTGAACTCATTGCTGCTTAGTGCACATATTCATATCAGCTGTTATTATGTTTGAACTTTGAACTCATCACTGTGTAGTGTACGTAATTTCATAATGGTTATAATTATCATCATCTGTATTAGTTGTTTTTAAACTGAGGTTTAAGTTTCCTGCTGAGATAGTCTTGAATAAATCTTTTATTGGGTAGCGTGCATGTGTTAATTGTTGGGTATTTGGCCATATATATATCTCAACAAGAATCAGCAGTCACTGAGCTTTGACTTTCGGGTCTGCATGCCTCATAGTCAATCTCGTTAATTGGAAATATGGCATCATGGATCAGCGGATTATTATACATGTGCAGACGAAACACATCTCTGTCATGCATGAGCAGTCTAGTCCACCAACACTCCAGATTCGCCTATCTTTCCACTCATACCACAAGATTTGATCGATTATAATTTTCTAATAATATTATACACTATTAAAAATCAAATTCATAAACTTATATAATATAATTGTTTCTTCTTTTTCTACTTGTGTCAATGATGGCTTTACCACTGGCTCTAAATCTCAAATGGTGTGTGCACATGTAACAGTCTGTGAACAATGGGAGTGTAAGATTGAGAGTCCATACCTCAGATTGGACATGGAATTGACCCTGCAACTCAAGTGTAGTGTGGAATATTAAAACACTGTATACAACACTGACTGTGACAAAACTTACCTAGCAGGCTGGACATAAGATAAGCTTCTGCAACTCAAGTGTGTGCACATTTGTAGACATGACAATTATACATTGATAGCTGAGACATTGATAACCCTTACCTAAGATCTAAGATAGTGGGAGCAAATTAAGAATTCTCACCTTAACAAGGATGAACTGAAAGACAATGTTTGTGTATGTTATAGAGAGAGCATTAATTTTAATAATGAGTCGTAAATGATTAGCAATCCTTCCCTTTTATAATGACATGTGCAGTTGCACAAAATGACGTCCAGAGGTTCAGGCACATGTTGTAGTAAACATATTGTGGAGAGAATGAACAAAAATGACAGCTGTGAGCAATTGAGAAATCTATATTACCTTTGGAGATGCAGACACACAAGATGACATCTGTAACTCAATGGCAGCGTGTGCAAGTTGTATAGTATTAAATTTTAGCAGGATAGTTGTGAGCAACTTAAAAAGTTCTTACCATGCATTGGGACAAACTGCAAGATGACCTGACAGTATGTGTAGAAAGCATTTAATAAGAGTGACATTGAGTCATAAATCATTAGCAATCCTTCCCTTTTAATGATGTGCAGTTGCACAAGATGACCTCCAGAGGTTCAGGCACATGTAACACAATGTGGGGGGAAATGAACAAAAATTATAGCTGTGAGCAATTGAGAGATCTTTAAATTACCTTTGGACATGCAGACACACAAGAGGGCCTCCACAACTCAATGGCAGTGTGTGTAAGTTGTACAGTATTGACTGTAAACTGGATAGTTGTGAGCAACTTAAAAACTTCCTACCTTGCATTGGGACCAATTGCAAGTTGACTTGTTGACCTGACAGTAGTGGTATGTGGGTATGTTGTAGAGAGAGCATTTAATAAGACTGAGTTCTAATGTTATTGAATCATTACTTCCCTTTTAACAACATGTGCAGTTGCACAAGATGACCTCCAGAGGTTCAGGCACATGCCATAGTGAACATATTGTGGAGAGAATAAACAGAATGATACATAGCTGTATGCAATAGAGAAATCTTTATTATATTACCTTAGCCACAGACACACAAGATGACCTGTATAACTCAATAGTGTGTGCAAGTTGTACAATACTAAATTTAAACAAGATAGTTGTGAGCAACTTAAAATAATTAAGTCCTTACCTTTGGGACAAACCTAAAGATGACTTGTTGACCTGACAGTATGTGTGAATGTTGTAGAGAGAGCATTTAATAAGACCGAGTTTTGATGTCATTGAATCATTACTTCCCTTTTAACGACATGTACAGTTGCACAAGATGACCTCCAGAGGTTCAGGCACACATCATAGTAAACATATTGTGGAGAGAATGAACAAAAATGATAACTGTATGCAATTGAGAGATCTTTATATTAATTTTATTACCTTGGCCACAGATGCACAAGATGACCTCCATAACTCAATGGCAGTGTGTGTTTGTACAGATTAAATTTAAACAGGATACTTGTGAGCAACTTAAAAAGTTCTTACTTTGCATTGAGATAAACTTCAAGATGACTTGTTAGCTTGACAGTATGTGTGTGTGTGTTGTAGAGAGAGCATTTAATAAGTTATGATGTCATTGAATCATTACTTGCCTTTTAATGACATGTACAGTTGCACCAGATGACCTCCAGAGATTTAGGCACATGCCATAGATTGTGGAGAGAATGAACAAGAATGATAGCTGTGAGCAATTGAAAATCTTTACATTACCTTAGGACACATGGTACACAAGATGACCTTCATAACTCAAATCAGTGTGTGCAAGTTGTACAGTATTATAAAACAAGATAGGTGTGAGCAACTTAGATTCTTACTTTATAAGGAGAGACAGACACACTGTCAAGATGACTTTCCAGTTTCCAGGGAATCTCCTAGGTCAACTCATGAGTTGTGAANCCAACACATGAGGATGTTCAATCAACTTCATAATGGCTATCTCTCTTTCAACCTAGTGAGAGAGTGTGTGTGTGCACATGCAAGTGTGTGAGTATGTGTGAGTAAAATTACATGCTACCTCAAATTTCATTCCAACCATCTACTCCTCCATACTCCCAGCTCCCCACAACCAACCAGGCAGCTAGCTACACAATACCTCACCTTCAGTAGCACAGACTTGCTCAGCTTCTCTCTGTTGATGATTTTCACCGCTACTGTCTTTCTAGTCACGCAATGGACGCCCAGACGAACCAACCCTGTGTGTGTGTGTGTGTGTTATTAAATATCTTTACAGTTGAACTGAAGTAGCCTGTAAACTTGAAGTAGTTTATTCAAAGTTTCTCTGACCAGTTTGTCCTTTGCCGAGCGTTCTTTGAAGGAGGTAGGGTCCCACGGCCTTTGTGTTCGCGTCATCTGACGAGGCCTTCGCCATCTTAGCATCTCAGAGTGCACTAATGGCTTCTCTAACAGCTACTAGCTCTCTCTCTCTCTAAACAAGTACACCGAGTATAGTACCACCCATTCAGTATGTGTGACGTCACAAAACCACAATAACGTTAGGAGGAACGTCACACATTCTGCGTATGAACATAATTATGTATTGCGCATTAGATTGTTATAGTTTTAGCATTTTTTTGCTGCAGTCTAAAAACAATACAGATGACATTATAATACATTATGAACAAGTACACTACACAGTGACAAGTTCTGATCTATAATAGCACGGAACTCATGTTCCCTGAGATGAGTGGGGGTTTGGACACTGTCCTCTCTGTGGTAATCTCCTCAAGAGATATCGTAGCTTCATAGTTTATCCACAAACAACTTCACTGATCTTCAGTAAGCACAGCTCACTTTGAGCTCCTCTCCATCTATATACCAGTTCTAATAGTAGCTTCTAGTCTTGCGCATGCGCAATAATGCACGTGAAGCTAGTTTGAAAAATTGGAAGGAAGCTGAGTCGAGATTTCAAGCTAAGAATGGGTCACTGGCGAGTCAGTTCTCCACCAGTCCAGACTCCTAACTAAGGTCCTTCGCCAGTCAGTGACAAGTTCTTCTTTATCTACTGCTACCAGTGGTAAGTGTTGGAGCTGCATGCCTGGTTGCCAGAGTTCCCGCCGCAACTGGCACTAAAGTTGAGTGTTCAAAATTTGTCTCTTTTATCTCTTGTTGTTTCTCTACACAGCTACCGCTAGAGAGACTGGCAGCCATGACAGCTTCTCTGTTCTTCCTCCTCGGAATGGCACCTGATTTTTAGAAGCTAATTATTGGCCCTTAGTAAGTTCATGGAGTTTGTTGAATATGCAAATTTTATCTGAGACCTGTTGTCTCTCCCTCTACAGGTACGTACTACCAGAGAGAGTGATAGCCACAGCTTTTCTTGGCAAGAAATTGTGCTTATTTCTACAGCTATTATGGTGTTTATACTTTGCGTGGTAAGTCATGAATACTTTATTTTCTCTCCTCGTACGCTTTACTGTCTAATTAGTGGTCAGATTACATGTGAATGGTTCAGGGGTGGGGGATCTTATTGCAACAGTTGAGTAATGCGCTACCAGTGACGCGCTACTGTTGCATTGATCCCAGGTGTATGTGCAGTTCTGTTTGTCTCAGATTCTATCAACAGTATGTTCTTTGCTCCTGTAATAATATTGCCAGCATATACTGGGGTAGTCTACTGCTCTGTAGAAGCTTATTTCCATACTTTGGAAAATATCAAGACTTGAACAGAAATATAGAGGGCATGGTTGCCAACCTCCAACTGAAGCCTAGCGGGACATCAAAACCGCGCACGCGAAAGTGGTTAGCCACGCCTTTTTTACGTGATGACACACCCCTTTAATTGCAATAGTTCAAAGTGCAAAATGCTTCTTGCGTAGCGATTGTGAACTAGCGCTTCAGAAGCTCAATATTTGGCTTTTTGCAGAGATTTGAGACATTTTAGAGTTGCTATTAGCTAAATTTTAAGCTAAAAGGCTGCATTAAAAGTGGGACACTTCACTGCTTTTAGAAAGGTTGGGACATGGCCTACCAAGGTGAAAAAAGTGGGACTGTCCTGTCAGAATTGGGACGGTTGGCAACTGAGAGGGATTCCACAAAACTATTATCCAATTAGCGCTTCAGACTTTGACCATGCCTCTTGTGGGCAAATGATTGCGTTGTCATAGAGTGGATGCAATCAACGTCATCAAAAACAGGAAGTATTTTGAGTGATACTAGAAATAGTTATTTTTGCCATATGGAAATAAATGACAGCTGCTCGTTTCTCCGTATTGCTCTGTGCATTTTGAGATTTTCAAGCATTTTTTGGCAAGTTTGCTCATGAATGTCATTATTGGAGTGTGTTAAGTAAGGACATTGAGTTTTATGCAGCAAACTGACTTACTTTGAATTGCTCTTCTGTCACAAAAATCTGCTTGCATTTTATTTGTGGAGCATAGACCACTTGTTCTTTTGCCCGCAAAAGGTGTGGCCCAAATGGTGTGGTACTTCCACTTTTAAGCCCTGTTGATTGGCTAACTGTTTTGCGGAATTCCACTCTATGTTCGATGGGAGCCTACTAGACTCAAATTAAAGATAATTATCGTATAGCGGGTAAATTTGGCCGGCTTAAAATTTGGAAAATTCCCATTTTAGCATAATTGGCGATTTAACTCTGCACGCAGCATTGTTTATATGCGTGCACGTGCATATAAAACTGTTTGACGATTTTTAATTTGGTGATTTGAAAAATAATTCGCCAATTTGCTAAATTTACCCGCTATATGGTATATGTTTGACAGCTCCTGAGAGTAATAATAACTCAGCAATGTGATATGCATGTGTGTGCGTGAGTTGCCAGTCAAATTATAACTGATAGTCAGCATACATAAGAATTCCTGCCTCTGGTATAACCTAGCTAACTGCCTGTGTTTACCAGCTTACTGTAACACTGAAATTCAATTTCAAGTAGCTATACATATTCTTTTATATTTCTTTTATAAAGACAGTTTGGACTCTCTTTCTTCTGTGATGCAGTTAAGCAACTTTTATACTAACTTTGATTCAAGCCTCGCTGTTCTACTGTAGCTTTTAGCTGAAAAACAACCTATATGTATGGGACGGTCTAATCCTTGAATACGCTTGAATTTTTTTTTTTTTTTTTTTTCCATCTTAAGCTTTTTTGTAGCTAGGCAGCAACGCTCACAAAAGCGATGCTATGGATATATAGCCTAACTATCCCTACACCTTCGTAGCAACTTTGAAGCTTGTTCCTTGCGTCGATCGTGACCTCTAGTCGTTTAGCTACTGCTACAGCCACACCCCTTCAAGAGTTGCAACTCAAACTGTGTATTTTTGTAGAGAGATACTTTGCCTATTTATGCAGGAAGTTCAAAGGTCAGTGCTTTGACACTGTCTATACAATAGTGCTAAGGGTCATAGTTTGCAAAAAGTGCGTGCTATGACGTTTAGAAATTGGAGTTTCAGTACCACAAGTGCATACTTTGTGGATAATCAGTTAAAGATCTGGTGTTACACATGTATCTTTTTATTGGTCAGGTGACTACAACTAGTGATCCTTTGTTTTTATTTTCTGTCACTAACAGGTCAGGTTTGGAGAGATTGAAAGATGGCAGATCATTGAGCAACATCCAAGTTCTGTTCAGGAGGAGATTTGTTCAGGAGGAGACTTTATACAATGATTCAATGTAAGAGTACGTGTTCTGTATGTTCATTTGTTCTTTCAACCATTCTCCCAGCCTCCATGATGTTACCAGCTGGTTCCCAAATTTTATACCGATATCCCTTTGCCCACATTGGAACACACAATGCATAAAACTATGCACCATATTGTATGCATGCTGCATGAATCTTTGTTGTATGTATGACGCACTAGAATGCATGTAAAACAACAATACTGCATGCTATTCATTGTATGTATGACGCACCAATACAACAATTGTATGCATGTAAAAAAAAAAGAAAAAGAAAAACTAATACTGCATGCATGAATCAACACACATTCTCCCTCAAGGTGTGCCCCCTTGGAACACAATGTACCAACCAGCTGGTCATAACATAATTTTATATTGGTCCCGTTCCAAGGTGTGCCCCCTTGGAACACATTACACTGCACAATGCACATATTATTGTATGAATGCCTCCCCCAGAAAATTTTGCAAATTTAGGTACTCTGAGAGCCATTCTGGGGAGATTTTGAGACAATTTGCTACAGTTTTAATCGTATAATAACTTGAACGCTCTTGCTACTGACTCTGCCACGATTTCCAGAAGCTAATTTCTAACGTTGACGATCATTACCAGTAAACGTTGACGACCATAACCGATTTCACGTAAAAAAGTGGTCCGGTCGCTAGTATACTGTCTAGCTTCGCATAGCTCCCAATGCCTGGCAGTAGTCAGGTATAGGAGCTGAAGTGAATGGAAACGGAACTGTGTCTGAAGCCATTTCTAAAGTTACTACCTTGTCTGAGCTGAGCTCCCAAAGTGTAACTATGATTTTGTTTCAACCAGTGTCTGGAATGTATACTACTCGTATAATAACTTGAACGCTCTTGCTGCTGACTCTGCCACGATTTCCAGAAGCTAATTTCTAACATTGACGATCATTACCAGTAAACGTTGACGACCATAACCGATTTCACGTAAAAAAGTGGTCCAGTTTTTACCGGACCAACTGGACCGGTCGCTAGTATACTGTCTAGCTTCACATAGCTCCCAATGCCTGGCAGTAGTCAGGTATAAGAGCTGAAGCAAACTGTGTCTGAAGCCATTTCTAAAGTTACTACCTTGTCTGAGCTGAGCTCCCAAAGTGTAACTATGATTTTGTTTCAACCAGTGTCTGGAATGTATACTACTCGTATAATAACTTGAACGCTCTTGCTGCTGACTCTGCCACGATTTCCAGAAGCTAATTTCTAACATTGACGATCATTACCAGTAAACGTTGACAACCATAACCGATTTCACATAAAAAAGTGGTCCGGTTTTCGCCGGACCACCCGGACCGGTTCTGCCGGCCCTGATATATGTATATACATGTGTGTGTGTGTGTGTGTGTGTGTGTGTGTGTGATCTGATTAGGAAGTCGACTATTGTCTTCACTAGTATACTGTCTAGCTTCGCATAGCTCCCAATGCCGGGCGAAAATGCTAGTAGTCAGGTATAAGAGCTGAAGTGACGTAAACGGAACTGTGTCTGAAGCCATTTCTAAAGTTACTACCTTGTCTGAGCTGAGCTCCCAAAGTNCCTTCCAAGAGGACCAAGACTGCGTCCTTCTTGGAATGCCCCAGCAATGCACCAACCGGTTCCCACACTTACCCTGAGTCTCCTTTCAAGGGACCAAGCCAATATACCAACCGGTCCCCACATTTACTGGTCTCCTCAGTGCTGGCAGAAGCTAAAATGTAGTGGTCAGGCTGGGGGCGGAGCCCCCGTGAACGTTTCGAAGGAACGTGGCCCGCTAAGGGGGTCTGGGGGCATGCAAATTTCAGTGCTCTGAGAGCCATTCTGGGGAGATTTTGAGACAATTCGCTACAGTTTTAATCATATAATAACTTGAACGCTCTTGCTACTGACTCTGCCACGATTTCCAGAAGCTAATTTCTAACGTTGACGATCATTACCAGTAAACGTTGACGACCATAACCGATTTCACGTAAAAAAAGTGGTCCGGTCGCTAGTATACTGTCTAGCTTCGCATAGCTCCCAATGCCTGGCAGTAGTCAGGTATAGGAGCTGAAGTGACGTAAACGGAACTGTGTCTGAAGCCATTTCTAAAGTTACTACCTTGTCTGAGCTGAGCTCCCAAAGTGTAACTATGATTTTGTTTCAACCAGTGTCTGGAATGTATACTACTCGTATAATAACTTGAACGCTCTTGCTGCTGACTCTGCCACGATTTCCAGAAGCTAATTTCTAACGTTGATGATCATTACCAGTAAACGTTGACGACCATAACCGATTTCACGTAAAAAAGTGGTCCAGTTTTCGCCGGACCAACTGGACCGGTCGCTAGTATACTAACTAGCTTCGCATAGCTCCCAATGCCTGGCAGTAGTCAGGTATAGGAGCTGAAGTGAATGTAAACAGAACTGTGTCTGAAGCCATTTCTAAAGTTACTACCTTGTCTGAGCTGAGCTCCCAAAGTGTAACTATGATTTTGTTTCAACCAGTGTCTGGAATGTATACTACTCGTATAATAACTTGAACGCTCTTGCTGCTGACTCTGCCACGATTTCCAGAAGCTAATTTCTAATGTTGACAATCATTACCAGTAAACGTTGACGACCATAACCGATTTCACGTAAAAAAGTGGTCTGATTTTTGCCGGACCAACCGGACCGGTTCTGCCGGCCCTGATATATGTATATACGTGTGTGTGTGTGTGTGTGTGTGTGTGTGTGTGTGTGTTATCTGATTAGGAAGTCGACTATTGTCTTCACTAGTATACTGTCTAGCTTCGCATAGCTCCCAATGCCGGGCGAAAATGCTAGTAGTCAGGTATAAGAGCTGAAGTGACGTAAACGGAACTGTGTCTGAAGCCATTTCTAAAGTTACTACCTTGTCTGAGCTGAGCTCCCAAAGTGTAACTATGATATCGTTTCAACTGAACCAGTGTCTGGAATATGTATACTACTAAAGACAATGGTTTGCATCTGAGTTAGATATGTCAAGTCACCGTGTGTATGTATGTATGTAT
>CAXIPT010000017.1:519882-588265 GCA_964030475.1 Tethya wilhelma
TCACGGTAAGGTGAACACAAGTATTTCAGCAAGTTTCTTAAAAGTGCCATTCCACCACCTCCAACAATGACATCACCCACCCACCCCCAGCTGTGACTCACTCTTGTACATGGCGGTGTAGAGGTCCTCGTCCTTCCCCTCCACTAGCTGAAACTGCTGGCTCATGAGCTGCTCTTCAGAGACATTCTCAGCAGCTCCAATGGCAGCCTTCCTCCTGCCAGAGAGGGTCCCAGTGAGAGCCTTCTCCCAGTTCTCCTCCTCCTCCTCTCTCTGTTTCTGTTGGGCCTCTTCCTTGGCCTTGCGTCTCTGAAGTGCCTCCTCTCTCTTCTGCTGCCTCTTCTTCTCCAGCTCCTCCTGCCTCTCCTTCTCCTCCTCAGCTTGCAGTCTGCGCAGCTCCTCTCTCTGCATCTCTCTAGCGATGGCCTCGAACCGTTCTTCCTCAAGCTTCTGTTGAGCCTTCAGAGCTATTCTGTCAGAAGTTCTACGCGGCAGCTCAGCTAGCAGCTTCTTCTTCAGCTCTTTCTCCTTTTGCAGCACCAAATGTTCCACTTCAGGTAGAAGCTCTGAATAGAACATTAATATCAGTTTCATGTGAACATCATACAGCTTAACATCAGTTGTATGTGAGAGGCAAAATTAGTGAAAGTTTTTCACTGAATCATAAATAGGCCGCTATGTAGACTAGTACACTGAGTGAGGCACATCAGGTGGGTTGACACAAGCTGCCAATAATGGCTGAGTGTCTGTAAGCTAAACAAAATGCTCGCTAAACTAACCAGCTTTTAAATATCTACATGTGCGTAAGAAATCCGCAAGACAGAAAAAGAGATACCTTGTAAATTTCTCCTCAGTCTCTTTGTCTCCTGGTGTCTGGTGCCGTCAAAGGATTCTATGAGTTCAGTCCATTCTTCCACAGTAGAACACACCACACTCCAACCAGTGGCACTCACAGTTGTACTGGTGGGAGGAGAGAGAGAGAGAGAGAGAGAGAGAGAGAGAGAGAGAGAGAGATCATCATAATGTGTATATTGAACATAAGAATGTAGACACAGTAGGTTTGCTGATTCTATACCTGTCACCATTCTAATTAATGCCCACCTCTTGTTATCATTTCCATTAACTTTGCTGTCTACAGCTGAAGGCGAGGTGTCTTGACCTTTGACCTCTGTTTCCTCCCCTCCAGAGCTCCCACTCTCACCATTATCAACGCCATTCTCTTCAATAGCGTTGCTACGGCGACCAGATTTACCTCGCTTATTTTCTATTTATGTAAAAATAAAAAAAAATAAGTTATTTTTAAAGTTACTACCGAAAGTTGTTTACTGTTGAAAGTTTATAACTAAGCAACCCACCTGGAGTGCTGACATCAGCATCTTCCTGTGTGCCACGCCTCCTGCTTCTAGCAGTACGACTCTTGGCTGCAGAACCTCGAGCACGATTAGTGGGTGTGGCCTTACCACGCCCCTTTTTGGCGGGTGTTGGAGCAGGAGATGTTTCTTTCTTTTTTCTCCTCTTCTTTTCCTCCCGATAGAGCCTCGTGCCGAAGAAATACCAGTAGACGTTTCCATCGACATCCTTACCAACGGACTCTAGCCTCAGGCTAGGTCCATCGATGCCCTGAGGGGAGAGAACACCAAATGAAATATCGTACAGCAGGTAAATTTGGCAAATTGGTGAATTCATCTTCAAATCGCCAAATTAAAAATTGCTAAACAGTTTTATACGCACCTGCATCCATATAGTCATGCAGCGTGTAGAGATAAATTGCCAATAATGCTAAAATGGGAATTTGCCGAATTATAAGCCCGCCAAATTTCCCGGCTAAACTGTATTGTTGATTGAGAAAATTGTCACATTTGAATAGAAAATTGCACAAGTTTGAGTGCAATTTCCCACAATTGCTCTAAAATTCGTGCGACTATTTGTTAGTACAACTTTTAATTGCTTGTTAACGACTCAAGTACAGCCTACCAATGGAGGGACTGGTACTACATGGGATAGCTAAAATAACTGAACTATTAGTCTCGTGAACTCTTCCAAACCTGTCCTAACTACCTTACCCTGAGGAGGTCTGAGATGTCATCCAGCTCCAGCCTCCAGTGGCACAGCTTGTGAAGGATCTGGATTCTCTCTCTCATGGAGAGGTCCTTGTACTGCTTCTCTCCCACAAAGGGATTCCACTTGTCAGAGAGAAACTCACACCTCCATTCCACATGTAGCTTTAGGAAGAACTCCCAGTTCTCCTCACTAGACAGAGAGAGAGAGAGAGAGAGAGAGAGAGAGAAATTGTAGCATTTCCAGCAAAATGATCAATATTTCCAACAATACAGCTATGGTAATGACCCTTTACCAGCCACTGAAGTGTCATCTCATTTCAGAGCAATGCTGGCACCTTGTAGCAACACAAGTGCATCCATGAATGGCAGGAACTGCCCACACACACACACACACACACACACACACACACACACACACACACACACACACACACACACTGTACACATACCTGATTTGCTTGTCGACTATTCCATTAAGAAACTTGCAGAAGAGATCCACTAATAGTTGAGAGGGAGAGGGAGCATAGTCTAGCAGCAAGGCATCCTCCAATTCAAAGAGAGAGAGAGAGAGAGAGAGAGAGAGAGAGAGAGAGAGAGAGAGAGAGAGAAAGAGAGAAGGGGTGTGCACACATACACACACACAGACAGAAAGAGAGGCCATAGATTTACACACTTATGAAAGATAATCTCACTGATAAGACACCACACATACATACATACACACACACTATGTATGTGTATTGTACAGAAATGGGGAGCTAGCTAGGGAAGTGTAAATGCTCACCTCGATATCAAACTCGGGCAGTTTGAAGGGACGTCGGAAGATGTGGCAATAGTGAGCAACGCAAGGGACCTCCCACCAGCTGCGAATCTCTATGGGTACCAAAAAGTAATGAATATCATTAGCACAGGGGTCCCATAATAAATTACTACATTGCATACATACACCAATTACATTAATACAGTAGAGGTGGACCTGGTTTATGGATTAGCAGCCATGCTCTAAGTGCCTGCTGTTTAGCCAGTCCCAATGCACAGGCCATGATTATGGCCGTGTCTTACCACCGTGGCATAAATTAAAACCACATACAAAACAAATACAAAATCATTTAGTGTTCAAAGTCATAGAAAATCATTCTTTGTACAAACATTTATTAAAGTGCCCGCTCCCCGAAAAGCTACCACCATCTCGTAACTATTTCAAACTACTTTACTCTTGGTATAAAACTCACCCTCCATGGTTTGGTGACTTGATGTGAGCGCGCGGCTGTGTGGATACCGGACACCGGAATATTGTGAGGTTGTTGAAAGCTTTCAAATCACTCTCTGTTACACTAGCTAAGCTTCTAACTGTAGTTCAGTGCTCTCTTGCACGCCAGCAGAGGACAGAGACTCGCCTTTACACCACTAACCATTTGCACATTCAAATGGCAGCACTGAAATACACAAAAGTATACGGACGTGTACGGAAACTGGTAAGAACCTATGGGTAAGAGATCGACAAATTACTAAAAACGATTGCGCTTGTAAAATGAGATTATAATTTTGGCGTCCACTTTCCATAACACGTGTAGCACTTGCAAACAAGCAAAAGCTCTGTTGGAGGAGATGCCTTTGAAGAAGATTGACAGCAGGATCCGCACTCTGATCGAGAATGGCGTTAGTCTGGGCCACAGGAGTATGTTCGTGGTGGTGGGGGACAAGAGCAGAGACCAGGTGGTCATACTTCATCACATGCTGAGCAAGAGCGTGGTGAAGGCGAGACCCAGTGTGCTCTGGTGTTACAAGAAGGAGCTGGGCTTTAGCAGGTGAGGTGGATGATGATATCTTTGGTAATACTTTCTATCTTTTGGTAGTACCGTCTATCTTTGTAAGAGAGTCGGTTGGCTGTGCAGGAACTGTGTATGTGTACATGATGACTTAGCATTCAACCATCAAACTCAATAAGCTGATTATTCGATCCTCATCTGTTAAATTGTGTGTGTGTATTGCAGTCATCGTAAGAAGCGAATGCGTCAGTTTCAGAAGAAGGTCAAGAGTGGAAGTTTGGATGAGGATGACCCTTTTCATTTGTTTGTCTCCTCGACAACCATCCGCTACTGTTACTACGCCGAGACTCACAAGATACTGGGCAACACCTTTGGGATGTGCGTGCTACAGGTGAGGTAATGTTAGAGAGCCCCTGTAATTATCTCACTTAATCAAAAATTTAATAATGCACAGCTTTATGATATGCATTATCACTTTATCAATGTGACAAAAATATGCTAGTACTATAACTTCATTTTATAGTGTTAATGTTAATTGTTGCTGCAAGTTTTCTGTGCTAATATTCTAATATTTCTCTCTCTAATTAAAGGATTTCGAGGCACTGACGCCTAACTTGTTAGCACGTACCATTGAGACGGTGGAAGGGGGCGGAGTCATTGTGATCCTATTACGAGCGATGTCATCATTACGTCAACTCTATACCATGACAATGGATGTCCATGCAAGATATCGGACTGCGTCACATGACCAGATTGTTGCTAGATTCAACGAAAGGTAGTGGATAAGACATCGCCATGGTTATACCATTGCATCACATGCTCCATACCATATAGCACAAAATATTGGCGGGAATAAAATTTGCCGAATTGTCGAAAAATACCATGATTGGTGGATTTAATTTTGCCAGTAGCTCACGCAGCAATACTATGCTACACAAAAATTGCTGTTTGACAGATTTAACATTGTCAATCCTTAACCAAAACCGCCAACATTAAAATTGCCATATTTTTGTGCTGTATGGTATATGTTATTGTACAGGTTTCTTCTCTCTCTTGCTGACTGCTCTCACTGCATGGTGCTGGACGATCAGCTCAACATGCTGCCAATATCGTCTCACATGACCCACATCAAACCACACCCACCTCAGGTAACCATGGAAACAGCATTGGACTGTACATTGCAACAAGCGTGCATAAACATTATTTGGTTGAATTATCTTTTTATTTGTTTTATTTTGTTTTTGGTTGCATTTATGTAAGCGTGTTTTTTTTGTTGTTTTTTTTATTGTCATAATTTTTACTTTTGGTTCCATTTATTATGCAAACGTTTATTACACGTGTGTGTTCCCCTGCAGTCTTCACTGTCAGAGGGGATGTGTCAGGAGCTGAAGGACCTGCAGGAGTCACTGGTGGACACCCAGCCAGTCGGATCCCTCGTCAAATGCTGCAAGACTCTAGACCAGGTACAAGTTTATAACCTTCAAAGAAAGGAAGCTTTGTGAATGATATAAAGTGTTTCACTTGTTTGTCTGGTTGTAGGCTAAAGCTCTTCTCAAGTTTGTAGAAGCCATATCAGAACAGACCCTCCGCAGCACCGTTGCCATGACAGCAGCTCGTGGGCGTGGCAAGTCAGCTGCGTTAGGACTTGCAATTTCTGCTGCTGTGGCATTTGGGTGAGATTTACAAGTCGTAATATAACTATTTTGTTGCTTTTTGTGAATCACAATCAGCTTTTCTCTGTGAAAATTTCTCTTCTCTATCTCTCTCTCTCTCTCTCTCTCTCTCTCTCTCTCTCTGATCATTTCTCTAAAGGTACTCCAATATATTTGTGACCTCTCCATCTCCTGAGAACCTAAAGACGCTCTTTGAGTTCATATTCCGAGGCTTCGACAGCCTCAGCTACTCCGAGCACCAGGACTACGAGATAATCCAGTCCACCAACCCAGAGTTCAACAAGGCAGTGGTGAGAGTGAACATCTTCCATGAGCACAGACAGACGGTCCAGTACATCCATCCTGGTGACTCACATCGACTGGAGCAGGCTGAGCTGGTGGCTATTGATGAGGCAGCTGCCATTCCTCTGCCTCTGGTGAAGAAGCTCCTTGGTCCTTATCTTGTCTTTATGGCATCTACTGTGAATGGGTTAGGAGCTGTACTATATGGCTGTGATGTAATTATGATGTAATGTATTTGTTGTCATAGTTATGAGGGGACGGGGCGGTCCCTGTCGTTGAAGTTAATTCATCAATTACGCCAGCAGAATGCAGTCACTGATAGCACAGGTAATCTATCTTTGGCCTAGCTAGCCATTGAAGGGTGATCTCTCTCTCTCTCTCTCTCTCTCTCTCTCTCTCTCTCTCTCTCTCTCTGCAGGCCGTCGTCTTCACGAAGTGACTCTCTCCCATCCAATAAGGTACTCCTCTAACGACCCTGTGGAGGCGTGGCTTCACCAGCTCCTCTGTCTTGACGCGGGGACTGTCCCACATGTCTCCTCCGGCTGTCCCCCTCCCGACCACTGCCAGCTGTATCCTCACTAATTATAGCATTAATTATAGGGGCACTAATTTCATTACTTAGCACGTTCAAGTCTAGACACTTTCACTCTACATCTGTGTGACGTCTGTACGCATATTTCATAACATAAAATTTATCACTGAAAACAAGTCACAGTTAAAATTTTGTACAAGCAATAACTTTAGATATTCTACACGTAGCCTGGGCAGACAGACAATGAAATATTTCTTAAAATAGTTGTTAGAACAGAAATTCCAGTTTAAATATTGTCTTTTTCTTTAACTCGATTGCTCCAAGGTATGCAGTGAACCGTGACACGCTGTTCTGTTACCATAGCGCCAGTGAGGAGTTCTTACATCGTATGATGTCATTGTGTGTCTCCTCCCACTACAAGAACACGCCCAATGATCTCCAGTTATTATCGGACGCCCCTGCTCATCATCTCTTTGTATTACTGGGTCCGATCACCACGGCAACCAGCAGCCTCCCAGAGATCCTCTGTGTGGTCCAGGTGTGCCTAGAGGGCGGACTCACTCACTCCACAGTGATGTCATCATTGTCCCAAGGGAGGAGGGCATCAGGTGACCTCATACCATGGACGCTGACACAGCAGGTAAGGTCCATCTGGTTTGAGAATGCCAACAAAAGGGAAATAATGAGATTCATGCAGTATTTAGGCATAAAGGCATAGGAAGCTGGAAAAGCAATCAAAAGAATGGGGAGAATGAGCATGAAATTCTCAATTGTATGAAAGTTGTTCAATTTTGTTTTCTACTGGCATTCTCAGATGCTATTCATAGACACCAGTCAATTTCCGGACCAGATCTCAAGGCCTACATCTAATGAAATGATCCCCATGTACATTTCTTTCTCTCTCTCTCTCTCTCTCTCTCTCTCTCTCTCTCTCAGTTTGCTGACTCAGACTTTGCCTCTCTCTCTGGAGCTCGTGTGGTTCGTATAGCCACCCATCCGGATTACCAAGGCATGGGTTATGGCTCCAGGGCGTTAGCTCTACTTATTGACTACTACCAACACAAGATGACATCATTAGATGAAGAGGCAGAGTCTAAGACAAAAGGGGTGGGGCCTGTTGCCAAGACTACCAGTAATGATGGCCTATTAAAAGAGACGATATCGCCACGGCAACACCTCCCTCCATTGCTGACTCAGCTGTCTGATCGTCCCATTGAAGATCTTGATTATGTGGGCGTGGCTTATGGGCTCACGGAGCAACTCTATAGGTAGGCACGCATGGACTGCTACTGTCATGTGACTGTCATGTGACTCTCATGTGATCAATGTAGGTTTTGGTGTCGTCAGAAGTTTGTACCCGTCTATCTAAGACAGACAGCGGTGGGTCTTGAGAGACAGATAGGACTGGTTGCTAACAGCATGACATCATCTAGACGCACACACACACACATTCTTCACAGAATGAGTTGACTGGCGAACATTCTTGTATAATGCTGCGAACTTTGAACTCCTCTGATGATAGCTGGTTGTCACAGTATCACGAAGGTACGAACTGTGACCTTACATAATGGTGGAACTCTTAGCCAGAATTTACAGTCAAATTTTACAGACTTCCAGCGTCGGTTTCTCTCTCTCCTCTCGTACCAGTTCCAATCTCTACCTCCCTCCCTGGCACTGGCCATCCTGCACTCCTCTCATCACCATGGTAACCAGCTGAGCACACACATACACACTCCTTAGAAAATATTCCATTCACTCACAAAATTAATGACTGACAAACTGAAAACAGTAGTTTAATACTGTTTCACCTCTTTAGTAGTAATTTTCTCTGTACAAATAACTAAATTATTATGCTCCTAGTGCTATAGCTTACACACACATTGATAAAGTTCCTTATGTTTTCAGAAGAAAGTTCTGAAAACATAAGGAACTTTATCAATGTGTGTGTAAGCTATAGCACTAGGAGCATAATAATTTAGTTATTTGTACAGAGAAAATTACTACTAAAGAGGTGAAACAGTATTAAACTACTGTTTTCANCACACACACACACACACACACACACACACACACACACACACACACTGCTAGTCTCTAGACTGTACTTCAAAGAACACCTCTCAGTGAAGTTATCAGCTGCTCAGTCAGCCATCTTGATAGGCATGGGCCTCCAGCACAAGACAGTGGACACACTACAGGTAAATTAATTCTACAAGACCAAACTAACTCCAGAGATAGCCTCGTACCAGGCTCCCCTTTGACCTTTCAAACGTAAAATTATTAATTTGCAATCATAGAAGGAGTGGGGTTTGTGCAAACCTACTTGTGCTGAAGAAGTTACATAGCTAGCAAATTGTGTGTTTATGGTATTGTATCAAGGCATTAGCTAGACCTTCAAACACTGCTGCCAGTAACCTAGACCTATGATTGTGATGATTATAGCCTCGAACCAGGCTCTCTCCCACTAACTTTTCCTTTGCACGCGAATTATTATCTACGTGCATAATTCAAGTGCAGAAAAAAAATTAGCGGGAGAGAGCCTGGTTCGAGGCTAGTCTTCTCTAGCTCTGAACTGAAGAAAAGGTCTCATTTTCTCGTTGTACTCTATATGTAGGTGGAGCTTGACCTGCCGTCCAATCAGATCCTTGGGCTGTTCAATCGTATGATGAGGAAGTTTGTTCAGGTGTTCACCTCCGTTGAAGAGAGGGCGGAGTCAACGTCATTAGCCACACCCACTGAGGTTGACCTTCGACCTATTGAACAATCAATAGACAAAGAGCTGGTCAGTGTAATTATCAAAACAATATTGGTTTAGTGATGATGTCATTATGATGTAATATACTCGTCTTTTAGAATGCTGAAGTCAGCAAGTTTCAGAAGCAGCAGTCGAAACTCAAACGAGAATTAATGGAAACGAACTTATCACAGTAAGATAATATAGATCATGTGACTGTTATCACAGGTCATGTGATCATAAATTAATTATGTGCAGGTATTCCATTGCCAGTAATGAAACAGAAGAGTGGGCGGGGCATGATAAGACCACACCTACTATCGTCAGTGTTGCCAGGTACTTAATCATGCTAATTATAATTTCAACGATGTAATGATTATGTAATCTTTATAGACCTGCTGGCAAGAAGAGACCACACCCACAAAAAGATCCTCCACACAAAAAGAAAAACAAGAAACAGAAAAAGTGACACAAAACAATACAAACAGTTTCAACAGAACACAAATCATTACATACAACATTATCGTGTCAGTGCATGAATTTAAGACATAAATATTATGTGGTTTCACAAAGACAGCAAACATACATAATTTATTATGCTTACTGCCATGGAAATGATAAAAGTAAACACGTACCTAGCTGCATGCATGGTACATGAGTATATAAAGTTGCCAGTGAAAGAGAGAGAGAGAGAGAGAGAGAGAGAGAGTTGTTTATGTAATACATTTATGCACGCATGTGGACAGAAAAATGTTGACAATCAGAAATTAACGAGACATATATTGATGATGATGAATACATATAAGTGCAGTCGAGTGCCGGAACTCAAGAAACAAGTACATAAAACAGTCAAACAGTTTCAGTTGCTGTTCTCAGTTGGAGTTAAAGAACTGGCCACTCCAACAGATATATCGGGTATACAGCTGCCATCACTTGTGCTGCTGAGTCAGCGATGTCATCCAGTGAAGGTTCTGTGCCATCACAAACTGAGTTATCCCGGGTTGCATAGAGCCGGCTACTGGACCACCGTGAGCCATGGACAGACCCTGAGGGTAGTGGTAACCACTGGCAACAGCACCAGCAGCAGCTGGGGGATGGTGGTGATGGTGTAGGAGGAGAGCAGCCGATGAGGAGAGGGGGCCAGGGGCCGAGTAGTCCTGAGGGGGGAGGGGAAGGGGGGGCATGATCAATAAGAGGTTTAATAGAGTAAAAACCTTGATCTCTTCAATGAACAAAGTTGGACCTGTTTCTCTTGCTACGTACAATCATATAACCTGATCTTTACATCCAAAATGACAACTATGCAAAAAAAAACAAAAAAACTAGCTACAATTCTTACTAGCAGAGATATCACATCTAAACACCTTGATCTGAATAAACAAAGTTGGACTTGGTTCTCTTGCTACGTACAAGTGGCCTCTTTACTTCCAAATTGACAACCATGAAAAACAACAAATTTATAACTACAGCTGTGTTTCTTTAGCTTCCAATTGCCTTTGCCTTAGCCTCGTAAACCATGCCAGGTCTTCCCTGCTGTTCTGGCTATCAATTTAAAGCACGTATTGAGAGGACGGTTAGACTTCCATAATAATTAATACTATCTTTGTCCATGGAGCTAATACGCAGCTATTATTGGTCTGTTTCATAGTAAGATATTGTACATATATAGCGTGCAAACACATACACACACACACTCACCAGCTGAGTGAAGGTGGCCGGACTAGGATCACCAGACACATAACCTGTATCCACAGCAACGCCTGTCGAGTTACCAGTTCTATTTAATGCCCACCCTGTCGATGATGGATAATTTGTAAGTGGGTGTGGCCAGTTAGGGACTGTCCCTAGTTGCGAAGATGTCATTGTTTGGAAATCAGTTTGTATGGGGAAATAGTTCTGAGAGGGGTAGAAAGTGGGTGTGTGAGGGTGTGAAGAGTGAAGGTAGTGAGGCATGGAGGTGTGAGTGAGTGAGGGGTGAAGGTAGTGCTGGGTGTAGGGATGAGACGACGAGGAGAGCGGAGAATAAGAGTGAGTAGTTTTGGACTGACAACAAACTTGCATGCACTGGATCCACTCCCGAACGCTGCAGAGAGAGAGAGAGAGAGAGAGAGAGAGAGAGAGAGAGAGAGAGAGAGAGAGAGATGAACTTGACTGCTCAAAAGCTGCAAAAAAAAGTAAGTTTGAACCATTCATACATCAATTATCTTGCAAGCACACACCAGCTAACCCAGTGACACAAGCCAACATAACTATACCAGCAAGTGAGGCTACTAGTAGTTGCAAGCCAGGCTATAATGTTGTGTGTTTGGTAAGCTCAAGGTAGCTACCAGCTGCTCTGGAATGGTATGCAGTAGAGGAAACAAACAAGGTACTAATTTACTGTTCCTCTCATTCAGCGAGGCTGTTGATGGTCTGTGGTCAGAGAGAAATCCACAACAACAGCTCTAACAAGCACAGCTGCGATGTTATGGCAGCCTGTTATCTCTAGGGACATATTGTTTACCATCTACAATACCTTAGATCATTAGGTAGTGGGTGGGTACACCCCTTATATTAATGGTCAATTAAACGTCATACAATAATTACTTAAAGGTTAATTATTCAACTATACATGTCCTTGTTCTAAAACCACCTACAACCAATTAATCGATCCCCCCCCTGACCTTAGCTACCAAACGAACCTTGTGTTGGCTGTGTGCGTTGCTAGGTGCTGCATAGTGATGAATGGGTGTTGGAGGACGTAGGAGGGCGTGGCTCGATGTTGAGGGTCAAAGGTCAACAGAGATCCGAGCAGCAGTACAAACTGCACTGTATCTAGATGATCCACGATCTCCCGGTTGCTATGGCTACCAGCGGCAGATGCAATGGAGTCTACGGAAGTGAAGATAAACTTCCTTGTCTCCTTCATATCCACTCCAGTCTCCAGCTGGACTTGGAGGGGAGGCTGCAGGGGGTGGGCAATAAATAGAATATTGAATATATAAATTTTATCCCTATACCAATAATTATTTCAGTAATGTTGTTTGCAATAACAATGAGATTTTCGTGAAATTAAATTTGTACGTTTATACAAGTATTTGTGGCTTTGACTGTTATGGTTTCAGTTAGGAACATGGATTTGTATGAACAGAGTAAAAAGGGGCTAGCTAAAGTGCAGCTGCAGGGAGCTAGCCATGACATAACAAGACACGGAAAGGAAGGAGTGTGTGTGTGTAAGTGTGCAGCTATCAGCCACAAATTCCTGGAACCATCCATTTAGACACATGCACAAACAACAACACAGTGTGACATCACTTCCTGCCAGCACAAGCACGCACACCTGATACATACTCTCTACACACACAGCGTGCTGAGCTCTGTCATTAGCTACAAGATATGATGTACACAACACTAGCTAACCTACTCTCTCTCTCTCTCTCTCTCTCTCTCTCTCTCTCAGTCTAATAAATATTGTAAATTAAGTGCAAGAAACACTGGGTAGGCTAACAGACAAGCTAAGATGATATAACAAATGATGTAGCTGCTAGAGCTCTTTCTAGTTGAGAGCATGCAGGTACTATGTCATAATATTATGTAAAGCCCATAGAATTCCTTGTAGGTTACAGCAACATGTCTTTAATGGCTCACAATGAATGGGACGTGACAGACAAAGGAAGGAAACAGAGGTGTGTGTGTGTGCATGTGACTTCTTTATCACCAAGGTGATTTCAGACGCCAGGCACTCAGCCTTCCTTCCTGTGTTGTCACATTTGGTTATGAGATAGGCTAGCCTGAGAGGTGATACCATCGTGAAACACCACACACACACACACACACACACACACACACACACACAAAATGCCATACCTTCAACTTCCATTGCTGGTTATGAGCATCAAGTGTGAAGAATCTCTTTGTCTTGCTGGTGTTCCTAAGAAGATGCGAAGGAGGCTGGCCCAACATCTGGCAGATGTAACTCATCTGGTGGAACTCACTCACGCCAGGGAAGAGAGGCCAGCCGAGGAACAGCTCCGCTAGGACACAGCCCAGGGACCACATGTCAATGGCCTCGTTGAAAGGCAGGCCTAGGATCACTTCTGGCGCTCTGCACAGGTGTGTGTGTGTGTGTGTGTGTGTGTGTGTGTGTGCAAACTAATCTTACTACAAAAGAGTTTGTATAGCTAAAACAGAAGTCTAAAGTTCTTGCAAGCTAGCCATTTCAGCCGACAATCACCTCTGTGTTTAAGACAAATGACTAAGTGGTTCTAAAATACTTCCAGTTTTGATGACGTCAATTGAAAGCGTTCCGTACAAGGTACGCTATAATATTATGTCTCGTGACAGATTTGTCAAACACGAGAACACAGCACTGGAGCACAACTAAGTGTTGGTACAATGTAGCGCAGAATGGCTGGAACAAGATGTACACACAAACTGTTTGTACGAGGCTACCTCTAAATGGGGTATGTGTGTTTGAAGACAAGCTATACTGATTGGACGAAGAATCTAACCAATCATGTAATATTGTTATACATATGTTTGGAGGAAGAGAACCAATTGAATCAGAACACACTGCGGTGTCAACTACATCATGTTAGCACTTTGAAAATGGTTGTCCATTATTGCCCGTTAACAGGTTGTAACCTGCCTCAACAAGTTGAGGGAGCTAGGTCTGGTTCATGCTGACATAAAGCCAGAGAACATCATGTTGGTGGATCCGGAGAGACAACCGTTCAGAGTCAAGCTGATTGATTTTGGATCGGCTACCAATTGTTCTGAAAATACGACAACCACTTATTTGCAGAGCAGATATTACAGGTAATTTGTGTGTGTGTGTGTGTGTGTGTGTGTGTGTGTGTGTGTGTGTGTGTGTGTGTGTGTGTGTGTGTGTGTGAGATGTGATACTAATACGTGTAAAATGATTATATTGCCTATACGTCGTCACGGCAACCACTCTTAGAGTTTCCTCTCTAAATTTGATTGGTTAGATTCTTCGTCCAATCAGTATAGCTTGTCTTCAAACNCACACACACACACACACACACACACACACACACGGGGTAACAGAAACAACATCTTGCCATTGAAGTATCGCCTACCAACCCTTTTGACTCTCAACCACAAAACAAACATCGTCCTAACCTAGCTACACCAATGAAAACAGACACCAATCAGGCTCACACACTCACCCCCTCACACACACACACACACACCTGCTGAGCGATGGGTCGTATACTCTTCAAGTGAAGCGGTTGGAATCTATTCCTCTTAAGGTAGTCGTAGAGATTGACTTGGAGCAGTTCAAACACAATGCAGATGTGGCCTCTGTGAGTGAAACTCTCGTAGGCTCGTACGAAGTTAAACTCTTCCGAAGAAACCTTGCTGAGCTTGGTAAGCACGTCAATCTCCACCTGGCCCTGTTTGGCGTAGGAGGGAATGGACTTGAGGATCTTCAGCGCTATGATCTCATTGGTGTCCTTCTTCCAACACTTGACCACTTGACCAAATGTACCACAACCTGGCGTGATATTTTAACACAGAGATGATGCAATCAGTGTCACATAATGATCAATATCAGTATCAAATGAATCAGATCCTTATCATGAAGGGGCTGACTACTCAACATGAAAACAGTGTCTTTATACAATAATCCCAACTTACCCAAAGGCTCCAACACCTCGTACAGACTGTGTGTCGAGCTGATCAGCTCGTGAGGCCTGGTGCTATAGTCACCATTGGTCTCCTTTGGACTGGACGTCTCGGCAGGAGGTGGCTGTTTCTCTTTGCGAAGAGGACGCCAGTAGTGAGGCGGCGGTAGAGCGTTTCTGCCGTACTGCAGCGCCGCGGTAGCCATCTCTCTCTCGTTGACGGTCGAGACAAATCACACTCCCTATCATGAGAGGAGCATTTCTTCAATCAGAGCTCTCGCCCAGCGCTCCCAGAGAGTTAGGGGGTGAAAATAAACATTGATGATCAAGTTTACGCACTTGACTTATTTACCTAGTGACACGCCCCCTTTCTGAGCATGCGCAGTACTAGATGGTTCAGCTGATAATGCATAATGACATCATTGGATGCAGCTCAGCAATAGCCCATGGTATATACCGGTATGCCATAACTGGCTATTGATGACATGTGAACTGCATAGTTTCACTGACAAAGAATTTTTGTTTTTTTTCCATGAATGAGCATAAGTCGTTTGTTGTGCATAGTTATCAGAAAAGTACAAAGAACTGACGTGATGCTGACAATACACTGTTAGCTGTGATGTGGATATAAGGTTACATACATACATACATACATCACTGAGGTATTGACTTTGATCTGCTCCTCAATCAACACTGACATGAGAATAGATAATGTAACAAGAGTAGGACCCTTTCATTATAGTCATCTGACTGACCAACAATATATAAAAATCACAACTAGAAAGTAGAAACACACACAAACACCATTAAAAATCACATACTTCACGAGTACATGGAACTTACTATAATAGTTCTACGCTAACATCTGTTGCTGATCTTTGCTATTGACAACAACTTGGACCAGCCTACAAGCTCTGGCTAAATGCACCAACTGGGCAATAAGCATCTTGGTAATCTTCAGGAACGGTCCAACAATGACCGCCACTGCCTTGGCCACTTGAGCCAAGAGAGAGAGGAGAGGCCAACAGAGACCGTTGAAACAGACGTGGGTGAGGGGCTTGACGAAGGAGTCGGCACAGATGTGCAGGAGACCACAGCACAGCTTGCCTGTCACATGATGGAGGAGGTAATGGAGGCAGGAAAGAAGAAAGTGGATGATGAAATCGGTGATGATTCTAAGAGTGGAGAAGACCTCCTCAGAACAACGCTGGGAGTAGCGCTCTGACCTGCACAATGAATGGTGCATGTGTATAAAAACAGAATTTATATTGCTAAGGAGGGGACTGGGATTTCAACGGGTAACTTGTCTTCAGCAAAGAGATTTTTTGGTTTCAAATTTAAACTGTAAAACTTAAAACAAAGTCCTAAAAAATCATTAATGGGTTGCTGAACAATTGAGCAATAAAGATAGACCAAGAAAGTAGCCAGGTTGTCTCCACCTTGTGTGAACATGTGTAATCGTCATGGGTATTATAGCTTATGGAATGCAACAATAATTCATTACTGCAGCTGACTGTTTGTTGTGAGCAATCGATCAGCTACAAGATGGATTTTCTTTAACCCTTTCATTCCTCAGTCTCTCACCTGTTGGCTAGGCTGCCCATGTAGGAGTAGGCGGGGCTGAAATGGGGAGAGAGGAGACCAGCTGAACGATCGCTGACTGTCGTATACTCCAGCACATCACCACTGTAACCACAATGATGTCATCATTACGTCATAATCATACAATAGTATTTTAGCTAACATAAAATAACATACTTGTCATGTATTGGTCCCACGAGGGAATCCCTGTCATTAATCTCATTAATTTGGTCGTCTAATTCTTGTGCCGCTTCGACAGCATACTTCCTAGTGGGAGGTGGCTGTTGTGGGCGTGGTGAGGGCGTGGCTACTGTAGCCAGCGATGTAAGCTCTGTTTCCAGAGGTCTGATGAACCCTCTGTCAGCAGTCACACTTGAAGTCACAGGAGGCTGAGCAGCTGCACATAATACACTCAAACGTAACAGATGGAAAATATTCTATTTTGAATCATTATTCATTCATTCATTCGGGACAAGAACAAATATGTCAGTCCATGAATCACTAGCTGTTCACAGTGATTTTCAACCTGTGCCAAGTTGTGGCATATAATATGATTGTGGTACAATACATGTATCACATATACTCACAACTGACTCAGGTCTGCTTACCCTGGATCTTTGCCGCGGGGACACTCTCCTCCGGGACATTGAGAATGGAGGCGTCTGCTCTCTTCGCCTGAGGCGTAGTTCTCTTCGGTGTGGTCTGTTTGGGCGTTGGCTGAGGGCTGTACTCGTCCCAGTCTGAGCCAGACTCCTCGTCAGCATGCGCACTGCGGAACTACGGATAAAAACAGCGCGTATACAACTGGAAATTGTTTCTCTCTAGTTCTCTCTAGCACAAAAGACTTACCATCATCTTCGCAGGCTTTTCTTCTTCAAAGAGCAGGAGTTTGCCGCGCTTTGTTTTGTGTGTCTCACGTGTTGCTATGGAAACTTTACGGGAAATCCCCTCCCACATAATTGTTATTGAGTGCGCTCTATTTAGAATAACGGTTCCTTTGAACGTGACCGCCATAGCCGTGATCGCTTCAAGAATGGATCCTCTACACATCCCGGACATGTTCCCCAAGTTTGCTGTGAACGTGAACAATCCGAGAGGCCCTAGCAACGTGCTAGTGGTGCCTCTGTCCCACGCCGATCACCAGATGCCCACAGATATCATCACAGAACAGGTGATTAAACTTTGATAATCTTGAAAGGAAGTTACTCTTTGAGATAATCAAATCATACACATTGTGTGTTTTGACAGGTTCCTTCCAGTCACGACATTTCCAATGATGATGTCACTACTACATCCGCATTACAACACACACCTAATGTGAACCCTGACCTCTACCATCCACCTAATGTACGTGTCAAATTGTCCACACTCTGTTTCCGTTAATACTGTATTCTCTCTCTCTNCTCTCTCTCTCTCTCTCTCTCTCTCTCTCTCTCTCACACACACACACACACACACACACACACACACTCACACACATACACAGGTTCACTCCAGGGGTGTGGTTGACTCCCACAACCTGACCAGTGCTGACGAGGGCCTAGCTGACCTCCAACCTGAGCACTCTGACGATGAAGATGAAGGACATCACTCTAGATTGAATCTCACCGGGGACCAACAGAAGTTGGAGTTTATGGCGGCTCTTAATCTAGTCCCCCCTGCTGTTATGGAAGGTAACAAAAGTGTCATGTGACTGTCACATGATGCTAAACTAGAATGAGTATTATTTCGTATCAAACATCACATGATGCTAGTATGACTCCTTTATAATGATGATGTCATGTGAATACATCATGTGATTTTCTATATTGCTAGAGATCCAACGTCGACAGCAGCTATGTAAGGCAGAGTATGGCAACTGGTGGGACAGACTTCACTCAACGGTATGTCTCTGTCTGGCCTCATAGTATATACGACCTTCCTAGGCTGAGATATTGCTAGTTCTTTTTGTATTCCTAGATGTACACGGGTAAGGATTTTCCCAAATATATTCTTGGCAGATTTTCGAGAATATCTCAGCCTAGGAAGGTCCTACAAAAGACTTAGTAGGACTTGCACCATTGCGATCAGCTCAAAGAGATCTTTCAAATGATCTAGTTTAATCTTATGATTGTATTTTGTCGGAAACCATGAACTATAGCCCATGGTCGAGTGCGATTTTTTTCTCAAAAATGGCAATTTCAAACTTTCCAAATAAAGGACACCATGTTAAAGGTCTTTTTGAGCTGATTGCAATGGTGCAAGTTCCATTGTCATACGACCTTCCTAGGCTGAGATATTGCTAGTTCTTTTTCTATACCTAGATGTACACGGGTAAGGATTTTCCCAAATAAATTCTTGGTAGATTATCGAGAATATCTCAGCCTAGGAAGGTCGTACAAAAGTAGGACTTGCACCATTGCAATCAGCTCAAAGAGATCTTTCAAATGATCTACTATATGTTTATATTTTTGAAATCCTTCAAAACCATGAACTATAGCCCATGGTCGAGTGCGATTTTTTCTCAAAATTGATCATTTCCAAACTTTCCAAATAAAACACACCATTTTAAAGATCTCTTTTACTCGATTGCAATGGTGCAAGTCCCGTCGTTGTACGACCTTCCTAGGCTGAGATATTGCTAGTTCTTTTTGTACACCTAGATGTACACAGGTAAAGATTTTCCCAAATAAATTGTTGGCAGATTATCAAGAATATCTCACCCAAGGAAAGTCGTACAAAAGTAGGACTTGAACCATTGCGATCAGCTCAAAGAGATCTTTCAAATAATCTAGTCCTATGTTTGTATTTCTGAAATCTTTCAAAACCATGAACTATAGCCCATGGTCGGCTTCAGCTAGGGGATTTTATCAAAAATAACTTTTAAGGCTAGGGCTAGGGGATTTTATAAAAAATGACTTTTAGGGCTAGGGCTAGGGGATTTTATAAAAAATGACTTTTAGGACTAGGGCTAGGGGATTTTATAAAAAATGACTTTTAGGGCTAGGGCTAGGGGATTTTATAAAAAATGACTTTTAGGGCTAGGGGATTTTATAAAAAATGACTAAAAAAGTTATGTTTTCCCCTAGCCCTAGACTCTAATTCAAGCAAATTATATATCATTTGAAAGTTGTTTGTAGTTTAATCTTATGATTGTATTTTGTCATCCTTCGAAACCATGAACTATAGCCCATGGTCGAGTGCGTTTTTTTTCTCAAAATGGCAATTTCAAACTTTCCAAATAAAGGACACCATGTTAAACGTCTTTTTGAGCCGATTGCAATGGTGCAAGTCCCATTGTCGTACGACGTTCCTAGGCTGAGATATTGCTAGTTCTTTTTGTATGCCTAGATGTACACGGGTAAGGATTTTCCCAAATATATTCTTGGCAGATTATCGAGAATATCTCAGCCTAGGAAGGTCGTACAAAAGTAGGACTTGCACCATTGTGATCAGCTCAAAGAGATCTTTCAAATGATCTAGTTTAATCTTATGATTGTATTTTGTCGAAATCCTTCAAAACCATGAACTATAGCCCATGGTCGAGTGCGATTTTTTTCTCAAAAATGGCAATTTCAAACTTTCCAAATAAAGGACACCATGTTAAAGGTCTTTTTGAGCTGATTGCAATGGTGCAAGTTCCATTGTCATACGACCTTCCTAGGCTGAGATATTGCTAGTTCTTTTTCTATGCCTAGATGTACACGGGTAAGGATTTTCCCAAATATATTCTTGGTAGATTATCAAGAATATCTCAGCCTAGGAAGGTCGTACAAAAGTAGGACTTGCACCATTGTGATCAACTCAAAGAGATCTTTCAAACGACCCAGTTTAATCCTATGTTTGTATTTTGTCCAAATCCTTCAAAACCATGAACTATAGCCCATGGTCGAGTGCGATTTTTTCTCAAAATTGATCATTTCCAAACTTTCCAAATAAAACACACCATTTCAAAGATCTCTTTGAGCGATTGCAATGGTGGGAGTCCCATCGTTGTACGACCTTCCTAGGCTGAGATATTGCTATTTTTTTTGTACACCTAGATGTACACAGGTAAGGATTTTCCCAAATAAATTCTTGGCAGATTATCAAGAATATCTCAGCCAAGGAAGGTCGTACAAAAGTAGGACTTGCACCATTGCGATCAGCTCAAAGAGATCTTTCAAATGATCTAGATGCCAGGCCCATGATTATACTATCACAATAAAAATAAAGTAGGTAAATATTATCGTAAATGTAATATTTTATTCCTCAGGATTTCTGTCTAGTGCCAAAGACTGATTCAGCATTTACTAACATTCATAATGAAAATGAAGGTACTGTACACACACTCACACACTTACTCAGTGACACTAGTGGAAAATGACTTCTAATACACTTTTCTCTCACACACTCTCTCTTTCTCTCTCTCTCTCCCTCTCACCCCCAACAGATGAGAGCAGCAGTTGTGACTACCCTACCATCATCTCTGAAGATCAGACCCACGTGGCAGCTGGTCCTGATGCTGGTTCTCTCGTTGAACAGATCACTTATCTCACGTCGTGGCCCCAATCCAACCCCCCTACCCAACCACCTGCCCCCCCTACTAGCGCTGCCGCTACTGGTGTACCAGCACCATCGTCGTTGGCCCACCATCACGACACTGGCAACCAACAGACGTCCAATTCCGTCGAAATAGTGACACAGAGTGCCAATCAAAACCATCACCATGGCAACATGATGTCACACTTGGCCCAAATGAGCCAAGAGGAGGCGTTACAAGCCACTCTCCAGCACATTACCACCACCTTCGTCATACCACGAGACTGATCATGTGTTCATGAAGATATGGACTGTTATTGGCAATTGTATAGTTTCACTGATACACAATTTTATACTGTACTTTGGTATTGACTGTTAAAACACAACGCTAATTTGACATGATGTAACAGAACATTAATTATATACAGCACTGCATGCAATCAACTAATTGGACAACTGGCCTGCAGGGATATATATAAATGCATGCATGAAGATATGAATGAACCATAATATATATATATAAGTTAACTAGCTCATTAGTAGGCACATGCAGATTAATAATTATTAGCTGTCATATAAAGGTCGACCGATATCAGATACATGTATAGCAGCACATTAATTACCTTTTATTTACTTTGCAATTGAATATAACGAACTCATTCATGACAATAAGTGCAACAAAACATGCCGGCTATGAAATTAATTGATTGTGCAAAAATACATATTTTTATCATTTAATCATTATACAAAATACAGTACATCGTACACTGTCGCTATAGAAACGGATCTGTCCTGTTGTTCTGTCGGGTGTACAAGTGAGATGGAAGCTGAGGTGTGTGGAAGGGGTCATGGTCCACCCAGCCTCCTTGACCTGGGTCAAGTGGCTCTGGTATTGATGACGGCTGACCTGCACCATCATAGGTCATGCCAGAGCTCCTCAGCTGGGACAACTGAGCTGGGGAGAGCATGTGCTAGNGAGAGAGAGAGAGAGAGAGAGAGAGAGACAGAGAAAAGTATAACAGAATTTTGGTCAGTGTTTTATCTTGCAAGTTGCAACCAAAATATTATTACAGCTACTGAAGACAGTCAAAGAACACACTTCCATCCATGAGTTATATGAATAATAATGTATAATTATTAAATTTGTGTATAACTTATTACTATTCACGAGGGGGAGCTTTGGAATGACTGTCGAAGAACATCCAGCTAACATAATGTTTTAGCTGGATGTTCTTTGACAGCTAGGTCCTATAATATTATATCTCTTGCATTATAATTATAATTCTGCAGAAGGATGTTCAAAAAGCTCATGATTTTCACTCACACACGTTTGGGAGGCATATAAAAGTGGGGGCACTCATCACACACCAACAACATCAAACAATCTTAGACACCTCAATTTTTAAGTCTTCCATCGTTGAGTTACATTATCATATTAATGAACCTTTTAAACCCTCATACCCAGAGCAATGTTGCCATGGTTACCTGTGGAGGCATGTATCCGAGGGTGGTGGTGCTGGGTGCCCACACCAGCTGCTGGTGGAGGGCCGCAGGATGGATGGTAGAGTAATGAGAGGGCGGGGCACTGTACAGCTGAGTGGGAGGGGCTTGAGCATTAGCAACACTGTGCCACGCAACTGAGAGAGAGAGAGAGAGATAATCTGATCATGTGACAAATCACATAACAATGTGGTATTAATTAATTACATACCGACTGGGGTGTTAGAGGTGTAGACCGGTTGCCGTGACAACACATACGCTCGTGTAGAGTCCAGTGATTCGTCTGGCTTACTCGTTGCCATGGCAACCCCACTGGTCGACTGCATGTCCTGCTGAGATGCAGCTGATGCTGAGAACACTTGTTGCATTAGTTCGTTAACAGCTGATGAATAGGAGCTGTCTAAATTAGGGGGTGGAGTCGGGACAGGATGTGGCTCAGTGGTGGGTGTGGCTTCAGTAGGATGCTCCTCCCCTTCCTGTAGTAGGAGGTGTGGCTTATATTTATTGACAATTACATCATTATGAATAATTATCAAACCTGAACTGGTGGTTCGTTAGTCTCATTCACTTCCTGTGTAGTTGCTGGAGTGGGTGGAGCTTCCTGTGGTAAATTAGTGGGCGTGACTTCCTCTTGTATGCTAGTGGGCGGGGCTCCGTGCATGGTTGACTTAATGGTGGAGTCCATGCTGTTCTGAAGAGCATAATCCAACGGAAGCTTTTCCATGTCTTGGTGAATCTGGATCACATGACAGTCACATGATCATACAGTATCGTATATAGCAGGTAAATTTGGCGAATTGGCGAACTATTCTGCAAATTGCCAAATTAAAAATCGCCAAGCAGTTTTGTTCACGTCCACATACATACAAACAATGCAGCATGCAGAAGTAAATTGCCAAATTTAAAATCACCAATCAAGCAAAATAGCCTCGTTCCCAGGCCTTCTGCGTGCTTCTAATATTGATTTATTAAATTGACGATCTTTATCATCAGGTAAGGATCGTCAACGTAATTAATCAACAATAGTAGCACACAGAGGGCCTGGGACGAGGCTACACGCAAAATACGAATTTGCCAAATTTACCCGCTATACGGTAAATTATTAAGAGACACACATGTAGTCACATGACCAGATGCAGTACCTTGAAGTATGTCTCTAACTGTCGCTGGGTGTAGCTCTGGCATGACCTATGATGGTGCAGGTCAGCCGTTGTGGAGAGCCAACGTCGGAAGTTTCTCCACTCTCTGGGGGCGTGGCTGGACGGTGATGAGTTGTGGGTGTGTGGAGGGGTGAGGCGGGTGAGGGGGGAGGGAGTACGTGGGGACCGACGCTTGGGAGGGAAGGATGGGCTGCAAGAGTTTTAGAAATAATATTATGACATCACAAAATATACCGGCTATCTGTCGTACGTCGCATGTCGCATGTCGTATGTTGTAGAAAGTTATAAATGCACATGTTGAAAAGTTTCAAATGTGCATGTTGAAAGTTATAAGTACATGCGCATGTCGCATGTCGCATGTCGCATGTCGCATGTTGTAGAAAAGTTATAAATGCACATGTTGAAAAGTTTCAAATGTGCATGTTGAAAGTTATAAGTACATGCGCATGTCGCATGTCGCATGTCGCATGTCGCATGTTGTAGAAAAGTTATAAATGCACATGTTGAAAAGTTTCAAATGTGCATGTTGAAAGTTATAAGTACATGCGCATGTCGCATGTCGCATGTCGTATGTCGCAGGTCGCATGTCGCATGTCGCATGTTGTATGTTGTAGAAAGTTATAAATGCACATGTTGAAAAGTTTCAAATGTGCATGTTGAAAGTTATACATGTGCATGTCGTATGTCGCATGTCGTATGTTGTAGAAAAGCATAAAGCATCTGATACTATTTAGTTTATCAATAGCCTAGAGCTCTATAATCATTATGCTATTACCGTAAATCTTCTAAAAATTCGGCGCAAAAAAATTAAATACGTTCGAGCTTTGCCAAATTTTTAGAGATTATTCATCGCATGTGCCACGTGCGCATGCTCAATTGCATATGTTAGTATATACACATGACGACCTTTGCCGAAAAATTAGAGGTAAATTCAATAAATCTGGTAAAGGGTGCCGAATAATAAGAGGTGACGAATTTTTAGAAGATCTACGGTATTAATTTTTTCTTTCAAGTGCAAATAATAGAGCCTGAGATTGCAAACTTGTCCATGCAATAGTGTATTATAAGTGGGTCTGTATACTAAGGGATTACTATTCCAGATTACCAACAGACAGAGGTTGGAATCTTAGCTGTCTAAAACACACACACACACACACACACACACACATTGCCTTGTTAGTTCACAGGCTCTCTCCTTGCGAAACTAAATTAGGACCATGTGGCATGACACAGCTTTTTGTTTAGAAACAGCCCAGCTATAGTTTTTCTTTCAAACAAACAACAATTAGGAGAAATAATGTACCACTCACTTGTATTCTCATTAGCTGGACACCAGTGGGTGTATCCATCCAGGCCAGCTCTCTTTGGACGTCGTGTGCGATGGAGCGTGACATCCTCCCGCTCACTCCCACCTCGTGGTGGACCAATGGTCGGCCTCGCTGGTTCCTGCCAGGTCGGTACTGGCGGGACTGCCTCGAGGGAGGGGCGTGGCCTCCATAGGGATAGTGGTCAGTGGAGTCATAACCATCAGTAGACATGCCGGGAGCTTGAGGCACCACCTTGTTCCCCTTCCTCCTTAGGAGCCTTCTCCTGGGGAGGGGGGGGAGAGAGAGAGAGAGAGAGAGAGAGAGAGAGAGAGAGAGAGAGAGAGAGAGAGAGAGAGATGTCAAAATCATTACTCATCAAATGCCACTATGCCTATAATAGGCTACTAACTTTGTTGGTGGTCTGGGAGTGGTAGCGCTGGCTGCAGGGAGGTCCCCCACTGGCGTTGCTACGGGCGATGACGTCTCCACATCTCCTAATGCTGCTTCAACCTACAGCACACAGTGCAAAGTTCAAAGTTCAAACTACAGTAAACTTCATGCAGAATCATGCCATGCTACGAGGGAACCCATACCTCTGGTTCGCTCCTCTTCCACTGTCCCCCCGCTGCTCCCGAGTGGGTCGATGGTCTGACCACACCCCCTCCAATGCCCAAAGGAACAACAGTTCCTCGTTTCTTCTTCCGACGACTTCCTCCCCGTGATCTAATGTCTCCCTCGCGCTGACGAGACTGAAGCATGAGACGCTCCAAGGTGGCCTGGGGACAGAAAGATCACTGCTGAAGTAATTTCATCAAATGATTTACTGCATGACTTATGACTAGAAGATACCAGCCAGGGAAGGAGCTGACAAGGAGAATAAAAGCTGCTCCGTAAAAAACTCAAATGTTAAACCATAAGTATAGCATATTAATATTTTAACTGTACAGTATATACATAGTCACAGACTACTATGATATATATACTGGAAAGTTAAAATACGCTTAGTGGGGAGTTAATTCTATCTACCGCCTATTTCACTAAATTTTGCTGCTTGAGTGTGATACAACTGGCAATGAATCTGAAAGGAATTATCCTACAACTATATTGGTACACACACACACAAACACATCATGTGACAGTCAGCTGACCTTCCTCCTGGCCTTTATCTCCTCCTCCTCTCTCTGTTCTGCTAGCCTCCAGGCGTCCTTACCACCTGGACCTTTGGAGGCGGCAGCACCACCAGCTGGGCCTTCCTTGGTCTGTGGGAGAGAATAAAATAAATTGTGATTGAATAAAGATATTGTTCTTTTGAACATAATACATTATTTATGTGAAATCTTAATAGTTTGTATCTGTGAAAGTTTTTCCCAAGAAAACACAAAGATTTTCTAGTAACTGCTCTCTAGTAGCCATGCACGCTATCATGCCTATCTCTGTTAACAACTGATAAAGTTCTACTAATATAAGATTATCGCATTCTGATAATTAAGAGTTGAATTGAAGAAACTGTACGTAAAAATTTATATCGCACATCTAGCAAAACTAAACATCTTGGTTTGTAAGATATTTCTAGTCATTACATCATAATGACATCACTGATCACACACCTCTGTTGCCTCCTCCTTAGGAGGGGATGGCTTGGGTCGGAGGGCAGCTGGGGTGGCTACCCTCGGAGGATCCTCTGAGCTGTGACTCTTGTGGGAGGTGGAGGGAGAGGGGGCCACTGAACGTCGGAACCTCATCCGTAGCGCTCTCACGGGAGGAGAGGGCTGGGGACAGGGGGGCGTGTCATAGTGGGCCACACGCTCAAAGAGAGCAGCTGGCACTTGTTCAGTCTAGAGAGAGAGAGAGAGAGAGAGAGAGAGAGAGAGAGAGAGAGAGAGAGAGAGAGAGAGAGAGAGAGAGAGAGAGAGAGAGAGAGAGAGAGAGAGAGAGAGAGAGAGAGAGAGAGAGAGAGAGAGAGAGAGAGAGAGAGATTATTCCACACACCTGTGATTCTGGTTTATAATGAACAGGAGTTGTCTCATTCTCCCCCTCGACCTCAGGGGTCCATCCATTAGCCAGCTGTGCAAGAGAGACAGGTGTTCTCTCCCCCTCCTCAGCTCTTCTCTGGATGCCCTCACTCCCTCCAGGTGGAGCAACAGCAGCTGCCCTGCTAGACTGGGAGTACTCTGTGAAGTCATTGGTACGAGCAAATGTGCCAGGTTCTCCTTGGTGGAAGCTCTGTGCGAGGAAGGAAGAAAGAAGAAGAGATGAATAACATGATCGAATAAACAGTTCAAATATTCACTAACGTACACAGTCAGTTATAACATACATAGTTATAACTCAAACTATCAGTAGTTCTAACTTAAAATAGTTAATTATAATTATAACTCAAACATTAAAGTTATAATTCTAAATTACGTAGTTATAATCAAATATACATAGTCAAATAGTTATAACTCAAAGATATCCATTTATAACTCGATCTAAGATTATAGTTATAACTCAAACATCAAAGACACAACACCTACCTGGACAACATTAAAGACACAACACCTACCTGGACAACAATCTGTCCTTTCTTTCTGTTCCAGACGAGAGCTAGGCACACGAGGAGAGCAGCTGACACCACCAGCAGGATCAGTATAGCCACCCCGAGACCAACAGCCAATGCGATCACAGAGGGGGTGGAGCCAGGAGGGGGTGTTGCCATGGTAACAGCAACTGGTGTCGGTTGTGAAAGAATCTATTTTAAAAAGTTTTTAAAAAATAAGAACATTTCAACATTAATATTTTTACATTAAATCCTTGTTAACATGTCACATGACACTGCCAACGTGTCACATGACCTCATCCACTCACGGGGTAGGTGTCGACCTCGGCCGGCCTGAGGGTCTCAAACACCTCTGCTACAGTGGCAGCAGGGACTGGGACTATCGAGGCGAGGTTGGAGCCATTCACAACGAAGAACATTACATCACTGCTTCCCTGAGTGAGAACCCCCACAGAGGATATCTAGAATATGAATGACATCATCACAATTACATGATTATCACATGACTATCACATGCACAAGATCATCAATGAAAGGGATGTACATAACATAATTTTATGTGCTTGTACACAATAGTGTAGATGAGATATATACACACACACACACACACACACACACAATCACTTACGTCAGCATCATAGTTTCCAGGATTGATTTGTCGTTTCACTGATTGACCTATGACCCCTGAGGTGAATAATTCTCCGAGTGCTGTTTCTAGGCCACACCTCTTCTCGGAGTTGAGTTCGGAAACGTCAGAGTGCTCCTGTTGTGTAAGAGCTAGCTTAATGACCAGCAGTGAACCGTCCAATGAAACGTCAGACGATATCAGAGAGGGACACGAGGGAGGAGGGGGTGTGGTCATTGTGGGTGTGGCTTCAATCTGTAGCGACGATGATGATGTCATTAAAGCCAAAGGGAGTGTAGAGGTAGGCTGTACAATGAGGGGGGAAGCCACACTAGTGGTGTTGCTAGGTGGAGCTTGTGACATGGAAGGAACAATAGCAGTTGCTATGGCAACCACTGACTGACTGGAAGAGAGAGATGAAACAGGTCTACTGGCAGCCACTGGAGGAGATGAAGAGGTGGCCGTAGCAAGAGTCGGGGAGGGAGAACTGATGGCAGCCATTGAAAGAGAACTGGATAGAACAGAAAGAGAAGAGATGGTAGAGGCAGTCAGGGATGGAGTTGAGATGATGATGGCTGAAGAGGGAAGTAAAGACACAGCTGTAGTTACTGATGGAGTGGCAGCAATGGCGGTAAGAACTGGGTCTGAAGAGAGAGAGGCCATTGTTGAACTTGCAGTGACAGAGCTGCTGGTAGGAGCCACTGTAGGCAGGAAGATGGATGAAGGCACGGCAGAGCTGCTGCTAGGGAGAGGTAATGGAGTGGAACTGCTTGCAGCAGTTGAGATCGGAGAACTGCCTAATACCAGTGGAATCGATGAACTGCTTGGTGAGGGGGTCACGATAGAACTGCTTGGTGAGGGGGTTGAAATAGAAATAATTTGTGAGGGGGTAGCAATTGAAGAACTACTTGATGAGGGGGTCACGATAGAACTGCTTGGCGAGGGGGCCACGATAGAACTGCTTGGTGAGGGGGTCATGACAGAACTGCTTGGCGAGGGGGGCATGATAGAACTGCTTGGTGAGGGGGTAGCAATCAAACTGCTGACAGAGGTAGCAGCTGATGTTGATGAACTGGTGGCAACAGAAGGAGCTGAAATGAGAGACGACAAAGACAGCTGTACTTCAACTGAAGGTAGAGGGGTTGAAGTAAGCACAGCTGGAGTGAGAGAGGCAGAGGGACCCAGAGATGGCAAAGGTGCACTTGGAGATGAATCAAAGGGGATAGGAAGTGTTGGTAATGAAGGTGAAAGTTCCTCTGCCATCGTAGATGAAGGAGGGAGAAATATCTCGGCAGATGAAGGGATTGGCAGTGGGTCAGTCATTGTAGAGGACGCAAGCAGCTGCTGTGTTGATGAGGGTTGAACTAGCTGTGTCATCAGTGATGGCTGTGCTGTTGTTGATGGCTGTGCTGTTAGAGAAGGCTCTAATAGTTGAGAAGAAGACAGCTGGATGGGCTGGGTGGACAATAGCTGACTCAGCACTTGTGAAGATAAAGGTCCTAGAGGACCTGTAAAGGAGGGTTGAAGTATTTCTGAAGAAGACAACATAAAGAGTTCTGTACCAGTTGGTTCAATTAATAGCTGTGTAGAAGATGGCTGAAATATATCCAAAGAAGATGCTTGCTGTGTAGAAGATGGCTGAAATATCTGCGTTGAAGATGCTAGCTGTGTAGAAGATGGCTGAAATATCTGCGTTGAAGATGCTTGCTGTGTAGAAGATGGCTGTAGAAAAGATTCTGTAAAAGATGACTGAGATTGTTCTGTGGAAGATGGCTGAAATATTTGTCCAGAAGATGTTTGAAGTAGCTGTCTAGAAGATGGTTGCAGTGGTTGTGTGGACAAAGGTAGCAGCTGGCCCATGGCAGTGGAGGAAAGAGGAGAGGGAAACTCAACAGTCTCAAGAGATGCTGATGAACTGATGGCAGTTCTTGTTGGGGTGATACTCGACAGAGAAGGTTGAACACTAGGCCTAAGAGAGGTCGTTGACAATGGCTCCTCAGATACAGTGGATGATGGTGGAAGGAAGTCGATACTTTCAGCAGCTGTCACTGAAGGAGAAGGAGTTGGTATAACAGTTGGTTGGAGTGAAGCTGTCACTGTTGGCAGCTGTGATTGATCCAACACTGTGGACGTTGGAGAAAGGAACTCGACAGTTTCCTGCGCAGAAGAACTAACAACTGACGTCTCTCTTGAAAGAGAAGCTTGAACAGAAGATCGAGGCAACATGGCAGTTGATGTCAGCCTCTCCTCCAAGATAGTGGAAGATGGAGAAAGAAACTCAATATCTTCACTGACAATGGAGGCTGGTGTCACAATGGCTGACAGAGAAGGACTAGGAATAGCACCAGAGGTGGGAAAAGGGACAAAAGATGTCGTAAACTGCTCTTCAAAGAGAGTAGAAGAAGGAGCAAGAAATTCAACAGAAGTAAAAGAGACACCTTCAGTGGTTGTTTGAAATAAAATGGCAGTTGTTGGACCCACACTAGCAGATGCTGGGACAGTGGCCTCTCTTGATGGCAACACTGAACCAAGAGGTGAAGGCACTGGTGTTGAGAGAGACAGCTGTTGTGTTGTCATGGCAATGGTTGTCAATGGCAATGGCATTTCACTGGGTTCAAAAGGTTGTAGAAAATTAGACGGGAGGATGGAACTAGTCTGTGGGAACGGTCCAGTGGGCGTGGCAGGTACTGATGGTGATAAAGATGTGGCGTCAAAGTTCAGCTCCGTAGATACAGGCATGATGAGTATATCCATACTGGTGGTCGTTGGATCCACAAACGAAGGGGTCGGCTGGATGAAAAGAGGTGGGGCTGTAGTGGTTGCCATAGCAACAATGTCTGTTACTGTCGACTCGATGGGAAACATAAAAAATGATGTCACTGAAAATTCTATCAAATCTTCATCCAATGCAGATGTAAAGAGTATTTCATCCGAGGCTATTGGTTCGCTAGCGGTAGGAAGGGGTGTGGTCAAGACTGTGGGCGTATTATTGTCACCCGACATGGTAGGGGTCGGGTGACCAAGTGATCGGGTTGCCGTGGCAATGTTAGTGACGATAGTCGTTGAAAATGGAATCAGTACACCGGTAATATCTGTGGCACATGAAAATATCGTAATTCGGGAAATTTTCACAGTTAAAATATTTTCATAGGGACAGGCTTGGAATTAAACGCAGGGAGCAAGGGACAAGTTTGGAACTAAACGCAGGGAGCAAGGGACAGGCTTGGAATTAAACGCAGGGAGCAAGGGACAAGTTTGGAACTAAACGCAGGAAGCAAGGGACAGGTTTGGAACTAAACGCAGGAAGCAAGGGACAGGTTTGGAACTAAACGCAGGGAGCAAGGAACAGACTTGGAATTAAACGCAGGGAGCAAGGGACAAGTTTGGAATTAAACGCAGGGAGCAAGGGACAAGTTTGGAACTAAACGCAGGGAGCAAGGGTCAGGTTTGGAACTAAACGCAGCACTGGGAACAGACTTGGAATTAAACGCAGGGAGTAAGGGACAAGTTTGAAACTAAACGCAGGGAGCAAGAGACAAGTTTGGAATTAAACGCAGGGAGCAAGGGACAGGTTTGGAATTAAACGCAGGGAGCAAGGGACAAGTTTGGAACTAAATGCAGGGAGCAAGTGACAGGTTTGGAACTAAACGCAGAAAGCAAGGAACAGACTTGGAATTAAACGCAGGGAGCAAGAGACAGGTTTGGAATTAAACGCAGGGAACAAGGAACAGGCTTGGGATTAAACGCAGGGAACAAGGAACAGGCTTGGGATTAAACGCTGGGAACAAGGGACAAGTTTGGAACTAAACGTAGGGAGCAAGGGACAAGTTTGGGATTAAACGCAGGGAGCAAGTGACAAGTTTGGAACTAAACGCAGGGAGCAAGAGACAGGTTTGGAACTAAACGCAGCAAGCAAGGAACAGACTTGGAATTAAACGCAGGGAGCAAGGGACAAGTTTGGAACTAAACGCAGGAAGCAAGAGACAGGTTTGGAATTAAATGCAGGAAGCAAGGGACAAATTTGGAACTAAAAGCAGGGAGCAAGAGACAAGTTTGGAACTAAACGCAGGGAGCAAGGGACAAGTTTGGAACTAAATGCAGGGAGCAAGGGACAGGCTTGGAATTAAATACAGGGAACAAGGAACAGGCTTGGGATTAAACACAGGGAGCAAGGAACAGGCTTGGAACTAAACGTAGGGAGCAAGGGACAAGTTTGGAACTAAATGCAGGGAGCAAGTGACAGGCTTGGGATTAAACGCAGGGAGCAATGGACAAGTTTGGAACTAAACGCAGGGAGCAAGGGACAAGTTTGGAACTAAATGCAGGGAGCAAGGGACAAGTTTGGAACTAAATGCAGGGAGTAAGAGACAGGTTTGAAATCAAATGCAGGAAGCAAGAGACAGGTTTGGAATTAAATGCGGGGAGCAAGGGACAGGCTTGGAATTAAACGCAGGGAGCAAGGGACAGGCTTGGGATTAAACGCAGGGAACAAGGGACAAGCTTGGAATTAAATACAGGGAACAAGGAACAGGTTTGGGATTAAACGCAGGGAGCAAGGGACAGGCTTGGAATTAAATACAGGGAACAAGGAACAGGCTTGGGATTAAACACAGGGAGCAAGGGACAGGCTTGGAATTAAATACAGGGAACAAGGAACAGGCTTGGGATTAAACGCAGGGAGCAAGTGACAGGCTTGGAATTAAATACAGGGAACAAGGAACAGGCTTGGGATTAAATGCAGGGAGCAAGGGACAGGCTTGGAATTAAACACAGGGAACAAAGAACAGGCTTGAAATTAAATGCAGAGAAAAAGGGACAGGTTTGGAATTAAACGCAGGGAAACAAGGAACAACTTTAAAATTATATGTCAGGAAATAAGGCACAAGTTTAAAATTAAACGCCGGGGAACCAGGAACAGGTTTGGAATTAAACACACGGGAACAAGGAACAGGCTTGGAATTAAATGCAGGGAGCAATGGACAGGTTTGGAATTAAACGCAGGGAGCAATGGACAGGTTTAGAATTAAACGCAGAGAGCAATGGACAGGTTTAGAATTAAACGCAGGGAACAAAGAACAGGCTTGGAATTAAACGCAGGAGAACAAGAAACAAGTTTAGAATTATATGCCCGGGAACAAGGCACAAGTTTAAAATTATACGCAGGGGAACAAGGGACAGGCTTGGAATTAAACGCAGGGGAACAAAGCCTGGGAATGAGTTTAGAAATATACACCAACTAAGGAGGTTTCGGAACAAGGTGAAGTATTCTATGTGTCAATTCACGTAGGCTTTCACATGGGCGATATGCCTGTGTGTGGAAATGTTACTAAACCTATATAACCTATTGCCATCCAGGAGTTGAAGACTGTCGAGGAATGGAGCTAACAATTTATTATAGCTAACATGTGTCATATGTAAATGGACAGGAACACTCAATACCAGTGGGTAATTAAAACACAANTAAACGCAGGGAGCAAGGGACAAGTTTGGAACTAAACGTAGGGAGCAAGGGACAAGTTTGGAACTAAATGCAGGGAGCAAGGGACAAGTTTGGAACTAAATGCAGGGAGCAAGAGACAGGTTTGGAATTAAACGCAGGGAGCAAGGGACAAGTTTGGAACTAAACGCAGGAAGCAAGAGACAGGTTTGGAATTAAATGCAGGAAGCAAGGGACAAATTTGGAACTAAACGCAGGGAGCAAGAGACAAGTTTGGAACTAAACGCAGGGAGCAAGGGACAAGTTTGGAACTAAATGCAGGGAGCAAGGGACAAGTTTGGAACTAAATGCAGGGAGTAAGAGACAGGTTTGAAATCAAATGCAGGAAGCAAGAGACAGGTTTGGAATTAAATGCGGGGAGCAAGGGACAGGCTTGGAATTAAACGCAGGGAGCAAGGGACAGGCTTGGGATTAAACGCAGGGAACAAGGGACAAGCTTGGAATTAAATACAGGGAACAAGGAACAGGTTTGGGATTAAACGCAGGGAGCAAGGGACAGGCTTGGAATTAAATACAGGGAACAAGGAACAGGCTTGGGATTAAACACAGGGAGCAAGGGACAGGCTTGGAATTAAATACAGGGAACAAGGAACAGGCTTGGGATTAAACGCAGGGAGCAAGTGACAGGCTTGGAATTAAATACAGGGAACAAGGAACAGGCTTGGGATTAAATGCAGGGAGCAAGGGACAGGCTTGGAATTAAACACAGGGAACAAAGAACAGGCTTGAAATTAAATGCAGAGAAAAAGGGACAGGTTTGGAATTAAACGCAGGGAAACAAGGAACAACTTTAAAATTATATGTCAGGAAATAAGGCACAAGTTTAAAATTAAACGCCGGGGAACCAGGAACAGGTTTGGAATTAAACACACGGGAACAAGGAACAGGCTTGGAATTAAATGCAGGGAGCAATGGACAGGTTTGGAATTAAACGCAGGGAGCAATGGACAGGTTTAGAATTAAACGCAGAGAGCAATGGACAGGTTTAGAATTAAACGCAGGGAACAAAGAACAGGCTTGGAATTAAACGCAGGAGAACAAGAAACAAGTTTAGAATTATATGCCCGGGAACAAGGCACAAGTTTAAAATTATACGCAGGGGAACAAGGGACAGGCTTGGAATTAAACGCAGGGGAACAAAGCCTGGGAATGAGTTTAGAAATATACACCAACTAAGGAGGTTTCGGAACAAGGTGAAGTATTCTATGTGTCAATTCACGTAGGCTTTCACATGGGCGATATGCCTGTGTGTGGAAATGTTACTAAACCTATATAACCTATTGCCATCCAGGAGTTGAAGACTGTCGAGGAATGGAGCTAACAATTTATTATAGCTAACATGTGTCATATGTAAATGGACAGGAACACTCAATACCAGTGGGTAATTAAAACACAAACTTATAGACCCATTTCAGTCTAGCAGTTACAGTGACTTACCTCCTGAGCCAGACCCCTCTTGCTCCAGAGCAGAGCTCCCTGAGACACCACCAACAGCACTCCACACTATCAGGTGGAGGAGAACACACAAAGAGAACTCCATACTTTAGTTCTTAGAAGCTCAAACAGCTCTGAACTACAGCAGACATTATAGTAATAAAGCTGCTACTTCACAAGCTCCTATATTCTCTGCTTCTCTCTCTCTCTCTGTCCTTTTCTTGAGTGCTTCCACTTGCCACACAGAGAGAGGGTCATTCATTATGATGGGTAGCCATGGCAACTGATACACAAACACATTCATGAGAGCCACAAATATGACAGGAATGTCCCAGTTCCCGCCACATACACGTGCACATCAGCCCCGCCCACTTGCAAAGTTAGCAAAAAAAAAAAAAAATCGCGGTTGAATAAAACTTGAAATTTCCAAAGCACACCTTTCAATCTTTTGTTTTCTGGAAAAGAAGCAGTTGGTCATGTCAAAACGAGCAGCCGCAGTTCAACTGACTGCTGATAATGCAGATATTGATGAAGAAAACGTTGAAATGGTGAGCGTACAGGTGAAAGAGCATGTTGGTGTGCATTATTTAGGATAAATGTTCACATAATTATACGTCCAGCCTGGCCAGTTTGAACAAGCCACAGAAGACCAACTGCAAAAGAGAGTGTAAGAAGAAGAAACAACAAATTTGTGCTACATTCATTTTATGACACACACACACTCTCTCATGCCATGGATTTATCAATGGTGATATATTCACACACACACACACACACACACACACTCACACACAGGATAAGGAAGGCTGTTCGTCGTGGTGCAGTGAAGCTGGGTGACATGGACAGTAATGGCGGTGTGAGTGGAGGCATCTTTGCCAGTCTGAAGGGCAGTCTAGTGGGAGGTCCCAAGATCTCCTCCCAACAACTGTCAATGGCTGCAGCATCATCATCAACTGCTGCTGCTGCTAGTAAGGTGGGCTGCTTGCCATTGTGTCTGTTTGAAATGTACAGAAAAGTTGGAGATGATTAGATTATCATCTCTCTCTCTCTCTCTCTCTCTCTCTCTCTCTCTCTCTCTCTCTCTCTCTCTCTCTCTCTCCAGCCCTCTCCTAGCTCCCAGTCTCGGTCTAAACTCAGTTCTGACCATCTTCAGCAGTTAAGGAGTCTCAATATTAGTGTCAATGATTGGATTGGTCGACACGTTAGGGAAAACCCCTACATCGATCTCACACCCATCTTTAGAGATTACGAGAAACACATGAGAAATATTGATATGAAGGTTGGATAATTAGATCAAAAACTAATAATAATAATAATTATGTCATAATTATTTATTAGTAAAACTTCTGCTCAGTACAATATTATGTGTACGCAATTCCAATGTTTTAACTCCCTAGTTAATTGCCAGTGGTCCACTAAGTAAACTCATTGAAGCAATCAAAGCCCAGCCTCGTCAACCAGGTCCTCCCTACACACTTTATAGTTATTGCTACCATCCCTAGCAGTAATCACAGCAGGAGAGGCCTGGTCTAGGAGGCTATGTACACAGTACATACTGTATATAGCCGGGAAATTTGACGGAATTAAAATTTGGTGAACTTGCATTTTAGCATGATTGGCGATTTTAAATTTGATGATTTAATTCAACACGTTGCATTGTTTATAATTATGTGCATGTCACATATAAAACTGTTTGGCGATTTGCAAAATAATTCGCCAATTGATTTCAATTTACCCACTATACGGTAATGGATCGAGTTGCTACTGTTGTTCCCTACAGTATGGCAGGAGCACCTCCAGTGAGGATGGGTCACAGGGGGACAGCACCACGGGCTTGGAGAGCAGCAGTCAGGAGGGGGAGGAGTCTGACGCTAGGGTACGGGGAGACGACGAACAGGTTGCCATGACAACAGACCAAGAGGAGAGCCAATCAAACAATGAGGAATGTAAGTCTCTGAAAAGCAAGTTTTCTTTTTCTTTTCAGTATACTCATCAGTAGAACTGAAAACCTGTTTCTCTTTCTGTTTCTTTTGTGGTTCACTCTTCAGTAAAAGTACTTACCATAGATCGGGAAATTTTCGTCGCTAAAAAATTTTCGTCAACGACCATTACCGACGAAAATTAAACTNCTGCTGATAATGCAGATATTGATGAAGAAAACGTTGAAATGGTGAGCGTACAGGTGAAAGAGCATGTTGGTGTGCATTATTTAGGATAAATGTTCACATAATTATACGTCCAGCCTGGCCAGTTTGAACAAGCCACAGAAGACCAACTGCAAAAGAGAGTGTAAGAAGAAGAAACAACAAATTTGTGCTACATTCATTTTATGACACACACACACTCTCTCATGCCATGGATTTATCAATGGTGATATATTCACACACACACACACACACACACACTCACACACAGGATAAGGAAGGCTGTTCGTCGTGGTGCAGTGAAGCTGGGTGACATGGACAGTAATGGCGGTGTGAGTGGAGGCATCTTTGCCAGTCTGAAGGGCAGTCTAGTGGGAGGTCCCAAGATCTCCTCCCAACAACTGTCAATGGCTGCAGCATCATCATCAACTGCTGCTGCTGCTAGTAAGGTGGGCTGCTTGCCATTGTGTCTGTTTGAAATGTACAGAAAAGTTGGAATGATTAGATTATCATCTCTCTCTCTCTCTCTCTCTCTCTCTCTCTCTCTCTCTCTCTCTCTCTCTCTCTCTCTCTCCAGCCCTCTCCTAGCTCCCAGTCTCGGTCTAAACTCAGTTCTGACCATCTTCAGCAGTTAAGGAGTCTCAATATTAGTGTCAATGATTGGATTGGTCGACACGTTAGGGAAAACCCCTACATCGATCTCACACCCATCTTTAGAGATTACGAGAAACACATGAGAAATATTGATATGAAGGTTGGATAATTAGATCAAAAACTAATAATAATAATAATTATGTCATAATTATTTATTAGTAAAACTTCTGCTCAGTACAATATTATGTGTACGCAATTCCAATGTTTTAACTCCCTAGTTAATTGCCAGTGGTCCACTAAGTAAACTCATTGAAGCAATCAAAGCCCAGCCTCGTCAACCAGGTCCTCCCTACACACTTTATAGTTATTGCTACCATCCCTAGCAGTAATCACAGCAGGAGAGGCCTGGTCTAGGAGGCTATGTACACAGTACATACTGTATATAGCCGGGAAATTTGACGGAATTAAAATTTGGTGAACTTGCATTTTAGCATGATTGGCGATTTTAAATTTGATGATTTAATTCAACACGTTGCATTGTTTATAATTATGTGCATGTCACATATAAAACTGTTTGGCGATTTGCAAAATAATTCGCCAATTGATTTCAATTTACCCACTATACGGTAATGGATCGAGTTGCTACTGTTGTTCCCTACAGTATGGCAGGAGCACCTCCAGTGAGGATGGGTCACAGGGGGACAGCACCACGGGCTTGGAGAGCAGCAGTCAGGAGGGGGAGGAGTCTGACGCTAGGGTACGGGGAGACGACGAACAGGTTGCCATGACAACAGACCAAGAGGAGAGCCAATCAAACAATGAGGAATGTAAGTCTCTGAAAAGCAAGTTTTCTTTTTCTTTTCAGTATACTCATCAGTAGAACTGAAAACCTGTTTCTCTTTCTGTTTCTTTTGTGGTTCACTCTTCAGTAAAAGTACTTACCATAGATCGGGAAATTTTCGTCGCTAAAAAATTTTCGTCAACGACCATTACCGACGAAAATTAAACTTGGCGAAAAATTATTTTGTATAGCGATCTTTACCGAATCGTCTGCAAAGACGAAAATAAAACTATGTGAAAATTTAACAGGCGAAATATTTTACCAACAAAAATTTCCCGATCTACAGTATAAGGTTCTCAGAGTATAACTATAGTGAAACCTAAGAAATTAAGTTGCACACACACACACACTCCCAGCTGCCCAGGAGAGCAGCCAGCCCTCCACCAGTAGCCAGGAATCCCATCCTGAGGTGCCAACCTCCTCAGCAGTTCCTCCATCTGCTGAGGAAGACGATGACACTTCTCTTCTCAAGACAAGAGCTAAGCTGTTCTACAAGAAGGAGTCAGGCTTCACAGAGCTGGGTATTGGGACACTGAGAGTTCAAAGTTCGAGTAATAAGACTGTTCGTTTGTTGCTAAGGAACGATACGTCCCTAGCAACGGTGATCCTGAATGTGAGGGTGTCCTCTGATGTTCCCCTCTCCACAAACAAGAACAATGTTCTTGTTGTGTGTCCTCCGAACCCTCCGCTGAGGAAGGGGGAGGAGCCAGGGGGTGGAGCTCCAGTCACGTATCTAATTAGAGTGAAGACGGCCGATCAAGCGGAACAGTTGCTGAGTTGTATCAAAGAACATACGGGATAGAATATTATAAAGTATATTATCAATATTATAATTATGTGTGCAATTATAATTATGATAGTACTGTGTGAAATAAAACACATGTATGAAAACTATATTGCTTGCATCTATTATTCAGTTACATACATGTACATGCAATGAAAGTGTGTAATTTGGCTATTGAGAATTTGATGCAAGTTGTGCTATATACATAAATTATATGAAATCATTTTTAAATGGATAATTATAATACGTACAACAATGACAGTGGTACAATAAGTAAATAATAATATACAGTGCAATATCAACATTTTACTCAAAACTCAAACCACATTAATTCTCTAGTATATAACTTTCAACTAACTTGCTATATTTCAGTTTCAGAAAGGCACATACATCTCCTCTGAATAGCCTAGTTTCTTCAGGTTGGGCACACAGGCGTACTTTATCATGGGAGGGGGTCCACACATCAGCACCTGGGTCTCAGTTGAGGGGGCAGGGAGGTGCTCAGATATCATCTCAGCACTCACAAACCCTGAACTGTATGGCCAGCCTACAGGGGGACGGATGGGGAGGGAGAGAGGGAGAGGGGAGGGGCATTAGATGTAAAAGTTGAGATAGCAAGCAATTTGTATGATGCAAGTCTTATTAATTTTACAAGAGAGAAGAAACAAAGTTTAATGTTCTGACAGCTAGAGCAGAAAACCCAACAATTTAACCAAGCACACACACTTAACAAAACCACCTTTGAAGATCCATTAGAAACACAGGGCAAATTAATAATGAGTGACATGGTACCACTGTAGTTAATGGAGACAAACAGCCCCCTCCCAGAGAGACACATGCACCCATCCAAGGCAGTGACTCCCACTACAGCTAGATGGCCAGGTGGCTAGGTGGCTAGGTGGCCAGATGGCTAGATGGCCAGGTAGCTAGATGGCCAGGTGGCTAGGTGGCTAGGTGGCTAGATAGAGGTACCTTCAGGAGCCTTGTCCAGAGTGTACCAAAGAGAAAAGTTGTCATGTTCTTTCTCCAACTGCTCCAACTCTTCACGGACCAAAATATCTCTCTCAGTCTGAAGGATCATAGAGGTTTATTAAATCACATGATCAGCACATGGTTTTATAATAGTCACATGACAATCATGTGATTGTGGTAGGATCACATGATAGTCATGTGATCCACGAACACACACCTGGTTAGCAAAGAGGAGAGAGACCCTTGTGGTGTCTTGACGATCCTTAGTGATGGCTTTAATGATCTGTAACATCGGGGTTATCCCCGTCCCCCCGGCAATTAGCCCAACCTGTGAGATAAGAACATTCAACCACAACAGACAAAGATGTGATATAATTGTAAGGAGAGGAAATGGTGCTGCAGCTATAAAAACTAAAAGAAGGAGTTAGTGAAGGCTAATTTGTGACATATGCAGTGATTGATAGCTCCCATTCAACGTTGTGTTGTTCAAAGAATGTTTTTCTCTCTCCCTCTCCCATTGTTTGTCAATGTAGCTGACCGTGATATGACAACAGTGGGAGCTATCAGTTAACTCACTGCCATAGTGCTCAGTATAGAGTTACAACATGATGGTTAGCATCTCCAGTTACAGCAATCCCCCCTACCTCAGCTAATTCCTAACTAGTCAGAATGCTAAAATGGTCTAAATTGAAAAGATAAGTAGCTTTGATTGCTTGTCACACACACACACACACACACACACACACACACACACACACACAACTTCGTTGTAGAAAAAAAAACTATTTGTGAAGGAGCAAGAAGCATTGGAACAAATAATTATTGAGACTACCTAAAGGAAGTAAAGTCACACGGTCCTTTTAAACCAAGCAAGCTTTTTCCAAATGCTTTCTGTCTCTCTCTGTCTCTCTCTCTCTCTCTCTCTCTCTCTCTCTCTCTCTCTCTCTCTCTCTCTCTCTGTCTCTTACTTGGGAAGCAAATCTCATCTCCTCTGGTTTGCCAGGATATTTCACGCTGAAGTAGCCCCTCCCTAGATAGACCACCTTGCCAGAGGGACCACGGACGTCAACTGTGTCCCCTATGGAGAGGGAGTTGAGGTACTGGGACATCTTACCCCCGTCAGGGAACTTGGGGTGGACGTTGGCAAAGTACACCNGCTAGAGCAGAAAACCCAACAATTTAACCAAGCACACACACTTAACAAAACCACCTTTGAAGATCCATTAGAAACACAGGGCAAATTAATAATGAGTGACATGGTACCACTGTAGTTAATGGAGACAAACAGCCCCCTCCCAGAGAGACACATGCACCCATCCAAGGCAGTGACTCCCACTACAGCTAGATGGCCAGGTGGCTAGGTGGCTAGGTGGCCAGATGGCTAGATGGCCAGGTAGCTAGATGGCCAGGTGGCTAGGTGGCTAGGTGGCTAGATAGAGGTACCTTCAGGAGCCTTGTCCAGAGTGTACCAAAGAGAAAAGTTGTCATGTTCTTTCTCCAACTGCTCCAACTCTTCACGGACCAAAATATCTCTCTCAGTCTGAAGGATCATAGAGGTTTATTAAATCACATGATCAGCACATGGTTTTATAATAGTCACATGACAATCATGTGATTGTGGTAGGATCACATGATAGTCATGTGATCCACGAACACACACCTGGTTAGCAAAGAGGAGAGAGACCCTTGTGGTGTCTTGACGATCCTTAGTGATGGCTTTAATGATCTGTAACATCGGGGTTATCCCCGTCCCCCCGGCAATTAGCCCAACCTGTGAGATAAGAACATTCAACCACAACAGACAAAGATGTGATATAATTGTAAGGAGAGGAAATGGTGCTGCAGCTATAAAAACTAAAAGAAGGAGTTAGTGAAGGCTAATTTGTGACATATGCAGTGATTGATAGCTCCCATTCAACGTTGTGTTGTTCAAAGAATGTTTTTCTCTCTCCCTCTCCCATTGTTTGTCAATGTAGCTGACCGTGATATGACAACAGTGGGAGCTATCAGTTAACTCACTGCCATAGTGCTCAGTATAGAGTTACAACATGATGGTTAGCATCTCCAGTTACAGCAATCCCCCCTACCTCAGCTAATTCCTAACTAGTCAGAATGCTAAAATGGTCTAAATTGAAAAGATAAGTAGCTTTGATTGCTTGACACACACACACACACACACACACACACACACACACACACACACAACTTCGTTGTAGAAAAAAAAACTATTTGTGAAGGAGCAAGAAGCATTGGAACAAATAATTATTGAGACTACCTAAAGGAAGTAAAGTCACACGGTCCTTTTAAACCAAGCAAGCTTTTTCCAAATGCTTTCTGTCTCTCTCTGTCTCTCTCTCTCTCTCTCTCTCTCTCTCTCTCTCTCTCTCTCTCTCTCTGTCTCTTACTTGGGAAGCAAATCTCATCTCCTCTGGTTTGCCAGGATATTTCACGCTGAAGTAGCCCCTCCCTAGATAGACCACCTTGCCAGAGGGACCACGGACGTCAACTGTGTCCCCTATGGAGAGGGAGTTGAGGTACTGGGACATCTTACCCCCGTCAGGGAACTTGGGGTGGACGTTGGCAAAGTACACCTGCATGATTACACCAGTATGATGTAATGGATTTATTAAAAATAATTTGGCAAAAACTTTGGCAAGAATGGTACAAATAACTTCAACTAAATTATTAAGTCAATTGCATACATGAAAGTTCATTTGGAAAAATCTTGAGATCTAGCTGGGATTTGAACCCAGGTCTTACATGTTTAAGATTATGATGTAATCATGATGTAATGCATATACTGATACAGCCATGTACGTACCTTAATGACGAGTTGGAAGTAACCCTGTTCGTCGTCCGAGGTCACAGGGGTGTAAGGTCGCGACACCTTCTCTCCCTTGATGACAGCATTGAGGTACATGTGATTGCCTGAGGGCACAGAGGAAGAGACGTTAAGAGAACATGATATTTGCCACATGCACATGGACACACAAACACACACAAACACACACACACACAAACACACACACACACACACATACACACGCACACACACATACCGACAGGCAGTCCAAGGACATGTTTTGGTGACTGCAGAGCAAAAGTGAACCTTCTTGTATCGTGACTAATCTCCTCCTTCTTGATGAGCTTGAAAGGAGTGGTGATGTCTCGATTCAGAGCTACTGGGCCTTTCTTTCGAGCAGGAGATGGAGGACCAGCCTTCTTCCTTCGAGAGGAGAGATAGCCAAAGACGAGCGCCACACCGCACGCCACCACCGCTGCGACCAGGAGAGTCACATAGCTCTGGAGCCGGAGGGAGAGAGAGAGAGCAAAGCAAAACTTACAATTTCAGAAGAAATTCAAAATTGCCTGGTTTATGGTTAGAGCTTCTTGCCTCTGACTCCATTGTTCAGTGACTCCAGGAGACGTGCAGGCACTGAGAGCTCTAGAGAGAAGAGTTGTGAGCTGGATACCTTCTTGCTTCGTGCACAATAAAAAAATTTACTGCTGCATTTGACCTTTGCACTCTCTACTGGACGAGCGCGCAATCGTGCGATAAATCGCAAATCGCACGATCTATGATATCGCGCAAGCGTCTGGTATACCGGTACGGGGTCGCAGACGACAAAACCCAATGATCTACTTTCAAGAAAACCTCCAAATGAAAGCAGCAACATATTATCATCTTCTTAGAGGTAAACACAACTTAGCAAATTAACAACAATATACTTACTACACCAGTCTTGTTTGTGAAAAAGACTTCTTTCTATCTATGTTTTTTCTATATCTTCAGAAAATCACCAAAATACTAACAATTGAGGCAATTACCAGGAGCACCCCCACAGCAGCCAATTGACTAGCTCCTCCAATGGGTTGTGGTACCCCCAGGAGACCAGCTGGACAGGTGGATGGCCGAGTCACATTGCAACGACTGAAGAGATCATTGGCGTCAGAATTAACTCCCGTGCCAGGATACACTCCGGTGTCAAAGTAAGCAATGGGGATATTGGAACAGCAGCCGTGCTCAGAAACACTAGATGATAGCGGCTCTCCACAGATCTCTGCTGGACAACCCTCAGTATAGATATCGACACACTCGCTGAGAACGTTATAATCACTCCTGATGTAAACGAAATCTCTATAACATGTTCGATTATTCGAAGGATTAGAAGCACACAAGTTAATGAGCAGCTCAGCTTCTGGCCTGATATCATCATAAACTTCACAGGCTCCCCAGACGTTGATGAAGGTCTGTCCACAAGTTGGATCACAGAAGGTCTCAAAGAGGTTATCTTCTTCATCTTGAGATGCAACTGCAATGCCACCTATTATATCGTCAGCTGGCCCTGAGATGGCTAGTTGGATAGATAGTTCAATGTCAGTGCAGGTGGTCGTAGGATTGGTCCTACGAAACTCCCTACGGATGCAAGCAAGTTGTTCGCTAGTGAAGGTAACAGTCCTCTGTGACATAACAGTGGGTACGAGGAATAGAGTTGCTATGACAACCAGCAGAAGAAGAAGTGGCTTAGTCATCTTCAAATCTAGAAGAAAGAAGTGAGCAGGTTATTTTGTACTGTATATAATAGTATCTTACTAATATGACTATACTAGCTGGTGTTAATTTGCATGGACATTTGAGTTTGGAATTGTACATTCAAATAAATAGTTGACTATTAATTGACTCTATATACCTTTACACAATTCAGTTCAGAGAATTAGTATAATTTCGAAGTAGCAATCAGTTGATGAAGACGCTGGTTTGGGCGTAGCCCTGTTGTTTGTTATTGCTCAGTGTTGTCTGTTCAGCGCTAAAATATATGACACACCTCAGTAGCTGGCTCAACTGGGTGCATCAATACATGTGGGGAAAACAGTCACAAGAATAAACTAGGCCAGGAATTCCTTCCATTCCTTCAGTGTAAGCATGGATATTATAGCTCCATGGTCTGAGAAAGAAAACAGTACTAGAAATTTAAGTGCTCCTTCTGGCTGCATGTATCCCATGAATGAATGCATGGTGGTTTAATTTAGTGTACATTTATACTCTCTCCCATATATAGTTATATTGTGTAAGGGGTCAAAGGTGAGAGCCTGGGTATTGTCATTTGCGTTTGGGAACTCTAAATATTATATACAACGGTTGTAATTGTGAGCTGGATAGAATCGGAATTGCTGTTGCATTTGACCTTTGCACTCTCTTCTCGCAGATGCAGAGCTAGCTTCCAGCGCGCGCGTCTGGTATATGGGTCGATATTCTTGGAAACAACAGTTAACAGATTAACTAATTAACAACAATCAAAATTACAAACACTTGTTCGTAGAAAAGAATTCTCTATAAAATTATCTTCAAAAAATCATCGCAATACTAACGATTGAGGCGATAACCAGGAGCACCCCCACAGCAGCCAATTGACTAGCTCCTCCTTTTTCCGGTGGTCCCACGGGACCAGCTGGACAGGTGGATGGACGAGAGACACCGCAACGACTGAAGAGAGCATTAGCATCAGAATTAACTCCCGTGCCAGGAAGCACTCCGGTATCGAAGTAAGCAATGGGGATGTTGGAACAGCAGCCGTACTCAGAAACACTAGATGATAGTGAGTTCTGACACAGAACTGCAGGACAAGAAGTTGGGTAGACTTCTACACAATTAGCAAGACTGGTGTATGCGGTCAAGATTTCAAAGAAATCTCTGTAACATGATCGACCATTCGAAGGATTAGTGGTGCACAAGTTGATGAGCAGCTCGGCTTCAGGCCTGACATCATTGTAAACTCCACAAGCTCCCCAGGCATTGCTGATGGCCTGTCCACAAGAAGGATCACAGAAGGTCTCAAAGAGTTGTGGAGTATCTTCAGCTACGGCTGCAATGTTGGCTGGTATTTCAGTCACCGGCACAGTGTAGAGTTCCTCAATGTCTTGTTCGACTACACTGCAGGCGGTTGTAGGATTGGTCCTGCCGAACTCCCTACGGACGCAAGCAAGTTGTTCGCTCGTGATGGTAACAGTCCTCTGTGACATAACACTGGGTATGAGAGATGAAGTTGCTATGACAACCAGAAGAAGAAGTGGCTTAGTCATCTTCAAATCTGAACAAAAGAAAGAATCAAGTAAGTATTTTTTGCAAGATTTTACTAAAAATTTAGTACACCTAGCTATCATAGTTTGTGCGCTAGCTGTTTGGTGTAGCTACATGTAGACCACTTGCAATGACTGTACCTTAACTGTGGCCCAAATAGATCAGAATTACTGGAACTTGCAAAATAGATAAAGACACTGAATTATTCCGAATCTACTTGGCTTGGAACTGACTTTTGGGTGCTGTCGGTTGCTTAAATAGGAGCCTATCAGTAGTTGACCTATGTGGGCGCCATCAACATGTCCATTTAACCGCAAATTGTATCTTAGTTTGGTATACACATTACTATGAATACAGATGCTGTATTCTGAATAATTATTATTCTGCAGTCTTTCTGACTGAAGGATCTGCAAGAAAGAGTAATGAATTCAGTCTTCCAAGAGTCCCACAAGTAGCTGTATATGACCTGTGCATGTAGCAAGAATGCTGAGTACAATCAGAGTCCATGAAGGGTGTGCCATATCAGCTGGTGTTCCTATAAACATGGATTGTAGAGAATTCCCTATACCAAGCTTTTTTTAGTTTGGTGCATGACTCCTTTCCCTGGAAGTTTACAGCTGCTCACTAAAATTGACCTAATTGCAAATGGCTATATTTTCTGTTCTCATCTAAGCTAGAGGGTGACTCAAGTTCTGTATAATTGTTACTAGCTAATGTAATAATAGTGTTATTGTAAACAATTAGCTTCTATGTTTGAATATTAGCACAGCAGTTTTTACTGACATCTCTTTGTAGCCTCTCAAGTACTAGTCTAGACATGTATTTTAGATCTTCTTGTAGTTTCTTGAAAATCCCTGGCCAAATCTTTCCCTGCTGTCTTCTAAACACTAGCTATTAGCATGTTCCCCAAACTTTAGGCAATGAATAACACATGCATCCCTGAATCTGGTGGGTGACAGTGTACATACACAGCTGCACATGACTGGCCAGTATGTGGCCTATCTCACCCGAGAATCTAACGATAAGGGTTGACAATTCCATGAAGGCTTGACTATCAACCATGGACACAACCTCAATATAGTACTATAGCTAATTTTTTTGTAGTGTGGCCATGGTGCCAGCTGGTCCTATATACTCCTTTGTCTCTATGGCAACGAACCCCATGACCCTGCCGGGCAACAGACGGAAAGCACATGCACACTATATTTTCCCCGTGCTTGAATTGTGTGGTTCATGCTAAATCTGAGCTGATCTACACGTGCACAAAACGTGTAGCCTTCCTTGTTCCCAGGCTTTCACCTTTGACCTTGCACTCATGGTAAGGCAGGAGTGTAAGGTCAAAGGTGAGAGCCTGGGAACAAGGAGGCTACAGAACATGTTCATTGTTTTACACAATGTCAAATACCAATGTGCTTATTGAATCTGCATGCACATGAATAAACTCAGCTTTAAAAAACTGTCATTGACATAATTATGCAACAAGATATAGAGAATCAATATAATTCTTATCGTTGTATATGTTAGCTATGACTAACTAATGAATGTTTTCGCCATTCATTTTGAAATGCAGGAGAAAGTCAAACTGACATATCATTGCATCAGTTTCAAAAAGTCATGACTGTGCTAATGATTGAGGCAACTACCAGGAGCGCCCCCACAGCTGCCAATTGACTAGCTCCAGACGGTGGTCCCAGGGGACCAGCTGAACAGGTGGATGGCCGAGAGACATCGCAACGACCGAAGAGAGCATTAGCTTGAGAATCAATTTCATCGGAAGGGAATACTGCGTCATTGTAAGCAATGGGGACATTAACACAGCAGCCAAAATCAGCAACACTGGATGTCAGTGAGCTCTGACAATTATCAGGACAAGAAAGTGGAGAGAAAAGCACACAATTGGCAAGACTGTTGTATGTGCTCAAGACCTCAGAGAAATCTCTGTAACAAGTTTGACCATTTGAAGGATTAGAGGCACACAAGTTGATGAGCAGCTCGGCTTCTGGCGTGACATCATCATAAACTCCACAGGCTCCCCAGGCATTGATGATGGCCTGTCCACAAGTCGGATCACAGAAGGTCTCAAAGAGTCGAGTATCTTGAGCTGCAATGGTGGCTGGTATGTTGCTCGCAAAATAGAGAAGCTCAATTCCCCGTTCGACGACAGAGCAAGCTGTTGTGGGGTTGGTGCGGTTGAACTCACCACGGGTGCAAGCAATGTCTGAGGATGTGAGGACAACAGTTCTCTGAGACATGACACCATGTATGAGACCTGTAGTTGCTATGACAACCATTAGAAGAAGTGGCTTAATCATCTTAATGATCAGATCTAAAAGAGAGAGGTAAGTCTATTGTTGATTTTACAGTGTGTAATAAGTTACCTTAAGGTTACTAATACTATTAATTGCGGCAACTAATTTTAGCAATTTTAGTGAGAAGCTTGAAAATTGCTAAATTAAGTATGCGCAATATTTTATACCGTAATAGAATTTCACTTAATTAGAACAAAAATATTAAAAATCGCTAAAATTAATATCCCCCAAAGTGCATATGCGCCAAACCGCTAAAATTAGTTGCCGCAATTAATAGTAACTTTAAGTTAGGCAAAGAAAGACAAATCCTATCAATCAATACAATAATGATCATTATAGGTAACACATTATGAGTTATGTTTACTGTGTGAGTATATACCTCAATGGCTGTACCTTATGAATACTGAAATCCAGAAGTATTAAAACTTGATGACTTACTATGAAGGCAACTAACTGTATAAGTCTTGTTGTTAGCTGCCTGTACTAGCTCTGCTATTGCCAGTCATGCACTGGTTTAAATACCCCAAAGAGCCCCATAGCACTCCTCAGCTAAAAATATGATTATTGCATGTCTGGAATTTCAATCAGCAGTTTGTAGTACATGTCCATTTCTCTGAACTTGGTCCCCTTGGCTCCCTGATCTTGCCAGTTGTGGTATATCATAGCTTCCTCAGATATTAAAATTAGTTGGAAAGATAATCAACTTTCCACAGAATTGCCATCCACTGACAGGAAATGAATCAACTTCCCCTGTCTATGATGACCAAGCCAGGAAGCAGCAATCTGGGCTGCACTAGCTAGTATACTTATGTATGTGGGCTTCCTTCCCACAGGTGTAGGCTTCAGCTACTGAGAGTGTTCTCATCACTGGCTGGCCATGCATGCAGCCACAACATTCATGTAAGCTTGGTTCATGCCAAATGTCTGAGTATTAATGAGCTCATGCCGTCAATTACTGATGACTTTATGATGTGCATAATTTGTGTATAAAAAAATGGGGAATACAAACTTAGCTTTATAATATAGAATCACTGACTAGTAACAAATTAGCACTGATGATGTATGCATGTTATGACAGTCACTATACTAAATAAATAATTATTTTATGTTGTAAAATACAGGAGGAAGTGCAACTGACATCAGTGCGTCAGTTTCAAAGAGTCATGGCTAAGCCAATGATCGAGATGATTGCCAGGAGCACCCCAGCAGCTGCCAATTGACTAGCACCTCCTCCCACAGGATCAATGGGTTGAGGTGGTCCCAGAGGACCGATGGGACAGGTGGGCGGCTGAGACACCCCACAGCTACTGAAGAGGTTACTAGCATCAGCACTAACCCCAGTGAAGGTAACTGGAATATTAACACAGCAGCCATAATTGTTCACTCCGGAGGTGAGGGTGTTGCGACAGCTCTGTGAACACACACCAGTGTCTGCCAAATCACTGCCACAGTCTACAGCTTCACTAAAGAAGAGAGTGACAGGAACAAAGTCACGATAGCACATTCGTCCGTTGTTGGAAGTACAGAGGTTGATGAACAGTTACACCTCATCTCTGATCAGGCTGTACACGCCACACGCTCCGAGTGCATTGATGATGGCCTGACCACAAGATCTCTGGCAGAACGTGTCAAAGTTATCGAGATTTGCTCCAATTGCTGCGATGAAGTCGCTCACATCAAACAGGGCCTCTATATCTCTCTCAACGGCCAGGCAAGAGGCGGAGGGGTTGGTGCGATCAAACTCCCTGCGAACACACGCAACCTCCGCCGATGAGATGTGATCTCCATGAGACAGGTGTATGGAGAGTGTTGCTATGACAACCAGCACTAGGAGTGAATGCGAAATCATTTTCAAAAAAGGATTAGATTTGTTTTTAGTCGTCTTTCACTGATTGAGAGTATACGATGAATGAGAAGCTTTCTTGGCAGTTTTCTTAAGATTGACTGGTATATCGATGTTCCTACGTATGGAGCTATACCTCCCTTTATATAGCCTCCATCCAACTGCAGCAGCAATGGCTTCAATCTCTGGTGTATGGTTGCTCTCTCTCTCCCTCTCTCTCTCTCAGCAAGAAGGAAACGTTCCCCTGTTGGGCTGCTGGTATACCCAGCATCAACATGTGACCATGTGTGTACAGATAATAAGATTGTATGAACTAAACTGAAAGCAGACATACAGTTTGAGTGATTAGCAGCCATGGAAAACTTGATACAGCATTCTTAACTACCAGTATTCATGAACTTTAATAACTAAATTTTTTTGCGTGGATTCTCTGTATATATCAAACATGATCGTGATTTAGTTATGCATAATTGTATTGTGGTGTTTATGATTATGGTAATCAGAAAAGGAACTGAAAGTACATACCCCACTAATTGAGTTAACCACAATTTATTAATAATATTTATAATAATTATATTATTATTATTATGATGGTTGCATGCCGGATGTTGCAATTAATAACCAATCTCACCCACATCCACGCATGTGATATTTGTACACTGAAGCCTTCACTATAGCTATAGACAGCTGTAAATCTATTACATGCCAGGAATGCCTATAATATATACATATATTTGAATTAGCTGCATGTACGTTCTAAAACTGAAAATGCCTGTGATATTGCATATAAACATAATTATTATTATCATGATATTATATTCCAGATCATGATACTATTAATGTTAATTAATGAGTGAGAGTGAGCTTAATTAATTTACATCTTTATATATATAATATTATACAAGACAATAATAATGATTTATTTTGTTTTCATAAATGTATAATATAATAATGATCTTGCTCAGCAGAATATAATAAATTGTTATTTATAATAATATACAACATAAAACAAAAATGGGGGTATGAAAATTGCATGGCTGTCTGGTGAGTTAAAGTCATTTATGATGACATCATGATGATGTAATTCAAAAGATGACCATTGATCCAGACCAGCTGGTAATGAATCTGTGAAGTAGATTGCCATCCTGAGTTTCATCATCACCAACACTGAGAGAGAGAGAGAGAGAGAGAGAGAGAGAGAGAGAGAGAGAGGCAGTCTAATTAGTGGGAGCACCCATTCTAATTGTACTGTTTTGGTGAGTATCTCAGCCTAGGAAGGTCGTACAAAAGTAGGACTTGCACCATTGCAATCAGCTCAAAGAGATCTTTCAAATGACCTAGTTTAATCCTATATTTGTATTTTGCCGAAATCCTTCAAAACCATGAACTATAGCCCATGGTCGAGTGTGATTTTTTCTCAAAATTGCACTTTTTGAAATTTTCAAAATAAAGGACACCATTTTAAAGATCTCTCTGAGCTGATCACAATGGTGCAAGTCCCATTGTGATATGACCTTCCTAGGCTGAGATATTACTATATTTTCATACTAGAACTAAAACACTGTCAGACTAGCATCCCCAAGCATATGACATTCTCAGCCAGTCTAAGCCACACCTACCTTTGTTGAGGATGCCTGGTAGCGACAGAGAGAGAAGAGGGAGGGGTCTTCTTGAGGGAGTGGTGGAGACGATGGACCAGAGAGAGGTTAGTGGGACAGCAAGAATGAAACATCCACGACAGACTGTGTGTGTGTGTGTGTGTGTGTGAGTGTTGTAATCACATGACTATCACATGTGTGAGTGAGCGCTGTAATCACATTCATGACTATCATGTGATAAATCACATGACCACTCAAAGGCAATAAACTAAGAATAGAAAATCCACAGAGAGATTGTACACAACTCTTACAGAGTATTATAATCAAGCAGTCACATGACTATCACATGATTATCACATGCTATACCACTCACCCTTTCCACGACACTGCTAGCGGTCGTCTAATGACGAGGGTCAACCCCTCGGGGGGAGCTGCCTCCTCTCCCCTCGTCCCGTCCTCTTCCATTGACGTATCAAGCTCCGCCCCCAATTCCTCGTGGATCGTATCGAACCTGTTCCCATAGGGGACCAGGGAGTTGGGATGGGGTGTGCGCCCGTCCCTCATGATGAGTCCCCCCGTACTCTCGTAGTCCTCCAGGAGCTCCTTGAGGTCCCCCTCCCCTCCCCCTCCAGCGATGATGTCATCACAGTCACTGAGGGTGGTGGCAGAAGAGAAGGTGAGGGACTGGGATCTATGTGGGGGGTGGGGAGATTGATAATAATAACAGGGGTCATGAAATTGATGCTTGATGCTAAATAATTATTACAAACTAGATCTTTTTGAAGTAATTCAAGTGATTAACAACTGTTATAGATACAAAAATACGCTAAATAATATCATAAGCATTACTAATATTCTCTACAAATTTAATGCACCATACATTTACTAATAACACGATATCAAAAGCTATAGTGTGTGCGTGTGTGAGAGAGAGATTTTACCTTGAGTGAGAGCTCATGCTGTAGTAGTCGCTGGTGGTATCCTCAGGAGGTGAAAGGTCACTGAGACAGAAAGAGGACGCTCTTCTTGGTTGAACCTTAGGCTTTGAAATGAGTCCTGAGAGAATGACATCATAATGATGTAACATTATATAGATGTTGCTTCACCAAATTAAAATTTGAAATTCTAAATCTTCTAAAGTATATGCAATGAATACCATACCACCATAACTGGTGAATGATTGGCCATGCAAGCAGTCACATGTGCCAATGATGTAATGATAATCATGGCTCTGTTTATCTAATCATGCGATCTCATCAACTCCCTCTGGTCTATGAATATCATTAACATACCAATGATGCCCGACACAACCCTTGTGAACACACACACACATAAACACAGGTTGTAAACATCCAATAATATCAAACACTTAACAAGTTTGTAAGATGAGAGAGATTCAGCTTACCTTCTAATCTGAAGAATCTCAGTGCATCGTCGTAGCCTCTGTAGAAGAGTCCCTCTAGCTCTTCCCAGGAGGTGGGGCATAGCCCGGTCATCAGACGATGGATGTTGGTGGAGCTGAGCTGGAGAGGCTGGTCACACCAATGGAGAACATGAGGGGAGCAAGACTCACCCTGAGAGAGAGAGAGAGAGAGAGAGAGAGAGAGAGAGAGAGAGAGATGAAAGCAGCATATACTTTTGACAAAAATAAACATTGCAAAACAAGAGAAACAGAAATAGTTTACAGTAGCAAACAACACTCCAATACATTTCCATGTCCAGTTTAGATACTAATGAAATTCAGCTTGACAACCAGAATGCAACTAATGAGTGTGTGTATGTTCTCTCACCTGAGGGCATATATCACACGCCCCGCTGAAGGGACTGACAGTGATGACATTGGGATCAGAGGAAAAGGGGATGTTGCTAGTGAAACCACCATCAAAACATCGCTGCACAGAGAAATGTGTGTGTGTGAATGATCACAGATAACTTGATATAGTTGGGTTATTGAGTAATAAATTTGATTGCAACATCAGCACACAAGACATGTGACTGGTTGTGTGCTGAATTGAGAGTGACTGTATCAATACACTGGGNGACTGGGTGTGTGCTGTACTGAGAGTGGCTGTGTCAATACACTGGGCACATGTGTGCCTGTATCGAGCTATTGTGGATCTAACTTTTATCAAAACAATGTCTGTGTGTGTGTGTGTGTGTGTGTGTGTGTGTGTGTGTGTGTGTGTGTGTGTGTGCGTGTGCATGTGTGTGTGTGCGTGTGTGTTTACGTGTGTGTGTGTGCCTAGTGTGCATCCTGCTCAAGGAAGTGGGGCCATTAACTCATTGTTGTTGAAGGAAGCCACATCATTCACTCACAGGATATTCCAGTTACCATGCTTCAAAGACTCATTAACATTCTTTCTTCTCAGGCACATTCCTTCAATTACTAACTCGAGCTGATAAAGAGGGTCCTGCTAAAATTGGCACACACACACACACACACACACACACACACATAGAGCTGCTACAAGAGGATACAAACTAGGCAGTGCTAATAACAAGTAGACAACCTGTGAATACTTTACAAACAGTCAGTCAGGGATCTATGCACACACACATTTGACTATTAACAGTCTATCAACAGTGTACCACTAGTTGACTAAACAGCATGCTAGCATCATTATCACTCACTCTGCCACGAAACTTGGGGAGATCCTTAAACCCGGCATACCCGGGAATGAAACTGCTTGCAATTACAGCCTGAGGGGGTAAAATGTTAGTTGATAAAATTAATAAATCTTGTGCAACAGATTTGTATCACTTTTAAAAACCTATATTAAATACACTGATTAAACCCCCCTCTAGATCTATTTAAGTCTAATTAACTTACGTTGATCAGTTCCTTTCTCGTGTTAAAGTCTGTCACGAGCCAATTAGTGGGTAAACCCCTTTCATCAAACGTGCTCAGACTGATGTAGACCAGATTGCGACACAGCCTGTGTGCGTTGCGAGGTAAGAACTTCTCCAAAAAGTCTCTCAGCCTTGCGTACAAATCAAACGAAGGATGTAACATTCCAAATCGATATTTTCTCGATGCTTCAAACGTCTTCTTGACCCACTTGTACGCCTCCATAGGGTCACTCTTGCAGGCTGCTGACACAGCACAAATGGCGCCGGCAGAAGCTCCGTAGAACCTTTCAAACTCTTGGAAGAGATGAGGAGCATGGTCCACAACACACTTGCCAACACCAGCGTGATACACACCCAGGAACCCACACCCTCCAAAGGACATCTGGAGCCTTCTCTTGGTCTTTGATCTAGACAGCCTCCTGGAAGACATGATGACTCCTACTGCCTTGGAACGAACTTGAAAGAGTGTGGTGAAATAGTTTATTGCTCCTTGTTATAGTTTCTTGTTCAAGAGATGTACAGAGCATGAAATTACTATCAGCTTTATAATTATCCTTGCACTGGTGAATAAAAACGTCTCTATGAAATCGGTACAATTCTTTTGCGTCCTCAAATTCAGTGATAAATTTTCTCTTTGTCTTGAACGTGTCTTTGCGGAGAAGATGGGTTGTAAGATAGAGTAAACAGTGGGTAAAAAAACTACAATTTCGGTCTCTACTCTAAAAACTATACTACACAAAAGGTGTTGTTTGGGTGTGTGCCTCGTCATGTGATATTCATTAGAATTATCCGTACATTCTCTCCGTATTCTCACTCTCTGTCCGTATACTTTTACTAGCCCACCATTCGAGCTCCTCCCACTTTTAGTTACCATGGCAACCAGAAAACGGATACCATTTCTACAGCTACCAGTGATTTTCTTTGTTCAGAAAAGATGGGCGGCAATTTAGAAGAGCTCAGTAAACAGCTTGCAGCTTCTTCGGTGAGTAAGATACACGTTTTTACCGAGGTTTTGTTGAGTTATTCTAATTAATGCGCACCTCCATGTTGCACATGTACGTCCAGCATCACCCCAGTCCGGAGGAGTACATCAAACAGACCCTGCTAGCGCATGGCTTCTTTGGACACACTCAAAACAATGGTCAGCACACAATATGGCATGTTCATAATGAATACAAATTTCTGCAAGCAGCAAATTATATTGAATTCCCAGGCATCAACATGACAGACGAAACTTTTACAGCTAGGGTTGATCCTCAATAGACTAGTGGTGTCAAAAATCACTGGGAATTATTGTAGCTTTTGTTGCTGTAGTAAACTGGTTCAAGTGACTAAGTCCATGCATGTATCACTTGTTTGGAAAACACTAAAATTATAGAAGTATATAATAATTAAAATATCAACTTCCAATTATTTCCATATCATGTTAACAGTTAACAATTAACAATATACAGTATACCGTGTACAGTATGCAGTATGCAGTACGCAGTGTGCAGTACGCAGTATACAGTATACAGTGTACAGTGCTATAGTGCTATTGGCTCCTCTAGCTAGGAATATATCATTACAAAACTCATCACCCAAATATTTCCCTCATGCTACTACATGTACTGTTGCCAGGTGGTGCAGCCTCTCCCCCTGGTGGGCAGCCATCGCTGGAGGGCCTGTCCTCTCTCTCGTCAAAGAGAAGCAAGGATAAGATCGGAGGAGGCATCAGTGAGGACGACAAGAGGCGGACCACCCAGCTGGTCTCCCACATCAGAGAGGGGAAGGAGATCCACTCCCTCAAGGAACCTCGGAGCCTCTTCGCCCGACCCTCAAGACACACAGACACTGAGAGACTACCACTGTGGTGAGTGGGAGACTGCAATCTCACGTAGATTAGGAAATTTGTGCCAGTGAAATAATAAAAGTTTCACCTGTTAAAGTTTTGCACAGTCCTTGTGGATAATTTACAATGTAGCTAAGATCGCCATACAATAAAACACTGCTATGTACTTGCAAGTGTATTGCAAGCCATTTGGTTAGTACGGGACTGCTCAGCTATTACTAAGAGTCTTACCATTGCTATTAATGGTGAGTGGATGGAACCTACTGTTGACCAGTTGCATTAGTGCGTGACAAATTATTAGTGATGAATTTTAATTTAATGACATTTGGTTGCCATGGTTACAGGCCGGAGGAGGTGCACTGTGTGTCCCATCGTACCAAGTTCCTCCTGACTCCGCCCCCTAACCTGGAGCCGTTCTATCGTTCCTCCCATGAGGTAGTGTCCCCTAAGATCCGCAGCTCAGAGGGGTACGGCACCGTGGTCTATACCAACCTACAAGGACCGCAGAAATATGTAAGACTGGCATTAACAGCACACACTCATGCTTGGCCTTATAATTATAGCAAATTATTCTTCAAAAGTTTGCTTATTATTTTATTCCCTAACTTTGAGCCCATCATTCTCTTCAGCCAGCCCATTATGCTTGTATTATTCTCAGACACAAACATGATTTTAGTACATAAATTCATGAAATAACATTCAAAAGTCCTTGAAGTTGTTTTTCCAAGAGTACACACACCCAATGCAGTTGATTTTCATTTTCTTTTTATGGCAATTTCCAAAGCACAGCCTATTATTCTCACAGAATCAATGTGTACCTATTGTTCTCAAACTATTCCAGGAATAATTTGCCAAGGTGTATATAACAACTTATGCATGAAATGATTAATTATTATTGGTTGAAATTCTCATCTAATCCTGAATATCTCTCTCTCTCTCTCTCTCTCTCTCTCTCTCTCTCTCTCTCTCTCTCTCTCTCTCTCTCTCTCTCTCNTCATACTGGCTATTAAAATTAGCAGCATAAAATGTTTCATGAATGTACAGTTTTATTTTGTGTAATACAAACCATCTCAAATCACACCCTCACACCCTCACACCCTCACACGCTCACAGATCCTCCGAGACAGTTTCATCTTCAAGATCGTGCCTATGCTGAACCCTGATGGTGTCATTGTAGGCAACTACCGGTGCTCCCTGGCAGGGAGGGACCTCAACAGAAACTATTGGACAAAACTGAAGGAATCCTACCCCACAGTGTGGCACCTCAAGGCCATGGTGAAGAGGTCAGTATATTGTCAGTATACTAGTGTGCTAAATCAGTATATTGTGAGTATACTAGTATGCTAAATCAGTATATTGTCAGTATACTAGTGTGCAGAATCAGTATATTGTCAGTATACTGATGTGCCAAATCAGTATATTGTCAGTATACTAGTATGCTAAATCAGTATATTGTCAGTAAGCTAGTGTGCTAAATCAGTATATTGCCAGTGTATTCAGTGTATTCTCCGTACACTAGTGTGCTAAATCAGTATATTGTCAGTATACTATCAGTATACTAGTGTGCTAAATCAGTATATTGTCTGTATATTAGTGTGCTAAATCAGTATATTGTCAGTATATTAGTGTGCAAAATCAGTATATTGTCAGTATACTAGTGTGCTAAATCAGTATATTGTCTGTATATTAGTGTGCTAGATCAGTATATTGTCAGTATATTAGTGTGCAAAATCAGTATATTGTCCGTATACTAGTGTATATTGTCAGTATATTAGTGTGCAATATTGTCAGTATACTAGTGTGCTAAATCAGTATTTTAACTCAGTATATTGTCAGTATACTAGTGTGCTAAATCAGTATATTGTCTGTTTACTACTGTACTAAATCAGTATATTGTCAGTATATTAGAATTTAGATAGCTCTATTATCAGTATACTAGAGTGCTAACCCAGTATATTAGTAAATTGCCAGCAGTTAATTTCTAGTATACTAACTCAGTATATTAGTAAATTGTCAGTATTTTAATGTTAATTTCTAGTATACTCTGAGTCTCCCTGCCCTCAGGTTTGCGGCAGAGCGTGCTGTGGTGGTATACTGTGATCTACATGGACACAGTAAGAAACAGAACATCTTCATCTACGGTTGTGACACCATGGAGAATCCACTAACGAGGCTCAAAGCCAGGGTCTTCCCCAAGATGCTCTCCAAGAATGCCCCCTGTATGTTCTCGTACGAGGACTCTAGGTTTGGAGTGCACAAGAGCAAGGTGGGGTATAAACTGTGGGTTAGCCATTTGGCTCATTTCGTAGCGATGTACTTGACAATAGTAGCCAGTATGTCATCATTCTCTTGTGTAACCTGAGTTGTTGTGAAGCTGTTACAAGAATTAATACCTGATAAAGACTACTAGCCTCGTTCCCAGGCTCCTTCTTCACAAATATTTTCTTTGAAAATAATGAAGGAGAGAGCCTTGTATCAGTAGTCACGTGAGTGGATGCAATATTTTACGTAATTCAGGTTAGTTAGCTAGTCAAAGTTTACCAGGAGTGACTGCGAAAATATTTGCAAAAGAGGAGCCTGGGAACAAGGCTAATAATGACACACACACACACACACCTTTGTCCCTCTAGGAAGGTACAGGACGTGTTGTGATGTGGAGAGAGATGGGGATCACCAACAGCTACACAATGGAAGCCACCTTCTGTGGGTCAGTGAAAGGAAAGAAGTCAGGCTACCAGTTCACGATGGCCGACCTAGAGTCCATGGGTTATCACTTCTGTGACACTTTACTAGACTACTGTGATCCAGATCAGAGCAAGGTACTAATTGGGTCAAGCTCCTATAATTATCTCTATAATTTTAGCAGCAAATACTGTAGTGTTACAAATCACTTCAATTTTTCCTCCATGGCTTCTGTAAAATTGTCTTCAGCTCCTGATAAACCTCTCTCCTCTCTCTCTCTCTCTCTCTCTCTCTCTCTCTCTCTCNCTACGACAAAAGCCGAGAGGACATTATGTGAGAATATTTCCCACACACGGTCTATGAAAAATGCCAAGGGGACATATATTTCCTACACATTGCCTACGACAAAAGCCGAGAGGACATTATGTGAGAATATTTCCCACACACGGTCTATGAAAATGACAAGGGGACATATATTTCCTACACATTGCCTACGACAAAAGCCGAGAGGCCATTATGTGAGAATATTTCCCACACACATTTAATACATGTATGCTTATAGGATATCGACATCACACAAATGTGGGAATATTTCCCACATAAATTTATTATTTAGAATAAATGCCAGGACATTATGAGAGAAAATTTCCTACACATGCAATGTCCCCTAACTGCTATAGGGGACAATATGTGGGAATATTTCCCACACATGGTGTAGTACAAATCCCATGCTGACATGATATAATTACCACACATTTTCACATGTGGTATATATTCAACAAATATCTACAAAAGACATATATATCATTTCTCACACATTATTATGTAGGAATAGTTCCCACAACATATATAATTTGATTATACAGCATATGTTCTGTACCATGATTTGAGAATATGTGAAAAGTATACCTTAATACATAATAATATTTTGGAATAAACATTATCACACATCATGGTCTATGACGTATCTCGATCAATATTATTGTACATTATAATGCCGACAGGATATTTTGTGGGAATATTTCTTACACATGGTCTATATATTACAAATGCAAAGAGGACATTGAGTGGGAATATTTACCATAATATTTTTTACTATAAATAATACCGTGTCATATATATATTCTATGAATGATAACAAAATGTGGGAGTATAAATTTTCCTGAACACGGTAAACGATCAATGCCAATTGCAAGATGGCCAAATGCAATACATTAAAAAGACCATTACTTTTATAACTCACATCTGGAGGTTGTGTATTAGCCTCAGTCAGTGTATCCACCAGATGCTTCCCAAGGATGCTTGTAGCCAATTCTTCTTTATCATTTGTTGGAACTTCTGGACTATTATCCTTATTCTTCCATAGGGATGCAATAGCTGATGTGCTTCTCTCAGGTAGTTTAGTCTTCTTTGGAACATATTTTTCACAAAGTTGAATTGCTTCTTGGATTGCTGGAATTTTACTCTCGCGTAAATCTGCAGTCTCAAATGCCTTTATGCATGTACTAGCAAGAGTTCTAATTTCAACAGATAGCGATTTAACTTCTGACATGTCTCTTTCCTTGTCGAACTTTTCTTTAAGTTCACGGACTCCTTTTTCACCTACCCAAAGTGTTGATATTCCTCCAATTTCAGGTATTTCACATCTAAACTGCTGCTGTTTAGCCAATAGTTTGTGTGGGGAGTCAATGACAAGACCGGAAATAAGTGACGTGTCCTCAATTGTCTGGATTTGTTGAATTGGTACTGGAACAGTACTGGAAAAGGGTTTGTTTAGTTGCATAAGCTTCCAAGTTTCTATATAGAATATCGTAATGACAAATAAATATACAGACACTTGACAAGTTGTGGACAATTATATTATTCATTTGGTACCTTGAACTTCTGTGGGTTCTTGTTCAACAATATGTTGATTGGCAATATTTAGCCAGTTTTCCCACCAAGAAATTTCTCCTGCTTTGTCAAGGTATGCTCTGATTTTATTTATAGTGGCTTTTATCTTGACAAGGGTATCAGGGTCAAATTGTGGCAGAATCACAGTAGGTGTGTAGATTGGAACTGTGTTACCAGCTGGCAATAGTGATAGACCACTCTCTGGCAACCAGAATCTATCACTGCTCCATTCCTTGAAAAACATCTTGCACTCACCTAATTTGTTTTTTTCGAATTTGAATTGATGTGCTTTGAGGTGATCATGAAGATTTGGCACTTGATCCTTCATCCAACTCTTTGTATCTACAACACTATCCAATACTTTCACAATTGGCCGGGGTGTGAATGACACTGAAACGGCGGCTGTGAGATCTAAAAAATGTGTACATGTGATTTAAAATGTGAACAACATAGATTATACTGTTATGATCAAGTTAAATACACAATTCCTACATGTAATTTACACGAACCTGGTATAGTGAGTGCATTTTGGTGTTTGAGACGACGAGATATACACGAAAAGAGTTGGTCAATGTCTTCGTGTGTATGCCCAACTGGTAAAAAACCAACTTTGACCTGTAATAATACAATGCCATTATACATGCAAAGCCATATATGTAAACTTTACCTTTCTGAATATCCCAAGTTCAACCAAAAGGGCAAAGAAAGTCAGGGTATATTTGTTTTTATTATCCCGGCAGGTATTATCCATTTGAACAAAGAGTGTTGGAGGCAAGTTATCCTACCAAAAAAAAAAAAAAAAAAAGTAACATTCGGATTGGTACTTAATAATATACACCTACTTTATAATTGTGCAGCACATGGACAATCACTTCTATTGTCAAATTGGAATCATGGTGGAAATCTCCGCAATCAATGAACACAATGACTCCCCTTCCATGTATCTTTACTCCTGTGATGTGGGTCTCAAGAGTGTAGCTACCTGACATTGACTTTGGATTTGAAATAATGTGAGGAATATCGGTTTTATCTTGATCCATCCCATCAGATATAATACTCATGTATCTGTCACTGTGCTTCTCTGCCTTACGACGGTGTTTAGCATACTTTTCCCTCTCGTTCCTGCACATGCATGCATAACATCTAAATGATCTTATACATGACATTGTATAATATGTTAAATGTAACATGAAATTATACCTTTCAAGCTGCAAATGCTTTTCTAAGATTTCTCTTAACCATGTACGGACTGTCGTGTTTAGTGTCCTTTCACGAGCCTCCGTGATTGAAGCACAGACAGTACACTTACTGAACCTGCTTTGCTATAAATTATACATAATATGAAAATAAACCATAATATTATAGTCACAGTTTCTTGAATGCATGAGGATAGAAAGGGGGAAAGCATTGATTGGTACGTGTATATGATAATATATTGGGCTATAAACATGCATGCACTGTATAGTAGTGAATAGTATTTAACTGCTCTGAACTCTTGTCTACAACTGTGTATATATAGTACACAGGCAATATGAAATTATGTTGACTATTTGCCTGATTCACACAGCACACATGCAAAAAAAAACTTAGTACACTGTACCTTGGGAATTTTAACATGGGGAAATTCCGAGGACCAAACACTATAAAATGTGGACTGGCTGCAACATGTGAGCCCCCCTTGAGTTAGATCGTCAACTGCCAATGCATATACATCAAGTTTGGTTAGACAAGATGGTAAGTGTACATCTGTACATGAGGGCATTTTGTCTCCAATTTTTTCCACAAACGACCGAAGCCAACTAACTAGTCGTATCTTCTCAGCACTTTCTTGACCAATCCCCAGACGACCATGCTGGTTTAAGAGTACACCATCTACAAACTTTGCCTTAATCGTGTTGAATAGGTTGTAACGGACCCCATACACTAGCCTAAAGCATGTTTCACACACCTTTTTACCAGCAACCGTATACAAAACTGATTGTATGCTTGTTCCACGACTATGATCTCTCATGTATTGTATAATGTACTGCACTCTGTCTGTCTCTGTACGAATACCATAAAATACAGCTCGACAACTTTCTATATCAGATTGAGAGAACTTCATAAAGCATGTGACAGTTTTCCGATCACAACAGTGTTTCGACATAAGTTCAATTGGTGAGAATTCTGGTTTTCCTGCAGTGCATCCCAGATAAACAACACATGGTCAAATCATGATCAACTTTGACAAGTATACACAAAAGAAAAAGCGTGCATGGCCACTGACATTTCAAGTAGCTCAGTATAGTTGAACAGAGAGGTATTGACTTGTACTTCAAACTCACCTCGAGATCGTTTGTGCACTATTGGGGCAACTGTAATTTCTGGTGACAAACAGGTTAGTAAACTCGTTTCACTGTCAACATCTTTGTCCACACTCATACATGTCGAAACACTGTCAACATCATCCATACATGAACCGGCGCCATTGCACAGGCTAGACTCTGACTTAGAATTTACACTGCTAGATACAACCACAGAATCCAATAGTCCCTGCCGGCCAACAACCCTGCTATTAGCCGCACTACATACTTGAGTGCTTGCTTGGCTTTCTCCAGAAGAAACGAAAGACGCCATCAAAGCCTTTTAAATTTTCGATCACGTGTGCTCTCCGGATATCCCGGATTCACAATAATTTACGCTAATTAGCTAAGCGCGACTCATCAGTCTTCGTAGCGCAGAAACACATTGACAGTACGGACCATGTCTTCTAGTGCGCCTGCAAGTAACACGGTATCTTCTAAGAAGTGGTGTATTACTTATGTGTCGGCAGCCGAACTAGATGCAGCCACCTCAACACAATCGGAAAGAGGTGAATGTTTCCTGTGGAGGAATGGCTGCCGTCTTCGAGGACGTGGCGGCTGTTCTGTAGGAGCAATCTCTTCAGTCTCAGTGTCATCAGAGAGCAGTGGAATTCTTAAAGTAAGTGAATTATGCTCCAAAATACTTAAGGTTTGTTTTGTGCGAACAATCATGATCTTGAATCGTGATCCAGATAATAAAATTTGCAGTGCATCAGTCACTGTTTCAGTTGTTGTTGTTTTCTTTTCCTTTGCCTGAGTCATGCATGCATGCACGTCCTTTCTTGCAGTTCACCTTCAAGGAGCCTGTAGGACACACATTTTGTGTGAGACTGAGCCTGTTTCAGGATGAGTCCAATAGCTTCACAAAAAAGCTGGCTCCGTACACAAGTGACAGTGAACAGTTTTGTATGAAGCTTAATGAGTTTACAGATGGGTCTGTGATGTCCGTGTTTCAGCCAATAGCATCCACAAGTGCCACTAAACCATCCTCAGGTGGTAGTAAAGTCATTGGCAAACGAAAATTGCCTCCAGAAGATTCTTCTACTTCTAGCCCACACCCCAAGAAGAGCAAACATAACTCTGACAGCACTAGTGAAGACAGTGGAATCACTAAAGAGATCACCTCCAATTCAATTGGTTAGTATTGATCATAGAGCATGCTTGTGTTACATATTAAGTTCATGCATTGTGTATGATTATAATCATAGGTGTGATGGATGTACCAGTGGATAACATGCGAGACCCACCAGAATACCTGAGAGTCCGAGAAGTCAAGCAGTGGTATGTGGATTACCTTAGTTCTACGCTTGCAGATGAAAAAGATGATCATGAGGACCTCAGTTCACCACTGCTTGTAGTTGCATCAGTGGGTGTCAATGATTTCAAGCAGCGAAACATGAAATCATACACATTTGAGGTAAACTGAATACTAATGCACATGCAGATATTAATTTTAGTGCATATATGCTATCCACAAGGATGTACACACTATCAATTTACCATCACACAATTCCCCCTGATAAGTAATCCAAGTGTGTTAAACCTCAATGATGTTTCAGTATTTGCAAGTGAAAAAGTGTGAAAACTACTGTGTGTACACTACCATAATAATAGCTCCAGAGGTTGTGATTTACGATAATCTGTACAAAACCAACAATAACAAACAATTTCCAATATGTACGGTTTTCTAAATTTTCATGGAGAAAATTTTGTGATATGCAATCATATCACGAATGCATGCAAATATTTTGCCATGAAAATTTGGAGCTAAATGGTATAATATTATTATTGGTTCCATGCATGGTAGTGACATATTGTGATATTCTATTAAAGGTGATAGGTGGAATCCAACGATTTAATGCCATATCCAAGATAAACAAACAAAGAGAGGCAGAGAGAAAAATCGTTTTGAGGAAGTGCTCGGTATACGGAAATGAGCTTAGTCGATTAGCCAAACTAACGTTAGCAAAGCAGCACAATGACATAAACCAGATCCAAAGAGTCACAACATTTCCCGAGATTGTTGGTTGCTGCCGTAGGCTTTTGTTCTCTCACTTCGGAGGAGGTCTCAAGGATGATGGCATGAACATGCCGGCCATACCTCGATACAACAACAAGAGTTACATTGAATACAAGAAAGAATGCCTAGCACTTCTAACAAGCACTCAAGTGGTGAGTTTATTTCTTCGAGTTTTGAGACAGCTTACATCGTACACTATTAAAAAAAAAATTTTTTTCTTTCTGCAGAGCAAGCCAATGATTGACCAGGCTATTCAGATGGCTGTACAGCCATCTGAAGTATACCACACTATGCAGGCTGTGTTTCAGAAACATGAAGAGGGGAAGCTTAAGGGCCAGAAGAGGCACGGCAGTGGCTCAATGAATGACCTAACACTACATCGTGCCTTGGAGGGAAAGCTGGCAGCCAAACTCTCCCACTTTAAGATGTTCCAAGGGTTGAAGGTACATGCACACGATTGTATACACATGCAGGCATGCATTTAAATGTCAATTACAGGTGCTATCAGCTAATATACCCTTGTTCCATTATATATAATGATTGTTAATTTTTATTTGCAGGATGAAGACAAGTTAGATATCCTTAGGGATATTAACAATCGAAGTATAAGCTTTGAAGAAGCAGAGAAGAAAGCCCTATGTCTGAAACATGCCACAGCTAACCAGGATGCCTTTTTAATTGAAGTGAATTTAGCAAGTTGGGATGAGGCTGAAGTGCTCTTGAAAAGCTTTGACAGAGGAGAAGAATTTAAGGGATTCAAAGTACAAAAGGGCAAGAAGCTTTCAGACGAATTCATTGTAAGCAAAATATTAATTTCACCTACAAGTTTATACATGCAAAAACATTTCAGCATCCTATACATGTGCAATCCCATGCATGCACCAGAAATTTTGTGCCCGGGCTAAACAACACCATGAAATGCTAAAGGCCCAGAAAACAAAGCAAAACATCCAGCCAACTGTGAAACATGTAACAACTGCACTATTTGTAGCTGAAATGGAGGAGATACCTTTGGTAAACTTCAATGAAACAGAGTTGATTTTCTTCGATATTGGATCTGTAAGTGCTCTTAGACTATGGCTATACTTGTTTTCTAATAGTATATAATGTGGTATTTAAAGCAGAGAGTTTTAAGGAGTGCATGACAATATTATGTTATGTGGTCATGGTCAAATACATAAATACATGATACATGTGGATTGCACAAGAAGCATGTATGCAGGTGCATACTATACTAGACGTAGACTGAGATAGACACACATGAGTACTACTCACTGTGACAGGACAAATTAAAAGTCCATCTGGTTTTAGTTTGCTGGTAGAAAAATTGAATAACTTTATAAATATCCATTGGCAACCAATTCAAGATCGATTGGAAAGTGCTCATTTTCCTGGTTCATTCAACATTTCACTTCTGGCGGCAAACTCAAACCAGATGGACTTTAGACTAAGTAAAATGTACACAAGAAATAGTAGGTGGTTTATCGTTAAGCTTGTCAGACCACTATATGGTCAGACTAAAACCACAAAAAGGCTTGTATTTTTGTGACCAAGTCATGATTGATGATGCATGGCATGGCATGATGTGTGCAGGTGACATCAGTAGATTCACTGAAGTTGACTATAGGAGGGATCAGTGCATCACTTGGCTCCTATCCATGTGGGTGGACATTAATCTTGTACAACTTCACATCTATACTTGAGTGGACAAAAGTAGAAGAGGCATGCTCAGCTTTGGGTGCAAAATACAGTCGGCTCATTACAGTGTGTACATCTGTGCAACCTGCAGGTATGTCATGCACATGCACATGTACTGCATGCAGTAGTTAATTTTATTGCAATCAATGCAGGGGACATACACTTAGCATCTTCGAAGGATATTGTAGTGGCTTGGTGGGGAGAAGCAGTAAAACCTGGAAGTCCTCATATTCTTGCCGAGGAACCCACAGTCAATGCAATAATGTGTTTTCCAAGTAATGAAGAAACCATGGTTGCAACAGAAGGAACAGGGTGGATGGGATATCTCCTGCAGAGTCTGGAACCCTCAAAAGTTGGTGATATATATAGCCAAAATGGTGAGCATGTAGGTATTAGAATATCGCATTATACAGTCAATAATTAATTTAAGTACACCATGCACAAACAGGTGAAGCAACACAGCTAGCTCATCTATTGGGCATGCAGTGTATGTGTGTTCTGCAAGACAAGGAAAAGGTGGAGGAAGTTGCAAAAAGTATCGGCTATGATTTCGAACATACAGACACACCCAAGCTGCTTGACGAATTGAGCAGCTTAGAGAAGCTGTCATTTGGTCAACAAGCCAGACGAAACAGTACCTCCTCTAACGATACCGTACCTGAGGAATCTCATACTTCTGGAACATCTCCCACTCGTGCATCTGTACAAACGGTACCCACCCGAAAAACAAGGAGTAGTGGCCAGGAATTGAAATGGTCCAAAGAAATGGGGGCAAGCAACCCAGTAGAGTAACTATAATTAATTCTAACACACCTAGCTATACTCTCATCACAATGTGGGTATAAGGTCATGAGAATTTGCATGTGAGCTGAGTTTACTGTATAGATAATGATTAGTGTGCTTCGTATTTGCATCTGTTGTTGGAGTTGTGTGGAAGGTTGGGGATTCCCAGTCTGCACTACGACCTACAATTTCCCATACATTTTCAGTCACAGCCGGGAAACAGTGCATTCTGGTTTCCATGCCAATCATTTCGTAGTCCATGTTTCATGACGTAAGCGAAGTGTTCCCTCGCACAATTTCCAT
>CAXIPT010000017.1:588443-607771 GCA_964030475.1 Tethya wilhelma
TAGACCATACTACATGTGCCATATCTTTGGAACCTAGACCATACTACATGTGCCATATCTTTGGAACCTAGACCATACTACATGTGCCATATCTTTGGAACATAGACCATACTACATTACATTGTGCTCAATGTTTGAGACCTATGAACTAAACGTACTGTATGTTTGAAACCTAAAACATACTAAAAGAATTGTTTTTACACTAACCTGCTTCTTAATTTTCCTGAAAATCTTCGCTCCTGACTGTTTGATATCACGCAATGACATTGGTTGATACGATGCTGAGTCTTTACATTTACTCTCTAAATTCTGTTTCTCAGAAGCTTGCAAACAACTATATGCTAAACTAGCAGCTTGGTTGTACTGCTTCGGTCCTTCAGACAATGCTTTCTTTCCACCTGCATGATTTATTGCACACCACATCAAATACATGTAAAATACTGACAGTTTGTGTAACCTAAGTTTTGCTATATTTGAAGAATGCAGTTCAAAAGAGGAACACAACTGTTCGGCTCTTTCTTGAAAACAGTTGAATCGCATTGAACACTTGTGAAACATCATATAGACAAATCTTACTTTCTGTCTCCTTGTAGTCCTTTAGAAACTGTTGCCATGGGGTCAATTTTATTCGCTTGGCTGGAACAGTCTCCTTATCAGCAGAATCTGCTGCACGATTTCCCCTAAATCTCCTCTTCTTTATCCAATTCTAAAACATGATTTTTGCATTTAATATATATATAGGCTGTGGCTAGAGAGCCCGGCACCATAAGCTCAAGCTAAATATAGTCAATGATGCCAGTTCTTTAATACAGTGCTGGAAAAATCCAGATACTATAGCTATATTACATAACTCTAGCTGCAATTAATACAAAAGCAATTTGAAAGTATACGGTCTGCTGGCTCTCTAGACACAGTGTTTAATATAATTCAATATAATATCTCTTCATAGTAATTTACCTCAATCTGTGATGCCAGGCCAGTGGCAGAAGCAGCATCTTCTATTAATAAGGAGTACTGGGTGCCTACACCCTTCATACCACCATTATAGCGAGCATTAAGAATAGTTTTCTGCTTTTCCGTGAAACGATTCCGCTTGGCCTTTTTGGGTTTTCTGCTGCCACATCCATGCTTGGCCGCAACTAGATCCACTCCACTTGGTTCTTCATTATCGGAGCTTGAACTATCCATCTTGGAGCAGCATCAATGATATCTAAACCTCAGCCTAGGCCATGGATGAAGAGAGTTAAAATATTTATTTATAATTAGATATTATGGGAACCTTAGAGTGCACTTATAAGTGTTAGGTTCCAATATTTTTGTAGTAAAAGTAGTCACGAAGGTTCCATAACCGGGCACCAGCATTAGCCTCGTTTCGAAAAAAATATTCGCGAAGGAGGAGCCTGGGAACGAGGCTAAGCAAGCATAGCCTCGTTCCCAGGCTCTCACCTTTGACCTAACACTCACGGTACACTCTCTCCTTCCTTACCGTGAGTGTAAGGTCAAAGGTGAAAGCCTGGGAACGAGGCTAAGCAAGCAAGCAGAAATTTCACCGTTTGCTACGACTATATGGGGCTCGCTCATGCTCGCCCCAATTACAATCCAGAATCTGGATAGAAGAATCTGATTGGTCAATTGAAATTTCATTAAACTTCACCTTTGACCCTATCTCTCTCAGCGCGACGGGGAGGAGGGTCTAGGCTCGCTAGACTAATAGCTACCCTCCTGAACAGACTCACATAAATGAAATTCATTTATATTATATTATCATGTACCCCCCCCCCCCCCTGTTGGGCCTTTTGTGGCCTGTAAAAGAGATGATAATAATTATAATAATAGCCTCGCAAACCAGGCCAGCCGGGAGGTCCTAGTTTACGAGGCTAGAAATTCATAGCCGTGTCTCGTCTTATCATCACGCGGCTTGCAATAGGAATGATAAATTAATTTTTACTGTCAGTTCACAGACTCTCTGACACAACTTATTTCAACCATAACAGAAGACGTCTTCGCCAGGTACCCTGCCTGTACAGCTACTATACGTCAGTGTCACGCTAGGTAAGAAACAAATATGAAATAGTTTCTGATCGATATTAGTCTCGCAGATTTTTACAAAACTTGGTTCATAAATAAATCTGTTTAGCTATACAGTAAACTTGAAAACATGTCGAGAAGGAATCCTTTTGACGATGATGATGGAGGATTTGGTGGAGAGGGAGGTTATGATCATGGGGGTTATGACCGTAGTGGTTACCATCGTGGGGGGCCCTCATCCAGCAGCCAAGGGGGAGGGGGCTACAATCGAGGGGGTTACGAAGAGGACAGCAGCTACGATCCGCACATGAGACCCAATGATCAGCAGATGAGGATACAAGCCGCCTACCATCGGATGGAAGTTTCGTCCGCTAACATCCTAAAAGTTCTCCGCGAGACCATGAACATGGGCGTGGATACGGCTATCGAATCGGACCAACAGCAAGAGGCACTGGAACCGACCGAGAGACGGCTGGATGAGACTCACGTGGATTTAGATCGCAGGGAGTCGCACCCGCGTAAGATTCGCTCGCCTTTCAGCAGGTTATTTTCAAAAAAGAAGAAAGTAGTTAATGAAGTGACGGATCTGAAAGAATTGAGAGCCAAAGAAGCAGCTCAAGCCAAACAGAGAGAAAAAGATCGCAAGGAACAGGACGCCAGGGATAAAAAATACTCTCAAGACCAACAACTTCGACAATATAGCAGCACAGGTAGTGCAGTGGTGGACAAGAATCTTGATGAAATAGAAAAGATGTTTCACCAACTTCATGTTATTGCAAACGTGATAAGTGACCAGCCTGCAATTATTGATGAGTCCGATGCCACAATGGCATCAAGAGAGAACTGTACAAATGAAGTGAAATGATCTCTTGCGTCTGTCTGTGCATGTGTGTGTGTGACATGTATAGTGTGTGTATTTGTACTAAAACAAACCGGTGTGTGTTGTTATGACACTATTCTCTTTGTCTTTTGGTACTCATTTCTATTGCAGGGGACAATGCTACTATTTATCTCTAATGTGTAGTTCTGACTATATATAGATAAATAGATAAATTTTTCATGTCATGCTCAATGCAGCAGGCCAATTGGCCTATATGACAAAATTTACAAAGTTAAAAACAAACAGTTATATTAGGCACAGATAAAAAAGAAACAGAAACAGTAGCAAAATAATACATAAGAAGGTGGAGTGTGGCCTCCTAACTCAGCCACACTGCAACTGAGGAGTTTGGAAATATATAGGGCCTCTTTTTTTTTTTTTTTTTTTTTTTTTTAAATCAAACCAAAAATATAAATAGAGAGAAGAGTTTTTAGCAAGAAATGAGGGTGATTGACAGTAGTATCAAGAGAAAGTGTGAGTGAATAATTGAAGAGAAATCTATACTCCATAATTATATGAGAATGACTGAATGCAGGAGGATTGCTATAAAATTAGTAATGTGAGAGATCATGATAATTCCAGAGAGATGTGAAAATGATTGACAATAAAATGAAGGCACCAAGGTGCATAACCCTTGGTGCGGGGTACATACTGAATCTTATACAGTAAGTATTTTGATGGTATTTGATATCATATTATAAGCAAAGTTTTGTCCGTGTGTGTGTGTGTAACGGAGGGTCACCGGAAGTGATGCGACCTCGAGCTAAAACGCTACTTTTTCTCTGGACTTTGAAAAATGCAAGCTATGAAAAGTGTGCCTAGAGAACTAGCTTAGATAGTACTAGCCTAGGATAGAATGGCAGGCGCTACAAGTATGGCTAACTTTTTTTGAGATCGCTGACAAGGCATACCAGTGGCGTCTGGATCCGACGAACAAGCGTGAAAGAGAAGCCAATCTTTCACAAAAGAAGCGTAGCGATGGGAGATCTTTCGCTTCTAGGAGTCTGCTTCTCTGTCGCTGTACACGAAACACAGCTAGCCAGATAACGAGTTTCTTTGCCAGCTGATTGCAAAAATGGCGGAAGTCGGAAAAGGATCGTCTGTGACGTCACGTAGTGAGGTAAATTGCTGAGCTGGCCATGGCGCCAGCAAAGTAGCACTAAGCCAGAGCACTGGCACAAAGCAGTGCATATACACATGCAGCATTGCTTCCCTTTGAGTTTCCAATTGCTTATGCCAGTATTGATGTGATTGTTGTGTGTTGCTTCAACTGCAAAGGTTGTTCTAAGCCAACTGACCATAATTATTATCATAGCTTTGCTCATCAATTTTATCTTACTATTGTTTGAGTTATAGTAACTGATCCTATAAACATACACAAACAAGGAGTGGGCGAGCGAAGCGAGCCCCACTCCTTGTAATAATTATATATAGCAGTTTATTGTGTAGTCTAATTGGGGCGAGCGTGAGCGAGCCCCACATATACGTTACACGACATTCGAGTCTGTGCACTTCCGGTTGTGTGATCTGTGTGTGATGTCCGTACGCACCATTTCGTAAATAGCATTTCCTGTTTGAATTTTTCGAATTTGTAATGACATCAGTCACATCAACAAACAATTCAAGTACTTGCACGTGGCCAGCTAGCTAGCCAAGTAGCTAAGCGCTATAAAGCACAAGACAAACACTGACAAAGAAAGCAGAGGGAGCTGAGACAATAAGACACCAGAGCAAAGACAAGTGAGGTGACAGCAAGATGCAGATGGGCACAGTCTGACAACTATAGACGAGCTCGGTAGGTAGACTCAGACGGTCTCTGGCTACTTTTACTGACTCATGCAACAATACTATGATAATTTAGAGATATTCTTCTTCTCTGTCTTCTTTCTCTTTGCTTGTTTGAACATGTCTACTGCTAGTCTTTTTTCTGCCATGTGATCTCACCAGCTAACCACACAGCATCTAGACTTGCAGCAGCATTTGAACTGTCCAAAACTAAATCAACTCTGAACAATATTCACCCATTCTCTCAATGTTATCACATCCACACATGCAAGTTTACAAACATGATGTCATCACCATGAACCTCACATTTGATTCATTATTGCGAACACAATACGTACTATTACATGTGCAACACATTATTTAGGCGCTCACGCTCGCCCCCAAATGTCGTAGGCATTTGCTAGTATTATATTGTTATTTCTGTATAATGTAGTTGGATAAGTGTATCAATAAGCAGGTCTGCAGCTATTCTATGGGACTCGCTCAGGCTCGCCCCTCATGCTTGCCCCAAAATTTGAACAGGATGAATGGGTGTGGCCTCGAAGCTAAGCTCAGATAGGCTGAAAAGCCTCAGATTTCAGAAACTATAGGCTTTTGTTGCTTTGTAAAAGGATCTCAGGCCATTTCATATCAGTAGCTAAGCTTCTACTGTCTATGCTATGAAGCTCGCTCAAACTCGTCCCCCAAAATTATGGGTGTGGCCTCGAAGCTTAGCGCTCAAAGAGGCTGAAAAGTTTCATATCTCAGGAACTACAGGCTTTTGTTGAATTCTTTGTGTAATTTTTTTAGATAATCTCGATTATTTTACCTTGGTATGCCGCTTTTGAAGACTGGAGCTGCCGTTCTTGAGATATAGTTGGAACACACACACACACACACAGACAACACGACTACCATAACCCCTGCTGCGCATGCGCACCAAGGGTTAATTATCAAGAGAGAAAGTAGAGATGGATAAATAGAGCTTTTTTTTTTTAAATCAAGTAAATAATTGGGGCGAGCGTGAGCGAGCCCCACATATACGTTACACGACATTCGAGTCTGTGCACTTCCGGTTGCAGTCTACACTAAGACCCGGGTATCGACCGTGATCGAAATCATGTACTTTGGCCACTCCTACAAACATAAATTACATAACATTTTAACTGCACGTGATCATTATACGTAAGAAAGTTGTTAAAAATTTAACGTACGCGAAATAACTGAAAATGAGAAGTCCCGTTCACATACACACCAAAGAAAGTCAAAACTCAAATATTTACAATGTAGTTGACAATTTAAGTTCTTTTAAAGACTCTAATGAAACAATCCCGACTTCTTTACCACGAAATACGAAGGACAACTGCGTGGTTACTAAGAACACGCGCTTATTATTAACTAAAACCACACCCATTTATGACGTCACGTAGGTGATTTGAGCTGCCAAAAATGAACTTTTCCAAGAGTTTGTAAGTGAATAACATGACTCAAATGGAAGACTATTCTAGCAACCGTTGGAATTCTGAGAGTTCAATATGTAATTAATGTATGATCCAAAACTTATCTTGCTGTGAGTTTTCGCATCAAGTTGTCCAGTGAACTGAACATTGAAGGGACAGGACTGTGGCTCAGAGTACATGTGAGAATTGGACTGTCATCCAGTACATAAAGAATATCAAGACTTCTCAATAGTTTTATTGCACTTTTCTAAGTTAAATTTATTCTATATAGGAGTATTTCTGAGTATAGCTGTTCAACTGCCAAGAAACCATCACCTGAAATAGCTAAAATTTCATGATTTTCAGTGGTTGCTTATTCAGTATGATCTTGGGTAGGTTACTAATTTTTTATATTAAAATGTAGCAATGGTTGTGTAGTATAATCACTAGAAATATGAAGACTGGAGCATGTTTCGCATCAAGTTGTCCGGTGACCTCTAGTTAGCTCATTCTGAAACTTTCAGCTGAAATCTGGACTCACCACAGACCAACAACCACAGAGAAGCTTGTTTCTGGAGTATGCAGGGCTTGTTTTATCCTTGTTTAATAATATTTTATAATTTATAAGTGTTGTACATTTACTGAATTGGTATAAGAGTAGTTGGAGTACAGTAACTAAAATTCAATTTTTCCTCCCGTATATCCCTGTACATTTGATTTACCGGAAGTAATCAGCCACGTAACCCGGGTCTTAGCGTAGACTGGTTGTGTGATTTGTGTGTGATGTCTGTACGCACCATTCCGTAAATAGCATTTCCTGTTTGAATTTTTCGAATTTGTAATGACATCAACAAGTAATTTCGAACAATTCAAGTACTTGCACATGGCCAGCTAGCTAGCCAAGTAGCTAAGCGCTATAAAGCACAAGACAAACACTGACAAAGAAAGTAGAGGGAGCTGAGACAATGAGACACCAGAGCAAAGACAAGTGAGGTGACAGCAAGATGCAGATGGGCATAGTCTGACAACCATAGAGCTCGGTAGGTAGACTCAGTCTCTGGCTACTTTACCACACAGCATGATCTAGACTTGCAGCAGCATTTGAACTGTCCAAAACTAAATCAACTCTGAACAATATTCACCCATTCTCTCAATGTTATCACATCCACACATGCAAGTTTACAAACCGAGCATGATGTCATCACCATGAACCTCACATTTGATTCATTATTGCGGACACAATACATACTATTATTATTATTATTATTATTGAATACACACCACAATAGGTGCGAATGTGAAAGGTAGGTAGCTACACAGAAATAAAGATATATAGTAGTTATATGTAAAGAGTTAAGTAAATTATAGAGTTAGACAGTGCACATATAGATAATCTCCTTCTCAAGCTGAATGTTCTGTAGCGGATTAAGTCTAGCATCTCGGATGAAGTTGGCACAGAGGACTTGAGCAGAGTGATGAGACTTTGCATAAAGATGGCCGGTCAAAGTATTGACACCAAAGGAAGTATAAACCAGAAATTGACTCTGAGAGAATACGTCAGATAATAGGTTTGAAGTGGGGTGACGAACAGCTGAAAGAACGATGTTGCGGGAACGTCGTAGAACTAGATTAACAATGCTTGGCAGGCCACTTATCAGATGAAGGATGGTTGTATGACATCTGCTTGGCAAGCGCCATATCTTGCGAAGCATGTTGTTGAAGCATACCTCTAGCCGATGGACCTCACTAGAAGCTATAGACCACAAAGATGCACCATACAAAGAGAGGCAGAAGCTCGAAAGTAGGCGGGTCTTGGTAAGAGGGTCACATCCAGAAAAGAGAGCAAGCATCGAATTAGCTTTTCTACAAAAAGTCCCGGGAGAGGACATTAGCATCATCAGAGAGATCTTGGCTCAGGCAATGACCAAGGTGGTTAACCTTGGTAGAGAAATTGAGCAATTGGCCAAACAGACTAAAATTGGANAAGCACGCATGCGCAGAGATCGAACAGAGCTGTCGGTGCACCCGGTTATGGAACCTTCGTGACTACTTTTACTACAAAAATATTGGAACCTAACACTTATAAGTGCACTCTAAGGTTCCCATAATATCTAATTATAAATAAATATTTTAACCCTCTTCATCCATGGCCTAGGCTGAGGTTTAGATATATTGATGCTGCTCCAAGATGGATAGTTCAAGCTCCGATAATGAAGAACCAAGTGGAGTGGATCTAGTTGCGGCCAAGCATGGATGTGGCAGCAGAAAACCCAAAAAGGCCAAGCGGAATCGTTTCACGGAAAATCAGAAAACTATTCTTAATGCTCGCTATAATGGTGGTATGAAGGGTGTAGGCACCCAGTACTCCTTATTAACAAGTAGTAAAAATTTCAAAAAAATAAGTAGTGTAGGAATGGGCAGTGCGGTAAAATGCATTGGAACAAGGCATGTCTCAATTTCGGCACATGACTACTTCATTTTTGTTCTTGATCCCTAATAATATGGATCCTCAGTGTCATAAAATTAATGCAAAGATTTGTACTACTAATGATAGTATACCATAGCTTAATTATATTGTTGCATTGGTTATCAGTTGGCTAAGCAATGGAGTAAACCATAACAAGACAGGCAACTTAAACTGGAGTGCTGGCCAAGAGTTGGGCATAAAAAATGAAGTAGTCATGTGCCGAAATTGAGACATGCCTTGTTCCAATGCTTTTTACCGCACTGCCCATTCCTACACTACTTATTTTTTTGAAATTTTTACTACTTGTTCATTCACTTTTTTCAACACTACAGTGTGGAGACTTTCAGAGACTGGTTAGTCCCTACAAAAAAACTTAAGTAGCAGCTACAATGTTATGCTGGTGGAAGCTAATGCGCATGCGCATAATAATACCACGTGGGTGATGACCTTTGAACTCTACAGACAAAGATGGCTGCATTGTAGTACATGAATTTATACACTAAGTTTCAAAGCTTTCTAGTTTTTGTTTAGGGCTATTTGAGATTGAAATGAGTATAAAGGAATGTACTACCCAAGAAAAGAACTTACTTTGTGCTGTCAAAGTTGGCTCAACACATTCTGGTTGTCTGGAAATCGTTTTCAAGTAAGTCAGTTAGTAAGTACGTACGTACGTAAGTACGTTAGCAGAACAAAAATGGCACTATGGTGGCTTCCCACTAGCGCTCACTACTAGTGCTGAGGAAAGTTTTTGTGAGTTTTAGGCCTTGCATGCAATTGGTAATCTGTCAGTAAGAGCCTCTGAGCACCTTTGAAGGTTTAATTTTGTTTGACTAGATTTTTATAGTGGCCAACATTTTGTATGGTGTCTATGGGACAGTCGGTCCATTCCTACTATACGTACTACCGTACGTATGATAGAAGATGCTGCTTCTGCCACTGGCCTGGATATATCACAGATTGAGGTAAATTACTATGAAGAGATATTATATTGAATTATATTAAACGCTGTGTCTAGAGAGCCAGCAGACCGTATACTTTCAAATTGCTTTTGTATTAATTGCAGCTAGAGTTATGTAATATAGCTATAGTATCTGGATTTTTCCAGCACTGTATTAAAGAACTGGCATCATTGACTATATTTAGCTTGAGCTTATGGTGCCGGCTCTCTAGCCACAGCCTATATATATTAAATGCAAAAATCATGTTTTAGAATTGGATAAAGAAGAGGAGATTTAGGGGAAATCGTGCAGCAGATTCTGCTGATAAGGAGACTGTTCCAGCCAAGCGAATAAAATTGACCCCATGGCAACAGTTTCTAAAGGACTACAAGGAGACAGAAAGTAAGATTTGTCTATATGATGTTTCACAAGTGTTCAATGCGATTCAACTGTTTTCAAGAAAGAGCCGAACAGTTGTGTTCCTCTTTTGAACTGCATGCTTCAAATATAGCAAAACTTAGGTTACACAAACTGTCAGTATTTTACATGTATTTGATGTGGTGTGCAATAAATCATGCAGGTGGAAAGAAAGCATTGTCTGAAGGACCGAAGCAGTACAACCAAGCTGCTAGTTTAGCATATAGTTGTTTGCAAGCTTCCGAGAAACAGAATTTAGAGAGTAAATGTAAAGACTCAGCATCGTATCAACCAATGTCATTGCGTGATATCAAACAGTCAGGAGCCAAGATTTTCAGGAAAATTAAGAAGCAAGTTAGTGTAAAAAACAATTCTTTTAGTATGTTTTAGGTTTCAAACATACAGTACGTTTAGTTCATAGGTCTCAAACATTGAGCACAATGTAATGTAGTATGATCTAGATTCCGAACATTGAGTACATGTAGTATGGTCTAGGTTCTAAACATATATCACATGTAATAATGGTCTAGGTTCCAAAGATATAGCACATGTAGTATGGTCTAGGTTCCAAACATATGGCACATGTAGTATGGTCTAGGTTCCAAACATATGGCACATGTAGTATGGTCTAGGTTCCAAAGATATGGCACATGTAGTATGGTCTAGGTTCCAAAGATATGGCACATGTAGTATGGTCTAGGTTCCAAACATATAGCACATGTAATAATGGACTAGGTTCCAAACATATGGCACATGTAGTAATATGGTCTAGGTTCCAAACATATAGCACATGTAGTATGGTCTAGGTTCCAAAGATATAGCACATGTAGTATGGTCTAGGTTCCAAAGATATAGCACATGTAGTATGGTCTAGGTTCTAAACATTGAGGTTCTACAACAAGCACAAAGCTCATGCATGCACTGAGTATTAGGATGATATTATTATTTTATGTAATGTTTTATTTTATAATGCATGCAGTTTGAGGAGTTAGAGACGCTAGGCTACTCTGGTTTTGCTTTCGGGTACTTCAGAGATGATGTTCAGTGTGCTGGAACATCTAACATAGCCAGCTGTATCAGTGACCCGGAGTTGGTAGAGTATCTACATGGAGTTATTGTTGCAAGTAAGTCATGCATTGTATATAGGTACGGTTTGCTATACAGTTATGTGTGTTTCAACTTACTTACAGGTAACCCTCCTAGGAGGTATAACACTCTTAAAAAAGAGTTACACATCTCCAACTGACCCGTCTCCAACTGACATGTCGCCAACTGACCCGTCTCCAATTGAACTGTCGCCAACTGACCCGTCTCCAACTGACATGTCGCCAACTGACCCGTCTCCAATTGAACTGTCGCCAACTGACCCGTCTCCAACTGACATGTCGCCAACTGACCCGTCTCCAATTGAACTGTCGCCAACTGATCCGTCTCCAACATACTGGATCCCAAAGCTTGGTCTGTTCTATGATGATAAGAACATACTGGAGTCAAATGCATGGTTAAATGATAATATTATGTAGGTGGCTCAACAGCTTATTGAGAAGCAATGCAGTGGATCCATTGCAGGATTCCAAAGCACTCAATGTCAAAAGACAAAATTTAAACCTGTACCAGCAAAAATGCCGTTTATACAAATTCTCCACCTCTCTGAGTCTCACTGGGTCTTAGTCTCCAATATTATCATTCAAGCAGGTGTCAAAGCTGCATCTAGTTCAGTTTCGATCTATGATAGTGGTGGGAGTCGAATCAGTTCTTTCACTAAGAAAATTGTGTGTCAAATGATGATATCACCAGACAGAATTGTAACATTTGACCTGATGAACATAATGCCACAGCCAAATGGACATGACTGCGGCTTATTTGCACTAGCTAATGCCACAGCATTAGTCAATAATATAGATCCATGTACCTGTGCTTGGAATGTTGCCGAAATGCGACCACACTTAAAACACTGCTTCGAAACTGGACACATTACATTGTTTCCACGTAAGCAAAGACCTAGAAGAGTTGGATTAGGTGGGAGAGTTCAACGTAGTATAAGTGAGCGAGTCTATTGTGTTTGTCGCATACCCAACTATGACAAGTCAGTTGCCATGATTGAGTGCAAAGATTGTAAGGAATGGTTCCATGGATCATGCATTGGACTTGACATTGACTCCTACGAGGGAAAATGGTCATGTGCCAAGTGTGAACAGTTCATTCAAAAAATGTCTAAATAAGTTATGAGTATATTATGTAGTACGCTATGATGACCTGATCTTAACAATAATTATTATAACAGTTACACTAGTCTTGACAAATTAATAATAGTATGCACAATTATGCAGGTGTATATACATGCATGATCAATCATTGATAATAATTAATAATGTTCCATCATAATTAAAATTATTCTGACTCAGCATCAGATTCATATTCACTATCACTATCAGCTATAATCATGTCTTCATCACTATCAAAGGGTTTGGAATCTTGTGATGCACAACATAGAAAGCATTCACATTCATTAAGAGCCTTGTGTACCTTCATAAGATGCACGTGCAACATACAAATAGCTCCCCGCACAAATGGATCAGCACTTTGCAGTTTAAGTTTGTCCAATTCAGCATTGATAACAGCTTGTTTTGTTTCATAGTACTGCTTGGTGTCTTTCATTTCCCTTTCTAAAAGAGTAATTTCCTCAACACTTCGTCTAACAAGGAGTGTTGCTTCAATAATGTCTTGTTTCGGTGCACATAGTACACTGTCTTCGAGACATCTTCCTGGGCACACCTTTTTGACAAGTAGTTGTGGATCAAGAGCTTCTTCAATGTTCAGAGGCAAAGCTGATGGATCAGAGATTTTCAAACAAGAATGATATTCTTGCAAAAGGGTTTTGAGTTTAGTGGTTTCTTTTGATATTTGGATAGAAAGTTTCTTTGCTATTTTCTGTCCATCTGTTGAAGAAAATAGGTTTAAAGTCAATTGCGTATTGCACACATAACACATTACAGATTATACCTGCATATTTAGACTTCAGTTTTAGCAAGAATTGTCGTTTGACAGAGACTGTCCACATACTATGCTTTAAGTGTTGTAATTTCTCTACAGCAAGAGCATGTTCAGTCTCTTGGTACTGCTTGTCAGAAGGGGTCCACCTAAGCATATTGTGCTTTTCTTCAATCTCCACTAGTTTTTGCTGGAGACTATGTAAAGTTAGAGTATCATTTTCGTCAATCATTTCATTGCATAAGAATAATATATTTCTATCTTCACCTTGAGAGGGATGTATCATTTGATAGAACGGCTCCTGATGCAATTTTCTGGCTACAGATTGTGTGATGTGTGTGTGTGTGTGTGTGTGTGTATGTGTGCGCGCGTGCGCGCGTGCATGCATGCGTGTGTATGGGTGTGTTTGCGCGTGCATGTGTGTGCGTGTGTGTGTGTGCGCGCGCGCGTGTGTGTGTGTGTGTGTGTGTGTGTGTGTNAAAGATATGGCACATGTAGTATGGTCTAGGTTCCAAACATATAGCACATGTAGTATGGTCTAGGTTCCAAAGATATGGCACATGTAGTATATGGTCTAGGTTCCAAAGATATGGCACATGTAGTATGGTCTAGGTTCCAAACATATGGCACATGTAGTACGATCTAGGTTCCAAAGATATAGCACATGTAGTATGGTCTAGGTTCCAAACATTGAGGTTCTACAACAAGCACAAAGCTCATGCATGCACTGAGTATTAGGATGATATTATTATTTTATGTAATGTTTTATTTTATAATGCATGCAGTTTGAGGAGTTAGAGACGCTAGGCTACTCTGGTTTTGCTTTCGGGTACTTCAGAGATGATGTTCAGTGTGCTGGAACATCTAACACAGCCAGCTGTATCAGTGACCCGGAGTTGGTAGAGTATCTACATGGAGTTATTGTTGCAAGTAAGTCATGCATTGTATATAGGTACGGTTTGCTATACAGTTATGTGTGTTTCAACTTACTTACAGGTAACCCTCCTAGGAGGTATAACACTCTAAAAAAGAGTTACACATCTCCAACTGACCCGTCTCCAACTGTCTCCAACTGACCCGTCTCCGACTGACATGTCTCCAACTGACCCGTCTCCAACTGACATGTCGCCAACTGACCCGTCTCCAACTGACATGTCTCCAACTGACCCGTCTCCAACTGACATGTCGCCAACTGACCCGTCTCCAACTGACATGCCTCCAACTGACCCGTCTCCAACTGACATATCGCCAACTGACCTGTCTCCAACTGACATGTCTCCAACTGACCCGTCTCCAACTGACATATCGCCAACTGACCTGTCTCCAACTGACATGTCGCCAACTGACCCGTCTCCAATTGAACTGTCGCCAACTGATCCGTCTCCAACATACTGGATCCCAAAGCTTGGTCTGTTCTATGATGATAAGAACATACTGGAGTCAAATGCATGGTTAAATGATAATATTATGTATGTGGCTCAACAGCTTATTGAGAAGCAATGCAGTGGATCCATTGCAGGATTCCAAAGCACTCAATGTCAAAAGACAAAATTTAAACCTGTACCAGCAAAAATGCCGTTTATACAAATTCTCCACCTCTCTGAGTCTCACTGGGTCTTAGTCTCCAATATTATCATTCAAGCAGGTGTCAAAGCTGCATCTAGTTCAGTTTCGATCTATGATAGTGGTGGGAGTCGAATCAGTTCTTTCACTAAGAAAATTGTGTGTCAAATGATGATATCACCAGACAGAATTGTAACATTTGACCTGATGAACATAATGCCACAGCCAAATGGACATGACTGCGGCTTATTTGCACTAGCTAATGCCACAGCATTAGTCAATAATATAGATCCAGCCATTAGACTATAAAAGAGTACAGTATGCATGCACACACATTTTGTATGCAGGGTATAAACACTATACATACAATAATACTGTATGATATGACAAAGTATTTTGTACTCTACCTTCAAATGCCTCCACATTGTACAAGCAATATCATACATTACATATGTTTCTTGATTTTGGTTACTCTCAATAAGCTGCTCTAGCATCCAAACACCATAAGCAAGTCTATATGCATAAATAACAGCAATTATGAATCTGGAGTTTATTCACGCAAAGTAACACACCTTTCGCCATGCTTCAAGTTCACAAAAAGGGCAGGAAACTCATGGCGACATGCAATTCCTAAGATACCAGTCTCATCAAGTGCCTTGTATCTTGAAGCGCTTCTCAGCATGTCTCCAGCTAGAAAATTGCTACAATCCTAAACAAATTTAAAATGCAATACACTGAGAGCTGATAGCTTGACCATTTTATATATGAATGCAAAGTATTACTTTTTCAATGGAGGATTTACACTTGTAGTCAGCAACAAATTCATCCAATGCAGATTGCTCACAAAAGAATTAAGAGATTCCCTTGTACAGGCTGTCTGTAACTTACACCGGCTGCCTTCTTTCTTGGTAGACCAAACAATCCATCCATTGCGTATATTTTACTTCCTTCATCCTGTTAAATAAAAATGCAGTAATTAAAAAATACTTCCCAATACATCTTATGCACTTCACTTTTGGGCAAGCTGGGCAAACATTTCCAGAGTCAAGCTTGTCACATATATAGCTGCAGTGTCTCATCTCATGCTTTAGAAATCTATGTAATCATATAAATAGTTAAGGTATAGGTTAAAACCATAATTATGCACAATCATGGCAAGAACTAAAATGGGTACATACCTGTACTCCTCAAAACAGTCAATTAGATGTGTATACACCTCTCTTTTCTGCAAAATATGTAGAAGTGGTTATAGACAATGTCTTTTGATATAATAAACACACCTTGGTAGCAAGGAAAGGGCATCGGAAAAATAAAGCACTGCAAAAATCTTTCAACGCAACTTGGCATTCTAAAAGAAGTGCCTCAACCCAATCCAGGAGATCAAAAGTAAAGGCAAGTTGAGGATGTTGGGGTGTAGCTGGCCAAAGTCTGGCTCTTGCAAGCGTGAGACACACACTCTCACAACCACAACAACAAAACAGAATGTTATGTTCAATACCTGTGTTAAAAGAAGATCACAATACTGTCAATGTTGGCACACATACAAGCATAAATTATAACATTGATACCATATTCATCAATACACCTCAGACGGATTTGTTTCCTAGAACTAGCCTCATTCCCAGGCTCCTCCTTCGCGAATATTTTCTTCGAAAATAAGGAAGGAGAGAGCCTGGTACCAGTAGTCACGTGAGTGACGTACTGTTTTACGTAATTCAAGTTAGTTAGNTCCTACAAAGAACAGAAACAGAGAGAGAGAGAGAGAGAGAGAGAGAGAGAGAGAGAGAGAGAGAGAGAGAGAGAGAGAGAGAGAGAGAGAGAGTATATAAAATAAACAGGTTTTTTTGTCTAGAAATATCAAGCCTAATAAAAGCTTAATATCTGCTATAATTATTAACTATTATTAATATTATTCTTATCAAACTTAAATCTTAACTAGAAACTTTCATGGCCAACATCGTGTGGCGACTCACTGGTAAGGGGTTGTAATGATCTTCTAACCTCGACTCCACTTCACGCACACTATCACTTCCTGTCACATGACTGACCACACCCACCACAGCATCATCACCACTACGATGATGCAAGATTACATCATCATTGGTAGTTCGATCAAAGACAGAGTGGAGTTCATTAATCTTCTTTCTCTCTTTCTCCCTCTCCCCCTCCCCCTGTCTCTCAGCCTGGTGCTGTCTGCTGTGGACATGGTTCACTGCTTCGGCAATCCTTTTCATGTGTGTCGAAATATTTGGTCTCTTGTCCGAAGGCAGGTGGGAGTGGTTAACTTGGTTGACAGAAGATGACATCACTTTTTGTTCAGGAGCAGAGGAAGACTTTGGAACGATCCTTTTTTCCTTGCTTTGTCTCTCTCTGTGTCCATCTCTCTCTCCCACTGTTCTAACTCCACCTGGTGTTGAGGGACCTTCAGAAAGATCAGCTGCAACTTTCTTACTAGCAGTTCCTTTATCTTCGACAGTTGTAGGACCAGTCTGTGGCACGTTTCCACTGCTGACTGCTACCACAAGTACATACGTGTGTGTGTGTGTGTGTGTACACATCATTCAAAATTACAGTCTGCAAATAAATATATCACTCACCACTCTCTGCAGTGACACCAGAGCTGTCGTGAAGTACATCCTTGCTTCGTTCCTTCAAGGTCAAAGGTCGTGAGAAGCTCTCCCAGCTGCTAGTGAGAGGGGAATTGACATTGGAGGACAGGAGGGTGTGGACATCCTTCCTGTCATGGTTGGAGGCCATCTGCTGGGAGATCAGCTGCTCCATTCTCTCACTGGCAACCTTCTTCTCTTTGTTGGCAACTGGTCTCACCATCGGCTGATGAGTTTGTGACAAAGGGGTACCTTGGTTAGAGGGGATTTTCTTGTTCTTCTCAGAGCTTCTGTTCTTTATCTTATCCACTGATTGCAAGGGGTTTACCCTCTTCTCTGCTAATTGAGAGGGTTCTCCTCTTTTCAAGTTACTACTAGACATTGAATCAGTGGTTGCCTCTAACAACAGACGTGATGATGTCATTACAACTTGTAGTTTCTCCCTTGAACTGCCAAGAGAGGAGTCACTGGACCTGTGCAGGGGGTTAACGGGGGGTTGAAGGGGAGGGGCCAACTCTGGCTTCCTCCTAACAGTAGTGACATCATCGCTGCGAGGCTGGAAGAGAAGATATGGACATAAAATTATATAGAACACTCAATAGTTCACTGGAGATGTAAAATGTTATGTAGCTGCAGATTCGAACACAGGTCTTACTCCAATGCTCTTACCAGTGTTACCACTGAGCTATTTGGCTTGAGAATGCCATCAGAAGTGAAATAATGAGATTCATGCAATACTTGTTGTATTATGGAGAAAAATTGCTAACTTTTGACTGGTAAGGCGTAGCAAGCTGAAAAAGCAACCAAAAGGACGGGGAAAATGAGTGCTTTCCAACAGTGCGTGAAATTTGAGATTGGTTAGATATTTAGAAAGTTATAATTATTATACTTGATGTGTTGAAATTGGTTGGATATTAGGAAGTTATTCAACCTACATTTTCAAACCCAATGGACTTCAGGCAGAGAATAGCAATATAACATGCCGACTTCAAACCAAACAGTGGTGCCACAATGTGAACGTGAAACAATTGATTCACCTGTAGAGATCTCTTTGATATCCTGGCCTCACTGTGGGTGTGGCTCTGAAGTAGGTGTGGCCTCAGCTGGCGAAAGAGGTGTGACAGGTTTGAGAGGTTCTTTGTGGGACTATTGACAACACCAGCACCAGAGGAAGGGGGTGGGGCATTAGGAGAAGTGGGTGTGGTTATGAGGTCGGTAAGATGATGAGCAACGTAGTTTGAAGTGAAGGCTCCCCTACTGGAGGTCAAGAGTCCACCATCTCCCAGGGGGGTGAACTTTGAACCTACAGAATGATATCACATGCAAACATACATTGTTATAACTGCATTGTGCCTAGTGTGCCTAGTTATAACTTGAAACCTCAAGTTATTACTCAAATGCATTATGCTATATTATTATTCTTGGCATACGTAATATAGCCCTCTCACCTAGGTGTGGTAATGATGTATTGCTGGAGATTCTACTGGGAGGGCGTGTGTTGCCACGCCCCTCATAGAGAGCCATGGGGGTTATACTCATGGGTGACCCCGCCAGGGGGGCCGAGGGAGGGAGGGGGAGGAGACTGGTAGAACTACGAGGGTCACACTGGACCATCTCCTGGACCACGCCCATTGGAAGACCTTGCTTCAAATACTCATTGGCTACTGCTTCAACATAGTCGGCCTGGAGAGATCATGTGATCAGTCATGTGACAATTCATGTTATCATGCACTTAAATTATTAACACAATAAGATGTACATTTATTTTATTAAGACAATGTCCATACATGTACAAAAGACACAATTAAAACAGTAGAATACTCAATAGATACACTATGGACAGTGAATTACATCGTGATTACCTCATCTGAAAATCGGTCTGCTGACTCAGCATCACTGCGCCTCTTCACTCTCTCATCGATCCTCTCCTGGATGAAGATGGGGATTCCCCCATTACGAGGTGTGACATCATTCTGACCCATCCTGTAAGACTGGGGATCTAAACTGGTCAGTTTCTCATTCCCGTACGTTAGAACTGTTGGCTGTGTGGAGGTGGGAGGGTGTGAGGGGAGAGGCTGGGGAGGGGTGGCTTTAGTGGAGGTGTGATGGGTGAGCTTGAGTTGTGCCTTATGTTTGTTTCGTTCGCGACGAGATTTCAGCTTCTTTTTCTTCTTTTTTCTTCCCTTCATCAAATGCACTGGAGGTCCATCTGACACGGAGCTGTCACTGCCTACG